>JANFOE010000397.1:210000-647500 GCA_025667525.1 Glebionis coronaria
ACTATAAGAGGTCTTATAATAGAGTTTATTTTTTGTCGACACAAATTCAAAAACGTTAGAATATAAATTACTAGTTTGTGGGGTTCATAATTTAATTAGAAACAAATATGGAACAAAAAGGTAGTGGTGAAGACTAATATCATAATGTCATTAATGAAAAACGAATATGATTATGGCATGAGAGTAGCAGATTCTGTTTCATATATGTAGGAGAGATAAGTATTTGCTTTGATGGTATATTTAAGTAGTGACTAAATACCTCAAATACCCCTAGACACATATTGTTCAAACATTTTATCTTTTTGAAACAAGTGCCACTTGTCATAACCTAACTGGTTCCTATTGTTTTTATTTTAAGAATGGTTCTTACATGAACGCAAATCTATATATATATATATATATATATATATATATATATATATATATATATATATATATATATATATATATATATATATATATATATATATATATATATATATATATATATATATATATATATATATATATATATATATATATATATATATATATATATATATATATATATATATATATATATATATATATATATATATATATATATATATATATATATATATATATATATATATATATATATATATATATATAGAGGCCTTAACAGTAGCTTTAAGGTTGAGGCCAAATGGGAGAGTTAGCTAACACATATAAGGGCATAGGGTTTCTTTTACAAGGCATGTTATTTTGGTTAAGGGGGTGTTCGACCCATAGTTTGAAGTATGAAAAACGGGTCTGTTTTGGGTTAAATGTTAACGGGACGAGTTATGAACTAAACTAAGTTAAGGGCTTTATAGAGGGTTGTAATGAGATGCATATGGCATATAAATGGGGTTAAGTGGTAGGATAAGTTTATATATCTATCATAGATTGGTGAGCCATTTTGGTATGTGGTTCATGTCTTGATTGTATACGTTTGTGTGTTTAGATTTTTGCTAGAGCGCGGATACTTGGAGAAGCTTTTTCAGGTGAGTTTCAAAGTCCCATGTCTTTTTATGATTTGGATTCCAGATGGGATGGAAGAGACACTGTATGGTTTTGTAAATAATGTAGTGAATGTTTTTATGGTTTGTGATGGACTTGTGTGTACACTTATGTGATTAACTGTTATGTGATTCTTGATTGTGTTTATGATTTGGATCGGGGTACACGTACCATCTCAGTTATTGTGGTTTGACTTGCTACCAAGGGGATGTTGACAAGGCGGGGCCTTGGGATTGGTTCATAGGTGTATGGGCGCCTAGACCATGGTGATTGTTAAGGTTTGGAGCCTTGGAATTGTGGTTATTGTAAGGCTTGGAGCCTTGGATTTATGGTGATTGGTTAATCTTGAATGCTAGTTGTTAATACATAATTGTAGCACGTTTTCCATATGTTCTTTTGTTAATGGTTGTTATTCACAGATTATAATTGATTTGTAGTTGGAGTCTAAACCTATGACTCTCACCAACATTATTGTTGACGTGTTTTAGTGTCTCTTTCAGGTAAGAATGTAGTTATGCGTGAGAATAGGAGTGGCTAGCTGGGAGCCTTAGGATTGCATTTAGAGGAACCCCTTTTCCTCTTATTCTTTATTTAACGTTTGATTAAGTGTTTCTTTGTAGACACCTATATGTTTGTTATTTGTTAATTGTATGTCTTTGGTAAGAGGTAGGCCTGTTACCTACATACCTAGACGCCTGCGTTGTTTGTGATATTTTCATGACATTGTGTCACCATTTATGATATTTCCATTTCATTTAGTTATCTCTATAGACATGCTATTGTTGTGATGATATCCATACGTCGCGCCCCATATTCCGCCATGGTGGGGTGTGACAGAATGGTATCAGAGACAATGGATATAGAGAATTAGGTTGCCTAGTCTAGTAGCCTAGTCTCTAGCTTAAGGGTCCATGCATGTAGGTGTCATAGGGGTATGCGTGCATTATAGTATATGGAGTGCTTAAGTGATAATTTTGTTTTCGATATTTATTTACTTTCATACTTACTTATTGAAATATAGTATATGTAAGTACATTCATTTATCTTCTATTGATGCGACGTATGAACCGGAAGTGTAAGAACCTATCTAGTGTTACCCAGGTCGCGTAGAAGAAGAGGTGCGCTAGGTAATAATAGGATAGTACCGATGTTGAGTCTGCGACTAGTAGTAGATTTGAATTTCCGAACTGAACGGTTATGGTCATTTTTTTTAAGTTGGATATCTCGTTGTTATTGATTTGTTTTGGTGATTGAGCCTCGAGTTATGAATGAAGTTAGGGTTGACGTCTGAGATGTTCTTATTTTACCTTATGTGGTATATATGTGGTAAACTTATGTGTTCCGTGTAGTACTAATTTCTTATAAGTGTCATCATAGGAGGGAGTACATGGGTGAAAGGGGACATGTATAATTATGGAGGCCTACGTAATTATATATGTGCCACAAAATCGATGGACTTCCAAGTATGGTTGCATGAAAAAGGGTTAGTACATGCTTGTATATGATGAGATCTGTATTTTAGGTATTTGTGAACAATAGGGATTTATGTAATGGTTGCCTATGATATGCTAGTTTTTTGGGTTTTATGTTTTGAGTAATAGTCATGTTGTGTGATTATGGGGTTACTCGATATGGGTTGGTATTGGTGATGGGTTTTATGCCTTGTTGTGGCATGGTGAGATGGTGATTACTCGTATGAAAAAATGAGTGTATGACGCGATCAATTGACTTGACATGTATCATAACGAGTATGTTTTGGGAGATTTAATAGGTATATATATGCAGAGGTATATATACTAGTAGATGTTATGTAATGATATACGGTCGTTCAATAGTTATTATAACTTGAACGTACCTAGTGTTCTCTCGTGTTTAAACAGTTTATTAGTGTTGGAGTTTGATGGAGTTTCAATGACGTTTTGAATCTTTTGAAGTGTGTCTACATTCGGGTATGTATATTAATTAATGAGAACTATCAAATTTTCTTGGGAAGGAGTCTAGCTAATTAAAGGAAAATGCTTTTGAAAATACTTTGTAAGTGTTCGGTATGATTTCCTAACTTACAAATCTTTTCTTTAAGTTTATTGGTAATAAGTTTTAAAAAAGAAATCTTGACAATGAATGGATTAGTTTTCTAGCTAACATTTGATAGTACATATAAAGGGTAAAGAAATTTTACGATAATTTTCTTAAAAGTGGAGTTAAAATTTTAGAAGTATTTAAATAGACGGAAAGAGTAAAAAGGGAGATTTTATTATAATAATGATAATAATAACACCACACCTTGTAAACGTGTAATATTTAGTTATAACAAGCCTAAATGGATTATATAAAATAATTATAATATAGAATAAAATGAATAAAAACCGCATATATTATAAACACATATTGGTTTCGTAATAACAAGTGAAATGAGTTTAATGTGAGTAAACAAGATAATGGTTAGAATAACGTTATATTCTACTAACTAGTGGATACCTTTGATAAAATAATGAAGATAAAAGATGAATTTATTGTTAAAGGAGATGATAGATAAAGTGAGTTTTAGTACACTAACTGAGTTATGCCCTTTGATAGTAATGAAGATGGTAAAATATGACTATGATTTCATTTATTAGTGTTAAAATATGGTCTTAATGTGAAGTAACTAATTGAGATGAAAATTTAAATTTTTCTAAGATATTAAAATTTGGTAATACCAATCGTGATGAGTCTATCTTTTATTGTTGGCACACTCCATTGATCTTTTGGATTACATTGTTTTGTTTTCAGTTGTTTTGGCTAGGGTTTGTTTTACCCTATATTTTATTTTGGGACATGATTGTTTGGAATTCTTTTGGTACACGTCATGGTTGATTTAGTTATACAGTTGTGGGAACGTTAGGATGAGAGGATAGAGTTGGGTAGTATTACTTATGGTTATATATTAGAATGGAGAGATGTATTTTGGTTTAAAGGTTGTGTTGAAGGAATGATTAAGATTTGTGGAGTTTTGAAACTTAGATCGGTTACGGGAATAAGGGAGTAAGTAAAGTTAGTTGACTGGTCGTGGGAACGAGATGTCATGCTATGAGAAGTTGGTTGAAGTACCATTAAGAGATTGATGAAAGTACTAGCGGATGTGAGGGTAGAGTAGAAAGTTTCTACTAATGGAAAGATGGGGCAAATAACACGCAAGGGAATTCGTATATTTATCGAGGAAAGGTAGTAGTAGACACATGAAGGAAAACATGGATGTGAAAGAATGATTGTTAGGAGGCTGATTAATGGTGAAGTACAATAAGTAAGGAAGAGTGAGCCATTGAGCGGTTGAAGTACCTTTAGAAATATTGTGGTTGATGAGTTGAAGTTAGAAACTATTGCGTAGTGTGAAGTTCGTAGGTAACATCATGGAGACGAGAAGGAGTGCGTGAAGAGATACATCATGAAGCAAGGAGACGAAAGGACTACGTGCCGGCTGCTAGAAGGATGCAAGAGATTTCGAAGGAGTCACAGAAGTTGCAAGGACTGGAAAGGTGACAAGCACTATGATGGGAATCTCCGTATGGTCCGTGACGAAGAAGGACAGATCGAGTACCAGAGTGGAGCTACAAAGAGCTGAACCAGTGGATCGTGATGAATTGAATAGATAACATGGAAGATTAAGAACTCGTGGAAGTAACGAGGGAGTCGAGTGACTACGCGGATAGAATTTTGTGGCAATCAACATCGAGGAATAAGTAGTGAAGCTGAGTTGAATAAGTTCGTGGAGAAGTGATTAGAGAGTCGGTTTTGTGAAGGTGTTATGAAAGATCTTTGTAAGAGACAGCTTTGCATTATCCAATGCACTAGTGATTTCCATAGATTTTATGAATGAAGTATGGAAATCTTGTTGGACGGGATAGTGTAGGAATTATGGAGAGAACCAAGTATTCCTAGAAGATGATAATTGAAAGTACCTCATGTTAGGTGCAAGGTCATAATAGAAGTATGAGACTTGAGTAAGGATTTAGAATATGGCTTAGTTTAGACATATGGAAACTAATATGGTTATAAGATGAGAGTGTGATCCGCATGTAATCACATGAAACTCTAGTTTGTCCCTAGTAGGAGGGAGTAGGAGAACTGGTCGTGAAGAAAACAAGTGAAGTTACTTAGATAATTTCGACGTGTAGATGACTTGATAGACGGTAAGCATCACATCGTTGTGTATGGCATGAGTTGAGGAAGAAGAAGGAAGTGTGGATATATGCGAATCATGAATGAAATAGGCTGAGATAGGAACCGAAGGTAAAAAGGAATGGCACTGACCTATACTGTGTGGTTGGAAGGCTTAGTGTAGATAATAGAAGGGATGAGGAGTTATAGATGTGATGTGTCATGAGAGACGAAGGGCTTGGTCTAACTGAGACGCGGCGAGGAGCACTATGACCTTGAAGGTAAGACGTTGTGTACGTAAAAAGGAATAATTGTAGCTAATTGTCTTATAAAGAGTTAAATATGTTCAAGGGTAAGTTGAGTATAAAGGATCATTAAAAATCTTTCATTGAGGAAAGTGAGAAAAGAAGTGTATGGGTGCTACTAATGAGCTATCAAAATTTAATGGAAGAAGTTTTAGCATAGGTTTAGATGGCAATTGACAGGACTAACTAATGAATATGTGAAATACCGTCATAGCTCACTTTTAAGGAAATTAGAGTTTTTAAGTGGTTTGGGTTAAGGACTAAAGGGATTGGATGAACATGATTGGATATGAGTATATCCGGCTAACTAGAAATGGATGGATGAAATGATAAATTGCTACAAGTATAGGAGTCATGTTGAGAGCTTGGGTAACTAATTTAGAGGGAGGTGAAAAATTCGTTAGAGATGTCTGTGTTTTCATATAATGATAGTTATCATACTAGAAGTCGATGAATGCCATTTGAGGCACTATATGGAAGGATAAGGTGAGTTGTCCTTATTGTGGACTAAAAATTGGTGAAAGACACTACTAATGTAGTAGTGGTGGTTGTGTAAAGGATGAGAGCAATAAGAGATGCAATGTTGAAAAGGAGGAAACCACTAGAGTTAAGTGACAAAGTTATGTAGGAAGTTTCACTCATAGTAACAAGCGGCATGTTTTGGTAAAAGGGAAAAGTTGATGTGGAGTTTTGTAGGTCCATTATGATCTTTGGAAAGATTGGACCAATAGCTTTTGGGTATAGAATTACCTGGGGAATTGAATGGTGTACATGATATATTTCATGTATTAATATTTGGGAGATGTGGTTTGAGAATGCATATTTGCATGTACGGTTATTCGGGATTAGTGTTAATAAGAGTCTTAGATTTGTCAAAGGATGATTTGTGAGATTTATGGGTTGTGAAGTCAAGATTTTGGGAATGAACTTAAATATTTTTGGTAAATATATCTAGTAAATTGAGTCATTAACTAAAGTTCACGTGTAAATGAGAGGAGTTCATTTAGAACAAGTATCCTCATGTGATTTGTTGTTTGTGTGTTTGATCCTATGGAGTAAAACTCGGGACGATACTTTTATTAGGAGGGAGTGGGGTAACTTGTGAGTGAAACGATGTGTGATGATTTCATGTTCATGAGCTCAAAATGTAGTTACTATGAAATGAGATGGTGTTGTTTAGTGGTTTTACGTATACGTATATGTATTATAGAAAATCGTATTTTTACGGTTTAGGGTTTTGTATTTAGGGGTCTCGGAAGAGGTATTTAGTCACGGGAATAATTTACGGGATGGTTTTAAGTCATTTAGGACTTAGTTATATAGTTTAATTTATATTATAAGAGTTTTTATAAAACTGTATATTTTTACGTCTTTTACGGTATACACGTAAACTTGACTAGTTTTGTGGTTTTGAGGTTTCAGAGGCTTTAGGAGCTTAAATAAATTAAGAGAATTTAAGGTAATAATAACTAATAGTTAATTTACAGTAATATAATTAAAAAATTCGGCCATAGGGTGTTGGACTTGGTTTTCGGCCGAAATTTGCTTAAGGAAGGGAAGGAGAGCCCAGTTTGAGTACTCTTAGTCTTCCTGGTTAGTTTTAATTACCCATACTAATCCATTTAGCCCCCAAAACGACTTTAAGTTCTCTCAAACTTAATATCAGTCATGATTAACAGTGGTGGATCAAGAAAACACAATTATTCAATTATGGTTTAAGGTATGCACTAAAACTATACTTAATTAACGTTTAATTTACGTATGTAACCTAATATGATGATTAAGTTTGACATTCATAATTTTTAATTAGGTTTTGTTAATAATTTGTAATTAATGATGTAACTAATGGGTTTTTATCAATTAAAATCGTTTTTAGGTTTTAATTACGGTTTATGTATGATTAATTAGATTAATTATGAGAAAATCATTTTTAAAAACTGGGCAGAATTATTGGGTTATTGCTTTGATCATATCTAGAGTTTTATAAACTTTTAAATTGCGATGTTGGTACCCATGGAAAGGTATTTGAGTTGGATTTCAAATGCAAGAAACGAGAATTAAATTGGAGGTCGGGAAGTGGGTCAAAAAGAGGTTACAACAGTCGGAGGTCAAAATCAGTTTTGAAATCAGTCGGGTTTAAATTAATGATTTAAGATGTTTAGGGTACTTAGGGGTATAATTGAACCTTCAAACAAACATGAGACTTAGATTATATATTAAATAAAAGATCTGGAGGAGTTCTAAACAAATGGGTTAGGGTAAGACCCTCTGAACATAACAAACTTTTCGTATGTTCAAAATCAGTAAATTCTGGATAGGTAAAAGTGTATATATATATATATATATATATATATATATATATATATATATATATATATATATATATATATATATATATATATATATATATATATATATATATATATATATATATATATATATATATATATATATATATATATATATATATATATATATATATATATATATATATATATATATATATATATATATATATATATATATATATATATATATATATATATATATATATATATATATATATATATATATATATATATATATATATATATATATATATGGAGGCCTTAACAGTAGCTTTAAGGTTGAGGCCAAATGGGAGAGTTAGCTAACACATGTAAGGGAATAGGGTTTCTTTTACAAGGCATGTTATTTTAGTTAAGGGGGTGTTCGACCCATAGTTTGAATTATGAAAAACGGGACTGTCTTGGTTAAATGTTAACGGGGCGAGTTATGAACTAAACTAAGCTAAGGGCTTTATAGAGGGATGTAATGAGATGCATATGGCATATAAATGGGGTTAAGTGGTAGGATAAGTTTATATATCCATCATAGATTGGTGAGCCATTTTGGTATGTGGTTCATGTCTTGATTGTATACGTTTGTGTGTTTAGATTTTTGCTAGAGCGCGGATACTTGGAGAAGCTAGTTCAGGTGACTTTCATAGTTCCATGTCTTTTTATGATTTGAATTCTAGATGGTATGGAAGAGACACTGTATGGTTTTGTAAATAATGTAGTGAATGTTTTTATGGTTTTTGATGGACTTGTGTGTACACTTATGTGATTAACTGTTATGTGATTCTTGATTTTGTTTATGATTTGGATCAGGGGACACCTACCGTCTCAGTTATTGTGGTTTGACTTGGTACCAAGGGGATGTTGACAAGGCGGGGCCTTGAGATTGGTTCATAGGTGTATGGGCGCCTATGGGACCATGGTGATTGGTAAGGCTTGGAGCCTTGGAATTGTGGTTATTGGTAAGACTTGGAGCCTTGGATTTGTGATGATTGGTTAATCTTGAATGCTAGTTGTTAATACATAATTGTAGCACATTGTCTATATGTTCTTTTGTTAATGGTTGTTATTCACAGCTTATAATTGATTTGGAGTTGGAGTCTAATCCTATGACTCTCACCAATATTATTGTTGACGTGTTTTAGTGTCTCTTTCAGGTGAGAATGTGGTTAAGCGTAAGAATAGGAGTGGCTATCTGGGAGCCTTAGGATTGCATTTGGAGGAACCTCTTTTCCTCTTAGTCTTTATTTAATGTTTGATTAAGTGAAACTTTGTAGACACCTATATGTTTGTTATTTGTTAATTGTATGTCTTTGGTAAGAGGTGGGCATGTTACCTACTTACCTAGACGCCTGCGTTGTTTGTGATATCTTCATGACATTGTGTCACCATTTATGATATTTCCATTTCATTTAGTTATCTCTATAGACACGCTATTGTTGTGATGATATCCATACGTCGCGCCCCATATTCCGCCATGGTGGGGTGTGACAGTAATACATCATAAAATTAAAAAAAAATTGAATATCATCAAAAACAGAAAAAAGAAATTGAAAAGTAGAAACACCAAAAAGAATCTTCTTTGCTCGCCTCCACGTTGTACGTCACGTTTATGCAAACTCGTAATCAAGCAAAACGTGCACGTAGACGTCATAATCGAAAGGAACAATCACCAAGTGAAGAATCATCAAGTGAGGAACCTATTATAGAACAAGAAGCTCCCATGGCTAATCGTATTATGATGGAGTTGCTTCAAGCATCCACCGAGGGTTTTGGAGAAGCCGTTGTGATTCCCTCTACCCTTGCGGAGAATTTTGAGATAAAATGGGTTTAATGTCTATGCTTCAAGCTAACAAGTTCCGTGGTCATGAAAAAGACAACCCTCATTATCACATTTGGCATTTCAATCGTCTTACCGTGACTAGGAAGTTTAAGGATGTGCTACATGACGCCATTAAGATGATTTTGTTTCCATACTCGTTGGATGGACCCGCCAAAATTTGGCTCGAGAAAGAATCCCCAAATTCGATTTTAACATGTGGTGATCTCGTTTCTAAGTTTGTGAACCAATTTTTTCCACCATCTAAGACGACACATTTGAAAAACGAGATTTCAAGATTTACTCAAAGATCTAATGAGATTTTTTCTATGGCTTGGGAAAGATTTAAAGAAATGTTACATGAATGTCCACACCATGATTTTTCTGAATTGCATCAAATTGATACTTTTTATAATGGGCTTAACGATCATGAACGAGATTATTTGAATGCCGCCGCGGGTGGTAAATTTTTGTGCAAAACAACCGATGAGGATTTAAAGATAAATGAGAATAGGTCTAAGGTTTATAACCCTCGTAACACACCGAGTTTTACCACTATAGGTTCATCATCGTCGTCTCGTAACATGAGTGCCTTGCAAGATGAAGCAAATGAGGAAAATAGGTTTTTCGATAGGTTTTCGACTCTTATGACTCATTGGAAAGCACAAGATGCTATGAATTCCACATCGGTTAAGGCGGTTTAAAAGAGTTGTATATCGTGTGGTGGAAGCTCATGAATTTTCCGAGTGTATTACCGCGGATGGTAACACTTCGAGTGCTTATGTAGCAACGGGAACTTACAACCAAAACGGTCAAGGTTCCCGCCCAAATCAAGCTCCACAAAATCAAAATGCTAACAACTATCGAAACAACAACAACCAATTTGCTTACCAAGGAAATCTAAGGAATTTTAACAAGGGTAATTACAACAACAATGGTGGGAACAATGGTCAATTGCAAAACAAAAATCAAAACCGTGATTTTCAAAACAACAACAAAGGTTTGCAAAACATGAAAGATCTTCCAAATGATATTGTTGATTATGCAACGGCTAATGATGCTAAATTTGATAATATGCAAAGGAATATAATTAGCCTAAGATCCGAGATTAAGAACGATTTAAAAAATTTTGAAAAATGAGCTTGCTAATGAACTTAAGATTCATACAAACAAAATGGAGAGTAACGTGCAAAGGTTAAAACAAAATCAACAAAATATGGAACAAGGCCAACATGAAATTAAACAAGAGATGCTTAAGGCGGATAAAAGGCAATCTAAGTTTGAGGATAGAATGGCAAGCATGTTTGAGGCTATAATGTGTAAATCGTCTTCTTCGGGTGGTCTTCCTTGTGATACCATTGCAAACCCGAAAGGAGAAATGAAGGTTATTACTACTCGTAGTGGTAAAACTTTCAAATAACCCATTTCTCGTCCAAGTACTTCTAAGGAGAAGGAAATAGAGAAAGAGCCCAATGTGATGGTGGAAAAGGAGCATATTACAAGCCCACTAAGTACCACTCAAACACACCTACGGTTGAACCTATACCAATCATGGAACCCGAGATTCCAAGGTCGTTGCCTATGCCTCAACCCACACCACCTTTACCCTACCCCTCGAGACGAAATAAAAAAAAATGCATGATCGTAACAATCAACAAATCGAGCTTTTTATGAAAATGTTTAGTAAAGTCTATTTTGACATAAGTTTAGCCGACGCGTTGTTGTATAAGCCTAGTTTTGCCTCCACATCTAAAAGTATGATGAACGATAAGCAGAAGCTTTTAAAGCTCTCAAATTGTTCTTCGGTTTTTCTTAACCGAATACCAAAAAAAGTGGGAGACCCTGGGAAATTTCTTATTCCATGTGACATCCAAGAGATGGAAGGATTCCTCGCCTTGGCCGATATTGGCGCGAACATTAATTTGACGCCTTATACCATGTGGAAATCGCTATCACTTTCAAAATTATTCCTACAAAAATGTCTATCGAAATGGTCGATCATTCTACCTTCCTTGCATGTTGTATGGCCGTAGACGTTTTTGTGAAAGTTGGGAAGTTCTACTATCCAGTGGACTTTATCGTTGTAGACATTCCTATGGATCCTCAAGTTCCTCTAATATTAGGACGACCATTTTTAGATACCTCGAGATCGATTATTGATGTTCATGATAGGGCAATCACTTTGCGATTCAACGAGGAGGACTTGTTATAAAGGCTACTTAAAGCTCTACACCTTCTCATGTTTATGCAATCGCTACCATCAATCACGTTGACTTAGTTGACGTGGTTTGCGATGAGTTTACACAAGAAGTGTTAGGTTTTTCCGATAGTTCGATTAGTGGCAATCCCACTATTATGGATCTAATTATTGCTATTTCTACACTAAATCTCACTCCATTCCAAGGAGGCGATTTTATATTTAATGAAATCGACAATAAAGATGAGGTAACGATTAGTGAGGACACTCTCATTCAACCATATTTTCCGCCGATGGAAATTATGAGTGTTGAATCCAAATCTTCAATCGAGGATCCACCAATCCTTGAATTGAAAGATCTTCCAACTCACCTCGAATACGCATTCTTGGAAGGTGTTGATAAGTTACTGGTTATTATTGCAAAAGATCTTGCTAATGATGAAAAAACCGCACTTTTGAAAGTCTTGAAAGCTCACAAAAGGGCAATTGCGTGGAAACTTTCCGACATTAAGGGTATTGATCCAAAATTTTGTACACACAAGATTTTAATGGAAGAGGACTACAAGCCCACAATTCAATGTCAAAGAAGGGTAAACCCCAAAATTCACGATGTCATTAAAAAGGAAGTCCTAAAACTCCTTGACGCGGGAATGATTTACCCTATTTTCGATAGCCCTTGGGTGAGCCCAAATCCATTGTGTACCTAAGAAGGGTGGAATGATCGTTGTGCCCAATGAAAAGAACGAGTTAATTCCCACTCGTGTTGTGATCGGTTAGAGAGTGTGCATCGATTATCGTAAACTTAACGACGCCACTCGAAAAGACCATTTTCCTTTTCCCTTCATGGATCAAATGTTGGAGCGACTTGCGGAAAACGATTTCTATTGCTTTTTAGATGGTTTTTCCGGTTACTTTAAAATCCCCATCGATCCTCGTGATCAAGAAAAAACTTTACGTTTAAGTGTCCATATAGAACGTTTGCCTATCGTAGAATGCAATTCGGACTTTGCAATGCACCGGTAACCTTTCAAAGGTGCATGATGGCTATTTTTCATGATATGATCGAGAAGACGATGGAAGTCTTCATGGATGACTTTTTTGTGTTTGGTGATTCGTTCACTTCGTGTTTATCTAATCTTGAGAGAATGTTAAAACATTGTGAGGAAACTAACCTTGTGCATAATTGGGAGAAATGTCATTTTATGTGTAAAGAGGGAAACATCTTAGGGCACAAGGTCTCGAAAGTGGGGATTGAGGTAGATAAATCTAAGATAGACGTCATCGCCAAGTTACCTCATCCCAAAACCGTAAAGGGAGTTAGGAGTTTCCTAGGCCACCCGGGTTTTCATCGTTGATTCATCAAAGAATTCTCGAAAATATCTCGGCCTATGACACACCTCCTTGAGAAAGATGCTCCTTTCGTCTTCAGTGTGGATTGTGTTCGAGCTTTTAAGACTTTGAAAAGGAAACTAACCGAAGCTCCCATTCTTGTTGCTCCAAATTGGACCTCCCCTTTGAGCTCATGTGTGATGCTAGCGATTACGCTATTGGGGCTGTTTTGGGGCAACGTCATGCAAAACACTTCTTGCCAATTCACTATGCTAGCAAAATGATGACCGAGGCTCAAATGAAATATACCACAACGGAAAAAAAATTACTTGCTGTGGTGTATTTGAGAAGTTCCGACCTTACCTCGTTTTGACTAAAAGCATAGTGTATATGGGCCATTCGGCTATCAAATTCCTCTTCTCTAAACTTGATGCAAAGCCGAGATTGCTTCGTTGGATTCTCCTCCTACAAGAATTTGATGTCACAATACTTGACAAAAAAGGAGCCGAGAATCTTACGGCCGATCATCTCTCTCGTTTGGAAGATCCTCACCAAAGTGTGAACGAGAACAAGGAAATCACCGAAACATTTCCTCTCGAAACACATGGTGCAGTGAATTCCAAGGAAGACTAATTTACCCTATGGTTTGCGGATATTGCAAATTACCATGCGGGGAATTTCATAATCAAGGGTATGACGACACAACAAAAAAAAAAATTCTTTCGTGACGTCAAGTTCTATTTTTGGGACGACCCTTGTCTTTTTCAAGTTTGTGCGGATCAAATCATTAGACGTTGTATGTTTGTTTCCGAAGCTACTAATATCCTTAGATCTTGTCATGAAGGCCCTAGGGGAGGTCATCACGGTGCTAATCACACGTCTAAGAAAGTGTTTGATGTCGGCTTCTTTTGGACTACTATTTACCGAGTTGCACATGCACTTGTCAAGTCATGTGACTCATGCCAACGTCAAGGAAAATCGTCACAAAAGGATGAAATGCCCCAAGTATAATCTAAGTTTGTGAAATTTTTGACGTTTGGGGAATTGATTTTATGGGTCCCTTCCCATTATCTCATGGTAACAAGTATATCCTCTTTGCAATTGACTACTTATCTAAGTGGGTGGAAGCTAAGGCTTTGCCTATGAATGATGCTCGTGTTGTGGTCAAGTTCTTGAAGCAATTGTTCTCTCGGTTTGGAACCCCTCGTGCAATTATAAGCGATCGTGGAACCCATTTTTGTAATGACCAATTCGAAAAGGTTCTAAGGAAATATGGGGTTACACATCGTCTTTCTACGGCTTATCACCCAGAAACGAGTGGGCAAGTCGAGGTTTCAAACCGAGCATTGAAGAGGATCTTGGAAAGATCGATAGGAGAGAACCTTGCGTCTTGGTCCGACAAACCTGATGATGCTTTATGAGCCTTTTGCACCGCTTATAAGAACCCAATCGGGTGCACTCCTTATAAGTTGGTGTATGTGAAGAATTTCCATTTGCCTATCGAACTTGAACACAAGGCATATTTGGCCATAAAGCATGCAAATTTTGATTTGAAGACCGCGGGAGATCACCAGAAAATACAACTTAATGAATTGGATGAATTAAGTGATAATGCTTATGAAAATTCATTGATTTTTAAAGAAAAGACTACAAAGTTTAATGATTCAAAGATTAAAAACCGGGGTTTTAACATTGGTGATCCAGTGTTACTTTTTAATTCTCGATAGAAAATATTTTCCGGAAAACTGAAATCCCGTTGGTCGGCTCCATTCACCATAACACAAGTTTTTTCTTATGAGGCCATCGAGTTAGCTCAAGATGATGGACCTAATTTCAAGGTGAATGGATATAGGTTGAAGCACTACTTTGGTAGGGAAGTTCCTTCTTTGGACGACCTCGACCAAGTCACCTTCCCCAATGATAATTAATATTGAGGGGATCGAGTCAAGCTCAAGAATCGGTAATAAAAAACGAGGTGCCTCATGGGGGAGATCCCATGCTTATACATGTAATACTATCGCTTTCTAAGGTAGCTAATGTGAGGGGATTTGTTCCCTTCCAACTCGTTGTCTCGTGGTTTTTTGTGATTATGTTATCTAGATCATCATCATCGCCACGATTGAAGACTCTCGTGTTCGTTTACGTGAGCCTCGATGGTTTTCTTGAAGAAGTTTTTCACGAATCCATGACATATCCTTTTATCGTTCTAACAATAGGTCTTATTAGCACACTTCATAAACGGCTTAAGATTTAATTGTTACTTACCTTTTCCATGCTAGATTAAGCATTCGACTTTGTCTCTAGTATGGGGGTGTTCCACCCTTAGACTCGAAACGTTGAGGACAATGTTTAACTTTAGTATGGGGGTGAATAGATACTTGCCTTGCTTACGCCCTCACGCTTTCCAGAGTTCATCTTTTTTATGCAAAATAAGGCTAAAAATGACTAAATTTTAAACTTTTCTCATATTTTCATTAGTGTTTAAGACGCGAATGTAGATTTTATGATGGCGAGAATAAGAGTAATTTTTAACTCGACCATGCGTGTTGAGCACTTAGCTTCGATTCCTTAACTTATATTAGGCTAAGTCTCTTAAATGAGGACGAGAAATGATAGAGTTAATTATAAGTTACTATGCTAAACGTAGAGTACTCGTATTCTTTCAGAAACTCATGTGTTCTAATTGTTTGCTTATTCTCCCTTCGCTTGTATATATATTTTGCTAATAAGTATTGGCTTAGCGGTTTATTCTTGATTGTTGGTTTCTAGTATTTTCTAGTAGCTTCCATGTAATTAAATTGGGAAAACATTAAGGTATCGCCAACGTCACGGTTTTGAAGTATTGGCACCCCGAATAATCGAAAGCTTCACCCAATAATAATTTTATGTGATCACTTATCTAAATCAAGCAAACATTTGAAGCCCACAAGGCCCAAAAATCTATGCAAAAATTGAAAGTGAAAAGCCTTATACTTTGAAGCTTTAAAGATCCAAAATTTTCTTTAGCGTGAGGATATACGTCTTTGGCCATAATAAACACCTCATGGCGAGGTTAAATAAAAGGAAAGGCAAGACCGAAGTCATAATAAAAGCTCCATGGCGGAGTTGAATAAAAGATAGAGGTAAACCTATGATAATAAGGCCCATCCGTTAGGGGGAGTATAAAAGTCTTGGTAATAAGTCTCATGTTCAAACCGTTATAAAACCGTGTTTATCGATCCTTCTTGTTGACTTAATTTTTTGACATCGTTGTCTATTTGGGGAGGTTATTAATTCGATGGTCTTGGTTACACCGTTATAACTCTATTTTTTGACCTTAATCTCTATCATCGCATAAGTAAAAAATGTATCTTCATGATCATTCAAGACAAGAATAAAATATAAGAGATACCAAATAGGATTAAGGGAGTCTAAGTACGTGATTAGGGCATATGAGTAGTGTTAGCATTAATAACTTATAATAACAATGATCTCATTACACGCTTGGCATGGAATTTGGTGAAAATCAAGGACGACGAAATTATTTCTAACAAAGAATTCACGTGTTCTTGTTCTATGAACCTAAACGTCACATTTTGCGATGAAAATCATACATTATGTCTAAAACGCAAGTAATAGCAAGTAGTAATAGTGTAGCAAGTTTACGTTTCAATAAAAGTCAATGAAAAATGAATTTTGGAGTTGCTATGATACATTATTCTAGCATTGCGTGGGGGCACGATAATGGTTTAATATGGGGGAGTGATGAGATGGCAGTTATACATGATCTCATCGTTCTTTATGGGCTTTAAAATACATAAAATATCATAAAATACCATATTATGTGCTTGTATTTGTTACACGTGTATTTTTGGTACGGATATCGTGAAAAAGACCAAAGATCACAATAAACAAGCAAAAACGAACACGAGAAACGAAGCCGCACAATGAACCGGGCCCAAGTTATGATTTCCAAGAAAAAGTCCTTGAAGATTTGAAGATATACAAGAAAGGTCCTTCATCATTGAAGAAATGACACTTTATACCCTTGTATATTCATAATTACAAGTATGCTCCCTAAATTTTGTCAAAATTACAAAAGGACCCTCAACTTTGAAGAATTGGCAAGATTAGTCCCTCAAATATGAAGACTTGTCACTTTTAGTCCTCCTCAATAGTCAACATACAAGAGAAGACCTTCAAGTCTCAAGAATGTACATGATTATCCTTTCAAATATCAAAGAACTACAAAACAAGTCCTTTAAAACACTTTTGAAAGATGCTTGTGGCAAAAGTGTGAAAAATGAAACTTCAATTACATAGGAATTCAATTTTGTGCTATATAAACTTGTTATGCATACATTGCCAAAACTTGGGGACAATTTTGGCCAGACATCCAAAGATAAACAACCAACCACAACACACCACCTCACCATCCATCGCCACATCACCCTCCACATCACCCCACTAACCAGTTAAATAATTACTTTAATATATTTTAAACTGATTAATTAATATTATTCACTCGCGCCAAACAATTTAATCCACCCACTTTCAGATTAAACACCCAAACTCCCTAGCTTAAGAACACTAAGAACCCTAATTCATATCTTAATCATTACTATGAATTAATACATTGCCTTGTCCAGATCCATCACCAGACCACTCCACATGGATATGGGACCCTCCCCTGCTACGTCCCTTTCTCTCTTCACCGAACAAACAACCAAATCAACGAACCAAAGTATGCCTTGGTCCCTAAGGAGTAAATGGACGCCCCAGATCAATATTCTAGCTGTCATATCACATGGCACCCCTGTCAATGTCACAAGAACGCGTTTTGACCAAGATTGACCAAGGGTATTCAAGGAAGATCACACTTAGGGTTTTAGTTTTTGTATCTAGCTCTAGAATCTTCTTTTAGTAGTATATAAGCTAAAGTCGACATGTGACTTAGCTTTTGTTCTAGATTTTTGCTTGAATTTTTGTAATTCCTTTTTAAATTTAATGAATGTTTGTTTGGTCAAAAGTTTGTGAATTTCTTTCAGTTTTAAAAAGTTGGTATAAGGTTAAGCAAACATGTGAGTTCCATTTATACATTCGTGAAACTAAGTTTGTACTTCTATTTTCAAAAGTTTTGGAAAAGTGGTAAAATTTGGTACTCATTTTCAATCCAGTTCTTGTTTGTGAACTGTGATTGTTGTTGATAGTTTCAAGGGTATTAGTTGGAGTGATTTCATCAAAAAGGTTTACAAGTTTTTGTGAAAAAAGGTTTTCATATAAAAAAATATCATTGATAAAAAGAAATAAATGATATCTATTTTGTGTGCTAACTGAATCAAGGAGTCATTCTTGATTCTAGTGTGTTGTTTGTGTTTAAGCAGGCCATGGAAGCTTGTGCTTTGTGATAACGCTCAAATCCAACATGTATTAATAAGCTTTATCTTCACTATCCATATAGCATTTGTGGTAATAAACGGACTTTTATTGCTAATATTATGCAAACTTCGGTTATTGTATTTTGTAGGAGGCAAGAATGAAGAAACGTGAATAAAGAAACAAAAAGCACGGATTGGAGGTAAAAGAATAAACGAGGCATGAGAACGTAAGCTCTCGTATTAAGAATAATTGGGGACGAAGGATTCTTGGAAGTTTAGAGACAAGAAGGAGGAATAAATAAAGAAGAAGGACTAAAAAACAAAAAGGTGGAAGATGGCCAAGAAACCACCAGCATGACAAGAAGCCACCAGCACGAGGAGAAGCCACCAACACGGGGAGAAGCCATCAGCAACTTGTTAGTCAGATTTTTAGCACAAGTTACATTAAAACTTTCATAAACCTCCACCATCAATAGGAAGCTTCTCATTTCCCCTCCATAATCATTCCCAACAGTTTTTACCTTCTCCCCAAGCAAAAATGGTGTATAAATTAGACCTTAGGGTCATTGTTTTCTGTGTGCTAAATCCAAAGATCATTCTAACCCTTGACAAAGGTTAGAATCACCATTCCTACATAACCCGAAAGACAATAAACCCTGTTAATCCTCATAGGAGGGACGAATTTCGTGAAGAAGAGATTCGATTGGAGGTTCATTTGTTGATTGGAGGCTTTAGAATTGCTCTAAATTCTATTTTGTTATTTCCTTGTGTTTTGAAGAACTATTGGTAAACTCTTGTACTTGAATTGATTCTCATTATAATTTAAGTCTTGTTGAATGTTTGAAAAAGTTATGAATTGTGTTGCAATGTGTTTGAATTCCGAGTAGTGTGATATACTTGTGTGATGAACATGAATTCCAAATGAGAGTTTGGTTTTATGATCGAGAGAATATAATTGGGTTTTTATGGTTGATAATTTCTTGAAACATGTTTTTATAATCAAATGAAATATATCTTTTTATTGGATTTATAGGTCGAAAGGATTTCCGGTAAACTATGTTCCAAAAGATTTGTGCACGAGTCAATTTGGTTTCTTGGTGATTGACACTCACCTTGACGAGTTGGTTAAAGGAATTTGTCAAAAGAATTATATTGGGTATAGGTCGAAAGAACCCATTCAAACCAAACTTATCTCTTTTTTCGAAAGGGTTTGTCTGCACCAATTTGTTAATATGGATTCTATGAAAAACACCATGGAATGGAATTCATGTACTTCAGATTTGTGATTCATAGTTGCTAAACGCACACAAATTAACTCGCCTACGGATGAAATGGAATTCACACAAGTATTACTTTTAATTATGATTTCCTTTACTAAGTTAATTCTAGCGGTAATATCGGTAGTGACAACCCTATTACCTACACCACCCAAATGTTTTGAATATACGCAAATCCCATGGGACGATCTTGACTTACCCAACTTTGCTACAATAGAACGAGTACACTTGCTCGTATGCATAGTTATGGAATTAATAAGTCTTGTTTATAAATGTAAAACTAGGAGTGCAAGACGCGCATCAAGTTTTTGGCGTCGCTTCTGGGGATTTGTTTATTTTTCATGTTATAATCATTACAAATTAGTGGTGGTGTTAAAATTTAGTTTTTAGTGTTAATAAAGATTGAATAAGAATAGGTTTAGGACCTCATATTCTAAATAATATGCTTGAATGAATGTGTCTTATGTTTATTTGATGTTTGCATTGCATATTTCATGATATCACCTATACACATAAAATCACAAAAAGCGAATAAAAGCAATTAGGTAATGTTTGGGTTAGCCTTTATTTGATTAGATTAAAAGTTATATGTTTTTGTTTTGTTTAATTTTGTTCCCTTAATGAAAAGCTTCAAAAATATGTTTTTAGAAAAATCTAGAAAATTGTGGTAAAAAAGATGTCAAAAAAAATAAATTTGGTGCAGGCAAAGAAGCCGCCGAATGAATCCTTGTCGGCCGGCTTCTAGCAAACTGTTAACGAGAAGCCGTCGGCTTGAGAAGATGTCGACCGGCATATGTCAAACTGTGAAAGTTTTGCCGATGGCATGAATCCGTGCCGGTCGGCAAGACTTGGTTTGTTAAAATAAATAAATAAATTTAGTTTGTTGGTTTGTTTGTTTATTTTTTTTGGGATATGATTGTATGTTTATATGTATCATGATTCTTTTCTTTTATTAACACTAACCTTAACGTTCATGGACTTTGTCATGTTTGTTTAAATTGTAAAGATGGATACTCTTAGCGAGATTTCCGCATACTTGAATGGGTTAGAAGGAGAACTCAGTGATGAATGTGACTCAAGTGTCACTAATATGAAAACAACCAAGGATGAGAAGGACTTGTGGGAAGCTTTGCCTCACAAGAGTGTGATAATCAATGAAGGAGGATGTGAAAAAGCGGTCTACCAAAGAGCTGAATATCGTTCATACACTGAACCGTTAATGCGGTTTGCTATTCCATGTACGGTTGACAATCAAGGGGCATGGGATGCTGAATTACACCTTACTTACCCGACCAATTACATGACGGAAGAGATGTTGGGAAAGCTAGGGTTTGTGATATTTGGCTATACCGAATATGGAAGACGTGTGGTACGAGACGTAAGGGTAAACATCCATGGGTATGTATTTTTGACAGAATTCTATATCATATACCACGCTGACATAGGTGAACCGTCGGTGGTCTTTGGTTACAAGTTTCTTTGGGAAACTAGGTGTGTTGTGGATTTTGAGCAAGGTACACTAACAATCAATTTGACCAAACTCAAAAGTGAAAAAGATGATTATATTGAGTTTTTGGTTGAAGACGGACCTAAGGTTGAAAGTAGGAATGAAGTAGTGAAGATGGGAAAGGCAAAGAGAAACAATAACATGGAGGCAAGCAAACTAACTCCAAACAATTACTTGCTAACACAAACCGAACTTGAGGAAGGATCTCCTTCCGCTTTTGTGCCCAATCTATTACCATTGGCTTATCCTCTCTCCAACAAACAAAAGGAGAGGATAAGAATTATATTGAACAATAAGGAAGAGGAGCACAAAGAACCCAAGCCAATCTTGGAGGTCTTGGAGAATTTTGTAAGCTACCGGAAGAAGCTAGATGAAATAGAAATTGGTAAGGCTCATTTGGAAAGGAAGGAATTCAAAGAGCATGTCAAATATAAGATCATGAACATGGTCTCCCTAAGAAGATGCAAGATCCCAGAAACTTTGTAATACCGGTTCTAATCAATGGAACCACACCATTCGACGCATTAGCCGACACGGGGGCTAGTGTGAGTGTCATGCCATACTCAATCTATCAACATTTTGGCTTGGGAAATCCGAAGCCATACTTTTCAAACTTAACTATGGCAGACAACACACAAACCAAACCTATGGGCTTGGTATGGAACGTCCGAGTGCAAATCGGGTTTCAAGTTATGTTATGGATTTCCTTATTATAGACATCTCGGAGGATAGGGACCTACCATTGTTGTTGGGGAGTCCCTTCTTAAAGACACGTGGAGCAGTTATTGATTTGGGTCGAGGAACTATTGCAATTAACGACGGTATTACCGTTCATACGTATGCACCTAGAACAAGGGCAAAGCCTTGGTACTTTGATTTTAAAAGTGAAATGGAGGATGAATGGTTGGGCTGTTTTGAAGTTGGAAGAGATGATGATGGTTATACCTTGTATGGACCATTGGGAGCACCACATTTAGGATGTGAAGATCCTATAGAGAGAGCTTTAGCAATTGAAGCTTACTTCAACCCGTTCAAGAATATTCTAGTTTTCAAGAAAATGACGGACTTTTTGCGATCACTACCGGTCCAATTGAAGAACCTTGATTGGGGACCAGATGTGGATAGTACTTATATGAGAATCGAAGGAGACAAATTTTGGCACGTCAAAATAGAAGTCACTACACCGTGTGGGAATGTGTACAAATGAGGGTATAAGACAAAGCGTACCAAGAGGAAGTTAGCAAAGAAGTTTAGGGCCGATGACGTATTGAACATGGAGTACTTCATGGACTAGAAGAATCAAGACTTCAAGAATAAAACAAGACAAAGGCTTGATTTTTTCTCTTTTAATTTTCAGTTTATCCTTGACACTATTTTGTTTTATTTTCTTGGTGGTTTGGTAATTTATACAATTTTTGGTTTTTGGTAATTTGGTTTATTTAGTTATTATGTTTTTTTTTAGGATTTTATAGACATGTTGTAAAAAAAAGAGGAAAAATCTGGGAATTTATCGGGATATAACCAACCCATATAGAGTATTTGGGCTATTTCACCCAAACACTTAACCCACTCACACACACATAGATAAAAAAAACGCAGAAAGAAAGAGAAGAAGAGAAAAAAATTTTTGTTGAGTTCTCTTGAAGAAACAACAATGGCACCCAACAAGGTAATTGAATCCAACACCCATCTATTAATTTTGATTTTTTATTCATATGAGTAGGTTGGATAAAGCATGAATCATAGGATTTATATTAAGATGTGGTATGAATTTAGGAGATGGAGCCATTGATAGTGTCAGGGTAGATTAGTTTTGGTTAGATGATGATGAACTCAAAAAGGTTTTCATCAATATAGTTGTTTTTGATCTTGTAAGATTGATTAAATAGTTTGGAATGATGAACAAATAAGAAATGTAGATGTTATGTTACTAGTTTTGATTTGTTTAGAGGAATGATTTCTGGAAATTGGATGACGTTCATAGTGTTTTGATCCATTTTTAGGATAAAAGAAAATTGAGGAAGTGTTAGTGATGATAATAAAAAAATAAAATAAATAAATAAATAGGATTTTTGGAGAAACCGCCGGCATGAGGTCTGTACCGTTCGGCACGAAGCACTCTGTTAGCAAGAAGCCCGTGACAAGATTAGATGTCGGTCGGCATCACTTGGCCTGTAAAAAAAATTATTTTTATTTTGGTTTGTTTAATTTTTTTTAGGATCATTTGTTTAATGTACTAACATACTAATATTTCAAATGTTGTAAAATGTTTTAGAAGAAGAAGAGGACAATGCCTTCTAACTCGTTGATCGAAAAATACGAACGAAAGTATAGCCAAGGCGATGTACCATACAAGATGAAGGTTGTGTCGCATGAGCACTTGAAGTGGCGAGGGTTAGGAGAAATGGAACGACATGCTTACAACTTGAGATTGTCAATGCTACAAGGGAAGGCCTTTGGCAAGCCTAGGATAGTTGATTGGGGATTACTAAGGATGTTTGGTTGTGATGAGCTTTTGAAGGAAAGGTTAAGGATGACATACACTCATAGTTCGGGAGCAACTTTCAATGACTACTCGTTTGAAAAGACTTTACGTATAAAAGGTGATGTATATCCTGAGTTATGTCTTGAATTCTTTTCGACTTTCTATTTTGAGAATGAAGTTAAAGATGAAATGAGTGGGAATTGCATTTGGTTTAGACTACTAGGGGTGAATTACTGTTTTACACTAGCACAGTTTGGAGAGGTGTTAGGATTGTATGATGAGGAATATTTGGATAACCCTTTGTTTGAGCTACACTTTGACAAGCTAGAAACCAATATGAAGTTTTTACCAATAAATGAATATTGGGCAAGCATAGGCGAACAAACATGGGGAATAAGAAGAGTGGGTCGGTTAGGGATCCACTTTTGAGAATTATACATAGGTTCATAGTAGGACAGATTGAGCATCGATCGGGAACTAGGGAAAGATGCCAACACACTGACCTATGGTTGATGAGCACGACTAGTAAAGAAAGGCAAGTGAACATAGTGTGGGCAATTGTCGAGTATTTGTGTAAGAGAGCCCCTGGATTGAAAACAGTAACTGATGTATATGGAGGTCATTATCTGACTTGGTTAGCTAAAAGGCTTAATGTTTTAGATGGTAATGCTATAAGGAAGTTTTCGGAGTCGATTGATAATGAAGTTCGGGATGTAAGAGCTTTGGAGAAGGAGCTAGTCAAGAGAAAGAAATGTCTAAGATATCTAGAGCCATTACAACAAGAAGTTGAAGAACAAAGAGAAGAGGAGCACAATACAAGTGGGGTGAACTCTAGTTGAGGAGATTGGAATGCTAATTTGGGTGAGATAGAAAGAATGATGATATGGAGAGATACTATGACAATGAGGAACAACTACATTTTTGAGCATTCTGTGTCAATCCTACATCATTTGGCGGATCAAGCAAACTATAGTTACCCAACCTATGATCCACCAAATGTTCCACCATATCCATATCCGTATGTACCATATCCTCAACCGCACACAGACTATCCTCGTAGGAATGAAGGACGTTAAGGAGGAGGTGAAGTGTCCATTGATGATTACTTAGACCCAAATACGGGTGGGTACTTTGGAAGCAGCTCTATTGTTCTAAGAAATTTTGATGCCTGAGGATCATCGAGAGGAGTTCATGATGATGAAGATATGGAAGATTGAAGACACTATATCATATGAAGTTTGTAAGATATCATTTTCAAAGACTTTATTTTATTTTGTTTCCAAGGATTTGAAGTTTAAATATGAAGAAATATATATGCCTAGCTGTTTTATTCTATGGGTAAAGGATCGAATTGATAAAGTGTTTGTAGTTGTTGACTTGGAATGGTTTTAGACATTTTGGTGATTTTATTTTATTTTATGTTATTTAGAGAAAAAAGTTTCTTTTGTTAGTGTAGTATTTGCAGGAATTGACATATGAATTCAACATTGGTGGAAAATATGGAGTTTTCTGTAGACTCATGATGCAACAAAACCACATGGAGTTCATATTCATATTTTGGTAGTATCATTTGACCTTATTTTTCCAATTTTCGTATACTTTGAAGTTCGTTTATTACCATTGAGGACAATGTTCAACTTAAGTGTGAGGGGGTGGTCAAATAGGAAAAATGGTCTATTTTTGTCGAAATTGGTTACTTTTCAAAAGTTACATAAAAAAAATTAGTTAAAATTTTATTCTAGTAGTATTTTAATCCGCAGTGAGATCACGATTTGTGTGATTATGGCAAGAATAAATGATAAAAGGCAAAATATTTTAAAAGATTTTGCTAATCACCTATTTTATAAAAAAAATGATTTTTGATGATCCAGATTGGTCACACTTTGTATTCGCATGAGTTATTTCAACAAAAGAGTATTAGCTACTATATTTTGTATTTTTTTGTAGCGTATGCTCATCCAAAGTGTGAGGCGGATTGTGGAAAAAGAAGCATAAATAGCCAATGAGTTATAAAGCTTAGTTATAAATAGCCAATGAGCTATAAATTATGAAGATGAAGGAAGAAGAAGTAAAATGTTAGTATCGATTGGCCAATGTGTCAAGACGTGATACTTGAAGTTGAAAAATGAAAAAAAAGAGAAAAAATGGAGAATGAAAAGAAAAGAGTAGTACGATGGGAAAGATGGATGTGATTATTTGTTGGTTAGTATTTTTCTTTTATATGTCAAAAATGATAAAGTCCTTTTTGATAAAATTGTCGGATGCTCACGCCCCATCGGATTAAGATGTGTCTACAATTTTTGTGTCTTTAGAGTTTTAGGAGTCAAGTACAAGTGTATAATGAAAATTTTGATTTTGGTTTTACTTTACTTACTCGAGGGCGAGCAATGCCTTAGTA
This sequence comes from Glebionis coronaria, assembly GCA_025667525.1. Lineage (NCBI taxonomy): Eukaryota > Viridiplantae > Streptophyta > Magnoliopsida > Asterales > Asteraceae > Glebionis > Glebionis coronaria. Next base: position 236,174 of record JANFOE010000397.1, read on the forward strand.
TGAGGGGATTTGATAACGCTCAAATCCAACATGTATTAATAAGAGTTATCTTCACTATTCATATAGCATTTGTGGTAATAAACGGACTTTTATTGCTAATATTGTGCAAAGTTCGGTTATTGTATTTTGTAGGAGGCAAGAATGAAGAAACGTGAATAAAGGAATAGAAAGCACGGATTGGAGGTAAAAGAATAAACGAGGCATGAGAAAGTAAGCTCTCGTATGAAGAGTAATTGGGGACGAAGGATTCTTGGAAGTTTAGAGAGAATAAGGAGGAAGAAATAAAGAAGAAGGACTAAAAAACAAAAAGGTGGAAGATGGCCAAGAAGCCACCAGCATGACAAGAAGCCACCAGCACGGAGAGAAGCCCCGAGCACAGAGAGAAGCCACCAGCAACTTGTTAGTCAGATTTTTAGCACATGTTACATTAAAACTCTCATAAACCTCCACCATCAATGGGAGGCTTCTCATTTCCCCTCCATAATCATTCCCAACAGTTTTTACCTTCTCCCCAAGCAAAAATGGTGTATAAATTAGACCTTAGGGTCATTGTTTTTGTGTGCTAAACCCAAGGATAATTCTAACCCTTGACAAAGGTTAGAATCACCATTCCTACATAACCCGAAAGACAATAAACCCTGTTAATCCTCATAGGAGGGACGAATTTCGTGAAGAAGAGATTTGGTTGGAGGTTCATTTGTTGATTGGAGGCTTTAGAATTGCTCTAAATTCTATTTTGTTATTTCCTTGTGTTTTGAAGAACTATTGATAAACTCTTGTACTTGAATTGATTCTCATTATAATTTAAGTCTTGTAGAATGTTTGAAAAAGTTATGAATTGTGTTGCAATGTGTTTGAATTCCGAGTAGTTTGATATACTTGTGTGATGAACATGAATTCCAAAGGAGAGTTTGGTTTTATGATCGAGAGAATATAATTGGGTTTTTATGGTTGATAATTTCTTGAAACATGTTTTGATAATCAAATAAAATATAGTTTTTTATTGGAATTATAGGTCGAAAGGATTTTCGGTAAACTATGTTCCAAAAGATTTGTGCATGAGTCAATTTGGTTTCTTGGTGATTGACACTCACCTTGACGAGTTGGTTAAATGAATTTGTCAAAATAATTATCTTGGGTATAGGTCAAAAGAACCCATTCAAACCAAACTTATCTCTTTGTATTTTCTAACAAATGGGGATTAATATGAATTGGCATAGATAATCATAGGTCGAAAGGGTTTGTCTACACCAATTTGTTAATATGGGTTCTATGAAAAACACCATGGAATGGAATTCATGTACTTTAGATTTGTGATTCATAGTTGCTAAACGCACACAAATTAACTCTCCTACGGATGAAATGGAATTCACACAAGTATAACTTTTAATTATGATTTCCTTTACTAAGTTAATTCTAGCGGTTATATCGGTAGTGACAACCCTATTACCTACACCACCCAAATGTTTTGAATATACGCAAATCCCATAGGACGATCTTGACTTACCCAACTTCGCTACAATAGAACGAGTATACTTGCTCGTATGCGTAGTTAAGGATATAATAAGTCTTGTTTATAAATGAAACACTAGGAGTGCAAGACGCGCATCACTTTGCTAGCACATAAGCTCATAGTATAGGGGGTGTGGATTGTGCATCCTCTAGGTATGTTTTCTTGTATCACTTTCATAATAAGCTTTGTGACTTTGTGATTTATCTTGTATGAATCTGCTTGTTCTTGCTTATAATCATTTGTATGAGTGATTTGTGACCTAAATCTATTGAGTGTTCATTGGTTTATGGAGTTTTAAACAATCTTTTATGCTAAATCTGCTTGACTTAAACTGTAAGGGGTGTTTGGGAATGCACATGGTAGGGTAGGATTCACTTTCTCAAGTTTTGGCTATACTCTGCATCATTTCCTAAGTTTAGGATTGTTTATTTTGAGCATAAAAAGTTATTCTTTAAGTCCAAAATTTGATGTTCTATATTTTTCATTAAATCTGTTTAAGTGTTACAAGTTTTCTTTGTAGGCTATGAATCTGTGTATTGTTTGAGTAGCATAATAAATTAGTTGCAAGATAAGTGTTTTAAAGCCTTCCTGTATGCAAAATAGTGTCAAGTTTCTGTTTAAACAACTCAGTCATTATATCAGATAGTTAAAATGGGGTTTAAGTAGACAGAATCTTGAAATTTGCTTGCTAAATCTTGTACACTCATAGACAATAGGCAAATCTAGGTATAAGAGGTGATAGTGTGTGATTTAACAACCTGTTAATAAAATTATTGGTATTTAAATCTCATTTGTTTGGTCAAACACATAAGTTATTATACAATTGTCTACTTGTTTTTTTGATTTGATTGTTTAAGTGCTATTTGTATTTGAACTTGTGATATTTTTATCCCTGTTGACTCCTAATAAGCGAAAGCTTATTGGGGTGCCTTTGCTTCCAAAAATATCCATCAAACAAGGCCTAGAATCAAGCCAAAAAAGTGTTCTGTTTAAGCATCAGTGGGAACTCCTTTCCTACTGAGACTACCCACTAGTAGTGTTAATTACTTGTCAGCTTATAAATAAGCATTTATAGCTTATTTTAAACGTGCACAACTTATTTTTTGTTATAGATCTTAATTTTCTTAGTCTTTAATCTAGACTGTGAGTTTTCAATTTTTAATTCTAGGGTTTTATTAGAAAACATATTCATTTGTCTTTTAGCAATAGTGCTTATTCATTGTTTCAACTTATTTATTGAGCTTATTAGATATTTTATGATTAATTAGTCTTAGTTAACTGATTTAAAAACTTTTGCAAGAAAAATCAGGTCTTGAAGTGGTCTAATTCTCTAAATCGACTATTTTGTCATTTAGTGGAAAAATAGTTTGCTTATTTCTGGCTTATTCTTTGAGCTTTTTCAAAATTTCTTTATACAATCTGGTTTATAATCACAAGAGAAGGATGTGTGTAAAATTTCAGCTTATGGCATTAGCTTATGGCTTAATGGACCAAAAAGCCCATTAAGAATAAGCTGAGTGCTTATTAAGCTATGATAAGCTCACTTTTAGCTTTTGGGCCTTTAGAGTTTTTTTGTTTAAATTTCAATTTTAAGCTAGACTGGAACTTTTCAGCTTATTTGATTGACTTTTTGCTTATTGGGCCAAAAAGTCTATTAAGCTTGGATTGTTTTCATTTTTTGCCCTTTTGGAGGCCCAATAGGGGTATTTAGGTCATTTCACTTTCATTTCTGGTTTTATTAAGTTAAAATAAGTTAGTCTGTAAGTTTTTAGAATTTTTTATAAATTTTTAATTTTTAATACTATTTTAATATTTATTTTTAGTTTTTAATCATTTTAAATAGTTTTAATTAGTTTTAAATTTTGAAAAAAATAATTTTTAGTCTAATTAAGTTATTTTGGAGGTTTACAAATTGAAAAGGCCTTATTTGGGCTTTTTATTAATTAAATTGATTTTTAGGGCTTTAATTAGCATTAAAAAATTGATTATTAATTAAATAAAAGGTTTGAAAAAGTTTTGATTATTTTTAAACTGTAATTAAATTTTTAGGAATTTATTGTGATTTTCTAGGAATTTTTAGAGTAATTTTTTAATTTTGTCAAGTTTTTACGTTTTACGTCTTATCATTCGTCGTAGTTTAATTTTAGTCGTAATCGTCATCATTTTCATTTTTCCTTTGTCTAATCAATATTAATACAAAATCGTACAAATTAAACACACACTTTAGTCCTCCTTAGTGAACGAACTTACTTTGGGTCATTAGCATTTGATTTTCCTAAATCATCTCGCTTAATACTTACCATATATACGTTGTTTTCCTAAACACGTATTTTTACCACAATCATGTGCCGTGGTTAGAGGTGGGGTAGTGATCAGAGACGTAATGGTGGTCGGATGGGTGTGTGTGTGTGTGTGTTGTGTGTTTCAATCAGACGGTGTTTGGTGGTTGTAAGGAGTGAGATTGAGGTTTTGTCAATTCTAGCCCCTTCATTTTTTGATAATTTTCATTTTTTACCTTACGTTTTGATATGTTGCAAAAGTTACCTTATTAACTTTTTTTCTAGGTTTTCCACCAATGCAAGGTTTTCTCTAAAATCCATCCTTATATATATATATATATATATATATATATATATATATATATATATATATATATATATATATATATATATATATATATATATATATATATATATATATATATATATATATATATATATATATATATATATATATATATATATATATATATATATATATATATAAGGAAGATGGTGAAAGAATGCCTTAAATACAAAAGTTTATGAAAATGACACATGTAATTTATTAAAAGGTTTCTATAAAATGATTCAAAAATATAATAGAAATTCCAAATGATTTACAATAGTTTGAATTACTAAAATAAAAATATTTTTAGATATTCGGACTGTCAAGTTTTAGACTGGGCTATATATTGTTGTTATATTATACACATGACAAAAAAATAATACCAGGAATGAGGTTTTTTTGCTTACTTTTGATAGAATACACTTTACCACAAAACTTACAATACAAAATCATTTCTAAAAAATAATTAACTATAGTGTTTTTGCTAACAAAAAAAACTTAACAATAAAATTAATTTAAAAAAATTAATGTAAAAAAGGTATTCATAATATTAAGATATATAAATTTTATTACCTCATAAATCCAAAAATAAAAAAAATATTTATACAATATTATTAAAATTCTAAAAAATTTTAATGGAACAAAATAATTCATAATGTTAACGTATGCAAATTCAATTAACTCATAATATTCTGAAATATATAAAATATCTTAAACTACGTTATTTTTGTCCATTCTATGCTACATTATTAAGATATTAATGTCATAACTAACACTACATATACTAAACTTCTGATACAAACACAAATAACTTCAATTTTCATAATAAAATATATACTTAAAGATAGCCCGTCCACCAGACGGGTCTAAAAGCTATAATATATATATGGGATAATAGATTGTAATGTAACATTGTTGTCCAATTTTACTATGTTATGCAATCTCTTATTAATCTTACCAAAAAATGAACCCACTGTTCCTAATCCCTTATATTATAACATTATTTGCATTTCCGTTTAGTTTTTATGACGTGGCACCTTTACCAAATGTTTGACCCGTTATTTTTGTTTGACCCCGTTACTTTTTCAAACCCCTGTTACTTTTACCAAATCAAAACCATCAACCCCACATCCTTCATCCTCCACTCCCACGGGTATCAAGCTCTTCAATTCATTCATTCATTCACTCCCACACCTTTCATCCTCCACCTCCCACACCCTTCATCCACGTCTTGAGATCACACACATCTCAATCTCAATTAATTCATTCACACAGTGACATTAGATCCGTACAATGGCTGCTACTGATGCTGGGAAGTTGAACAATCTTTGATCTGATGTATCCGGTCTCACTCATATCAGGTACACTATATCTTTTCATCATTCAAAATAATGTTTATCAGTGTTATTCGAATGTGATTAAATTAATGGATATGATTTTTATTCATTTTGACAGTGAGAATGAGATTCTTCGAATCTGTTTTTTGATTAATAATTGTGATTCTTCGCATCCGATTCTTTTGGATCTATGTGGTTATCGGTGCTTCTGGTTCAGATTGGTTGATGTAAGGTCGAAATGGTTGTATGGTCACATTGGGTTGTTCGAGATGTTGAGGTCATGCGAGGATGTATTCGTGGAGATGGTGGGGTTGTGTGATGGTGAGGTCATAAAGATGTTGAGGTCCTTGTGATGGTGAGCGTGTGGTGTTGTTGTGATGGTGAGTTCGTGGTGTTTGTGTGATGGCGAGCTCGTAGAGATGGTAAGGTCATTGTGTAGGTAAGGTCGTTGGGTGGGTAAGGTCGTTGTGTGGTGAGTTCATGGTGTGATTGTGTGGTGAGTTCATGTTGTCATTGTGATGGTCAAATCGTGGTAATGGGGAGGTCATACTGTTGTTGAGGTTGTCGTGTTGGTGAGGTGCGGAGATGGTGAGTTCACGAGACGACTCATGTTATGAATATCGTATGGGTTTGAGCTCGTGAGGTTGTGAGATGTTTTCAGATTAGGTCGTGAGATGGTTGAGATCGTGATGCTGTGAGATGTTTTCATTTTAGGTCGTGGATGGTTGAGATCGTGAGGTATGTTTTCAGAACAGGCCGTGAGATGGTTGAATTAGGTTCGTGAGGTATGTGTTTTTATGAATTGAGGATTGGATATTAGTGAGGACCATGGTTTCGACACGGATTTGAACCGGCCTAACGATTTTGCGGGCAGGAGACGGAGTATTGATTTGTTGATATTTGGTGGGAGATTGTTTTGGCTAGACATTTTCTACTAGGGTTGTGTGTTTCTTATATGATGATGGATCAAAGTTTGATTTAATACCAGTTGTGATTTAGTAATTTTATTAAAGTCGGGAAGAAGTATTGGAAACAGGTCAAAGAAAAGTTAACGGGTCAAAGGAAAATTAACGAGTCAAACAAAAGTTAACAAAACTTAACGGGGTCAAACGAAAACTAACGGGCCAAACATATAATAACGGTGCCACGTCATCAAAATCAAACAGAAAGGATAATAGTGTTAGAATAGAGGGGATTAGTAACAGTGGGTGCATTTTTTGGTAAGATTAATAAGAAATTGCATAACATAGTAAAACTGGACAACAATATTACATTTAGAACCTATTATCCCTATATATATATATATATATATATATATATATATATATATATATATATATATATATATATATATATATATATATATATATATATATATATATATATATATATATATATATATATATATATATATATATATATATATATATATATATAGATATATATATATATATATATATATATATATATATATATATATATATATATATATATATATATATATATATATATATATATATATATATATATATATATATATATATATATATATATATATATATATATATATATACATATATATATATACACATATATATATATATATATATATATATATATATATATATAGAGTAGGGATCTAGTAAGAAGAAAAATTAAAATGAGAAGAATAAGAAGAAGTCCTGACCACAAATTCCATAAAGGAAGGAGAATTTTAAGGGGAGATGCATCTGACTTTGTAGGTGCATCTGAAATATGTGGTTGTGGTTTCTTCTTATTCTTCTCATTTTACTTAATCTTCTTATTTGATCCAAACTCTCTCTCTCTCTCTCTCTCTATATATATATATATATATATATATATATATATATATATATATATATATATATATATATATATATATATATATATATATATATATATATATATATATATATATATATATATATGTATATATATGTATATATATATATATGTATATATGTATATATATATATATGTATATATGTATATAGATATATGTATATATGTATATATATATATATATATATATATATATATATATATATATATATATATATATATATATATATATATATATACTAGTTTCGTAACCCGCCCAACGGGCGGGTTCGTTTCTTAAATCTTTTCTTGATACAATGTTTGGAGATTACTCATAATGGATGTTTGTTTTTGTTTACTAAGAACCTACCTTTTCCTTTTTCTTTTTATTTTTTAGGGTGTATATAAACTTGTCCGTGCAAGAATACTTTTTTTTTTTAAAATCAAATTATCATTTTATAGTATTTGGCCTTGAGTCATCCTAAATGTACTCACTACCCCTTGCAATGTTTCTGAATCCATTTCTTTGTCACCCATCGAGTGTCTCTCTCTCGGATGCATTGATTAGACATTATTGTGTCGTTCTGTTTGAATTTCACTAATATGCAAATCTGTTATCAAAAGGCGACTTACGAACCGAACCCGCCCATTGGGCGGGTTATTTTCATAACTCTTTTTTAAGTGTACATTTGAGTTTTTCTGTTATGTCTTTTTAGGCCCTGGCGAGTTAGCGGACGTGTTTTGTTCCTTTTTATACACATATTTATAGTTTTTGTGTATTAATGTCTTCTTATGAAGTTATGGAGGGATATCAAGCAGATCTTTATTAAGCAACGGTTCCAACTCTATCAAATACATGATCGGGGATAGGTCCGGCAATCGAAGAGACAAGCAATCATAGCAGGCACGAAGCACTAGAAAAGGCGTGGAGAACTTCTTTCGTTGAAAGTTCCATAGGGCACAACGCCTACCATATGCGAGATCGACCTGTGAGGCAAAGGTGCGCCAAAAAAAGGTCTGGTACCAGCCAAGGTGGAGAATTCCCTCATTTACTTGCTTTCTATATTCTAAACTAATTATAGCCCCCCCCCCCCCCCCCCCCCGGTAGGGCATCTCCTCTTTGACTCCTTTGATCCTGTACCTAAGGACTATGCTTGACTTTTCCATTAACTTTCTCATATCACGTCTTACTGATATCTTATAGGTAATAGAGTCTCAAAGCAGGGTCCCCCCAATGACAGCCCTCTTGTCTACTCACTTTTGGTACTAGTACACCTTTGTCTGGTGGGTTGTTTGTTTTGTATTTTTTAATAGTATTTTTGTGATTTAGTGTTATGTAATTGTGTTTTTTTGGGCGCCTAACGGAGTTGTTTTTTTATGTATTGGCATAACTCGCCCATAGGACGGGTTCGTTTCGTAAATCTTTTCTAAAATTTCGTTAGTGTATTAATTATATCTACTTGTGGTGGGGCGCGTTTTTGTTAAAAGAAAATTTAAAAGAAACTAATTTTTGATATTTTTGAACCTTGGCCGACCAAACGGACATTTTTTGTTTGATTTGAATCTTTCTTTATATTAGGTTCGCTCTATTTATCATATTAGATCCATATATATGACCATCTTTCATCTTTATTCTTTTAGTTTTTAACTACTTTCTTTTCTCATCCGTATTTGGTATCATTACAGGAACGCTTTTAACTATTATTGCCAAAACGTAGCCTTTAAGTCCATTTGGACTTTTAACTATTTCTTTTAGTTGTGGTACTGTTACCTTGTTCCCAATATTATTCGAATCAATTAAACAAATCCCTTTTGTAATTAATAGGGCGCAAAAGCATTGATGAAAACCCGAATTCCTATCGGAAAAATATATATGAGAAAATTTATACAAATTAAAATTATTAATATAATTTTAAACGAAATTAAAAAAATGCATTTACCTTAATAATCCGAAAATTACGTGAATAAGTGGCACTTAGTGTCAAACTAAAAATTAAGCGAAGTATTAAAATATGGTACTCCAATCATCGTTTATATATATTTCAACTTTTTCATCGACCACATACAAATATTATGTATGACTGTTAGAGTGTCACTTTAAGTAACCACGACCTTGATGACCCAACTATAAGAAAGCTGAAATACAATACTAAAAGAATGTAAAACATCTGGATTACCAATAAATTGACTTGAAGTTTTTTGTTTGCATGTTAGCTTATGTCTTTAATAGCAGTACACCTAATAACGGCTGCAAACACCTATATGCTTATCACTAATGGCTGCAAACGCTTATCTGCACATTACTTTGTATAATGGCTGCAAACGCCTATAAGTGTTACACATTAATAATGGCTGAAAATGCCTATTGTTGTGCATATAATACATCACTACATGCCCCATTTACTGAAACAGAAACGTTCAGATCATACATTTTCAGATCCCACTTTTCAATAATCGTCCCCGCTTGACCCGTTTACTACAACACTTTCAAGTTAACCATTTTGATCTCTCACTCAACATGACCCGGTTACATCTGCAGTTTTATAGATGTCATATGTGTCTATCGTTATCCCTTTTCAAGCAGAAACATTAAATATCAACTTTGATCCTTCAATATTTAATAACATGCGACAGTGCAAAATAATGACAATATATCTTTATTCAGCGCATCATAACCATTTCCTTTCCCATAATTATAAGTCAGCTCCAGAATAATATTTTTTTTATCTTTAGGTCCATTATTTATCACTGCTATGGTGTACTACAGAATCAATCAAGTTTGTTTTGCATTACATGGAATAAATAAATGGCATAGGCACGTATAAGAAGGCAATAAAAGGTAATCGCTTACGTGATTCAACTGAGCCGTGTCATCCATACTGCCCAATCTACTTTTGGGCTACACGCAAAAGCTTCACGTATAATGGTTATTTGATTAAACATCATGTATTCAGAATGCAAGGAGGATGACACTTGAGATGCACAAACATAGGAACGTTAGGAGATTAGAGATGGCTAGCGAGACTTTCAGGTGGTGAAGTATGGATCCGCGAAAGATATAGACTACGATAAACAATGGAATTGTCAAAATTCTTCGGGTAAGAAAATAATAGAGGAAGTAGAAACTCTCTTACGATAAGAAAGTAGTCACAAATTTTAAGTCTGACTTTGGTTTCTAAAATAGAAAGAGGGGGTGTTTGGATGAGTAAAATAGAAAGTCCTTGAATTAATGATGAACCTGTAACAGCTTAGTGGCGAATGCATATTGCAGCACCCAATGCATATACCTTTTGAATATATTTGTCATTATTGGAAATTATACCACACTCTTTATGGTAAATCTGTTATCATCACATACTTATAGATATGCTAAGACGCTAAACTGTGTTAACAAATTGGTCTAATAATCCATGTAGTTAAGGAAAAGTCTAACCTCTTATAAAAAGACATTTGATCAAGTCAATGACTCCACGTGCAGATGATTCCATTTCTACTTGAAGTGGCTATACGAGGTTTTCCAAGACCATCTAAGAACAACATAATACCGAAGCCATGTGTTCTTTAAGAGTGCTCACTATATTACCTTTAGATATCGAGACATGAATGGATTGCCATTTATATACAGAGATGTAGGGATAACAGTAGAAGAATGTGCCACAACATGACTTAAAGAATCTTTTCATATGGTTGGGAAAAATAGTTATACTACATATATGGGCCAGCAGATGCAAATAATCAAATGCAACATGAACATAAAAAAAAGAATTGATGCATGGTACCTTCCGAAGACAACATTAGCAGACCTGTCTTTCTTAAATTCACCTCAGCTGATATATAAATGGTTACGGAGCCATCCAGTTTACGAAAATAAAATAAGGTAATGGTCATAAACATATTACTGACTACCATAAAATAATGAAAGTAGCTTCTGAAACAAATAGGAAGTTTTGACTCACTCTTGGATTTGGTGTCAAACGATTGAGTTTCTGACCTTCTGTGTTTTTATGCAACCGGAGTCCTACGACGAATGGAGCTGCAAGGATGTGGTTCACCAAGAACTGGTCATGCACGAAAAAAAAGATGTAAGAAACAATCCACAACAACAAAAATAGTTTACAACATAAATAATTAAATGTTTATACCTGCTTACCAGGCTCATCGATCATGGTCTCTGCATCTTGACAACTTTGTTCAGCAGTTAGACATGTATCTTACTTTGTTCAAAATACACAGAAGAAATTTTAAAAAAATTTGAAAAGACATACCTTGTTGATCAACAATCCTTTACTTCCGTCATTGTCATGCAATTCAATAAACCTATCAGCATCAATATTATAATGAGACATGATCATACTATCAATCTTGAAGTTAGAAGGACCAGACTCAAAATTGCCTTTTTTTGGACAAAATTTGACTAAATTATAGTTACCTTGTGAGAAGCAAGGTATACGCGTGTACTATTATCGAAGCCCATAACATCCAAGATTAAACCAATTTCTTCTGGAGTCAGTGGGCACCGAACATCGTACTTTAACTCCTCATCGGTGAACCGAGAGTTCAAAACTCGTACATACCAAATGGCTTTTCGGTATCTAGTGAAAGCCTTTTTCTCTACTTACCCTCCCCCAAAGTAACATGCTGAATGGGCAGCCATATCCTGGAAGTTCAATACGAAAGTCAAATATCAATGTATCACTTTTCGACATACAGTGAAAAAGTCCATATTGAATAACAATTATATGTACCTTGTCAAACCAAAGGTGTATGGAAACAAACGTTCCTGCTCCATATCCACCTTTTGTGGCATTATATTAGAACGTGAATTAGGCTCCTTGAACATAATGAGACACAACAAATCATATCAATCAGATCAATCAGATCAGATGAGATCAGATCATACCTACCGTATAGACTGCTCTCGTCTATGAAAATAAAGAAATACTAATACACGACATTTAATATCCAAAGAAAATGGTGCCATTAAGCTAAAGTTGATATACCTAGAGGATGAAGCATTAGTTTTGACAATCGAAGAAGATCCTTCCTTTACCAGCGTCTACCAAATTAGCCGTCGTAAATAGGTCATACAAACCTAACCATACAACAACTACTAAAAAGTACCCCTCAAATATAAAAATCACTATACAAATAAATAATGGTTTTGCTGATAGCTACCTAAAACCTTGAAATTAGGTACAAAAGAATAGGATACAAACATAAAACAAATAGATGATTGTATGTTGTAAACTATAATTGTGATCACTATATGCTTGTATAATTATAATTCTGATCAAATAGATGAGCATATGGTTTTGGTTCCCTCATATGTGTTTGTATACAGCCTACCTGAGCACGCCCATCAACCTACTGAACCTGCTGAGTGGAGGAGTCGAATCAACAGCCACCGCTTGACGAATTAAAAATTGATAGCATGGGTAGCTATAAACCTGTCTCAACAAAAACGAATTAACTCGGTCTCTATGCATTATGAATGTGTTAAATGTATCAAAATAGTACAGCATATATCTCAAAATTATTAAAGTGGCATAATTACATCGTTGAATCCAATAGCGACTAGATCATATGGTGTTGATCTTGAAGTAAACAGAAAAGAACCTTCGTCGTTCCAAAGTGATGCAATTTCAATTCCCTGCTTATTTGAAATCAACGACAACTATCATATTTCAAAAATTAAATTTTAGACGTAATATGAATACTTGTATCTGTAAGTTATCACAATTTTCAGTTATACATAAATTTTCATACTACAATAATAACTCAAGACCAAAATTTTCAAACTTGTGCATTACCCGACATCGCCTACATAGAAAATGCAGGAGGCTGGAATGAGCGTTAGGTGAAGGCTATTAGTAAGCATTCTCACCTTTTTAAACATATTATTATATAATCATCTATTCATATTTGATTTAAAGGAACCTGGATCATGTCCTATTTTTCCTGATAATACAGTCGAATGCGTTAGTAATGTAGAATGATTAAGAGATTAATACTTTCTCAAAATATGACAATAAGTTTAACATGTCATCAAGCTTAGTTACATTGAGTAAGAGCGAGATGATCATTGTAAGCAATGAAATTACCAAGAGCAGATATCTTTCATTAATCCGCTGAATAACAACTGAACTCCAACTTGAAGAATATATCCGCTGAATAACAATTGAACTCCAACCTGAAGAATATATTCATAGTAATTATTAATAGGCTTTACGCATATTGATGAGTTAAACAACTACATATTGAATAAATCAAAATCTGATAAACAAATACGTATTGAATAAATCAAAATAGTTACATAAGATCCGAGTAATGATAAGATAAATGCATACTCTCAAAACAAAACATATCACCAGCCTGCAAAACAATATAAAGAAACCAATATGTATACACGGTGTAAAAGGTTATAAAAAAATTAATAATTATTAGCGTTTTGAGTCTTTGTGGCGGTGGGCTCAAACCCCGTGGATTAGTCGGCCAATGAGTCGGAAATCACGGTTACCAAAAAAAAAAAAAAAAAAAAAAAGAAAGAATAGCAGTACCTTTTTTTCTTGTTACGTAGGTTAAGTCCTGCAAAAAAACCAAAATAGTTACATAGGATCCGAGTTTTATGGAAACAAAATCATCCGAATATTTTAGGATGTGAATTATATTAAAACTTGTAGTCGTATAATAGATTTTTATTTTGGGAATAAGTTGTGTCTTAGATAATAAACATGTAGCCAATAAGAAAACGCCATGTAGGCATATGACGTGGCGCATCTTTCATTTTCCTAGTCAAACTTAGCCCCATATATATATATATATATATATATATATATATATATATATATATATATATATATATATATATATATATATATATATATATATATATATATATATATATATATATATATATATATATATATATATATATATATATATATATATATATATATATATATATATATATATTATGTATATATATATATATATATATATATATATATATATACATATATATATATATATGTATGTCTATATATATATCTATATATATATATATATATATATATTATATATAGACATACATATATATATATATATATATGTATATATATATATATATATATATATATATATATATATATATATATATATATATATATATATATATATATATATATATACATAATATATATATATATATATATATATATATATATATATATATATATATATATATATATATATATATATATATATATATATATATATATATATATATATATATATATATATATATATATATATATATATATATATATATATATATATATATATATAGATGTGATTAATAAAAAACATGATCTCAAAAGAAAACCTAGAAAACCTTCTCCCAACCATTGGATCAAAAACCTATCCCCCTTCTTTTTTTCGCAAAAACTACAGGGTCTCTTTGTCACTTCTCTCTTACTTCAAAAACCTATCCCCCTTCTTTTTTTCGCAAAAACTACAGGGTCTCTTTGTCACTTCTCTCTTACTTCAGGGGCTATTTTTGTCGACCTGTTCATTCTCACCATATATATAACGCCTATTTTATTTTTCCTTTCTCTTTTAAAATGATGATGCTACAATATTCATTCTCACCCATTTCATTTTTCTTCACTTAATTATTTCATAATAACTTCTAAATTTGAAGATCAAAGTAAGTTACGCAACTGTTTTCAATTATATATGTTTTAGTGTTTTACGTGTACAAAGTTTTTTTTGCATATTCTGTTAGGGTTTTGTTTTTTTGAATTTTTATTGCTTAATCTTTATTCTTGTTCTATAGATGAACCGCTTTCATTGTTTTTGAAATGATGCAGTGTATAGAGTAGTTATTTGAAGCCAGTTTGAGGAAAAAATTAGTTGCAAAATGTGTTAAAAAAACTACATATAAGGTGTTTGTTAGAATGACTAAATGATATGCACTATTTTGTTATAAATGCAACTTATTTTTTAATTTACTCGCTACTTGTTTCTAACCCAATACTAGTCTGACTTAGACCAAGTGTTCAAATTGCTATGTAAAGCATGTATTATATATAGAGCTTCATATGTCATACCATATAATGTTTTCTTTTCATTTTAAAAAACGAAATCCATTTCACCATTCTCAAATTTGGTTTATTTACAGTTGTAGTTTAATAAGATTATCGAGCTTATAGTAAGTATGCATGATTTTGTTATGTTCAAGGAAGCTTAGTAGTTTGGCCATAGACTCTGGCCTTTATCCTTTAGTTCCATTCTTTACGTGCTTTATTGAACATAAGGTAATCCCAACAATTATATTATTGATTTAGAGTGAAAAGTTAGATTACAGCTCAAGTATTGATTCCACTTAACACTATGATAAATTTCAAGTTTCTCGTGGGTTTAATTATTTTCAGTTGATTTTTGCTTTAATGCAGGTTGTTCGGACTTCAGGAGTCGTCTTTAGAACCCATAAATAACTGTCGAGTCATATGTAAGAAAATACCTAAATTCATAATGTTATTTTATAGAATAGTAGCTTTATTTATAATATCATCCACTATAAAATATTTCATGATCCTGGAGTTGTACCAACTCATGCCACCTGTTTTTAAATGCATTCTTGCAAAAAGGTGAGGAAAACCACTTGCTAATGACCATTGGGAGCTCTGAGACTTCGCTACAACCTTGTTGTGCACATATGTAAAAGGTATAAGTTTGAAGCCTTTTGAATTTGTGGGAACAGGTTTTTGGCTAAAGTAAGATTAAATGCCTAATGTATCAACTGCTCAATGGGTTGTCATATCTACATGACAATTACTTGATTCTTAAGGATCTGAAGACCTCAAATCTGATATTGACCAAAAATAAATACTTCAATAATATGACTATTTGAAGTCAAATTTGATATTGACCAAACATTGTTTACTAATGGCATAAGTAATGGATAGCCATCGAGAATATTCATTTACCTAGTTTCAGTCATGGATGCATTATTGGCGAGAAAGTTCCTACATGTTATGAGATTGCAAAGTAGATCATCAAACTTTTTTCAAATTGTTGCATAAACAATCAACAACAGTCATGTTAATGACCTCCTTAAGCCTATGTTGGAAACGTTGCAAATATATTATCCAACTTTTATAGGTTGGAAGACACTTGGCATTTCAGGAGCAAGGCGTCCCACCTGATAGAGCTCTATATACGCTGATCATATCCCCTTTATTCCATTCATTACGATAACAGGTATGAAAATTATACAAGTAGTACACTTTTTAGGAGACTTTATCTAACACCCCCAAATCGTATGCGCAGCGGAACTACAACATTTGGGTGCTAGGCAGTTATCATTACACGCAAGCTACTTCGAACGACTCAAAGAGACGTAGAAATTTAAACATAAATTAAACATTGTTAAAAACATCTTTGTCTACTGCTTCCCAAACCCCAAAGAAAATACAAAACAGAGTTGCGTTTAGGTCCCCACTGAATCTCAACCCAAAAGTCCATTACTTGTTTCACATGACATAATATAAAAAGTTTTAAGTGATAAAAGGGAGGAAAGACAGACTAGACCGCCAAGACACAACAACTTCCATCCTTGCATGCTCCTTGCTACCATATCATCGATTACCTGAAACACATGCTTAAAGGGGTCAACAAATAATGTTGAGCGAAATTTATAGGTTTTACAATCTCATTTTTGAACATAAGTATATAAAATCAATCACGATCATTTATAGAATTGTCGATCAAACAATCTATCATTCAAGGTTATTATCGTTAGAAATAGCTAATAATTATGTTTAAGCTCTTGACACAAATTCGTTAACTCAATCACCCGCGTATATTTACCGGCATGATTAAGATGAAACCAGTGCCCCTTCTAAAGGCATTAGTTGCAATTATACCTTATTTCTTATCACAAGTTATCCGTCCATAGTGGGTACTCAACGTACTAGCTCTCGTCTCGGATAGGGTCGTCAACCCCATAGTACTATCAATTGTATAAGCGGCTATTTTAAATCCACACGAGGATTAAACAATAGTTAATAGTTCATGAATATAGGGTCTTATGCAACTAGGTACTCAACATAATTTAGGCAACTTTCAGGTCCAACAATCATTCATGACTTATGTTCGTTTTATTTAAAATAGCATGAATCCCCCTCACGGGTAAAACCATTTAAAGTATTATAAAGAAAGGCTATAAACTCACACCTTATATAGAAGTAGTCGACGTAACGGATGACGATCACTGACGATGAGGATCCCCGGGAAATTCAACACCTAACAAATAACGCGTAATGAGTCAACTCATTTATATAACTTTAAGTACTGTATAATACATACATATTAGTCAATTGTCCTAATTACTAACTCACGCCAAAACCAAACAAGTAGTTGTTACTAGACTTATACGATTTATCCATGTTATTAAAGTTGCTTCCCATTTTACGATTTCGCCAATACTTACCAAAAGTATGGACTGTTTTCTATGACTACACTTATATAAAATTCAAGAAAAATTGCATAAATACCTTATGACTTGTAGAAAACTCATTTTAAATCCCATAAAAAATTTTCACTTTTATGACCCATTACTCATTACATTTCTAAACATACACTTTTAGGACTGATTTTGTACTTTTACCATGTTGGACTTGTTTGACCCATTTAAAAGACACCATTAGCTACTTTGACTCCTAAGTCCAAAAATAGACTCACATATGCAGGTTTGAAACCAAAAATCAACTTTCAATCATTTACCAAACTCTATCTATGGTCCCCGGGATTTGACCTAAAACCAAACACAATTTCGGATTATGTTGATTTCTCATCTCCCGGTACACGAACTTTCAAAATATCATAACTTTTGACTCGTTTGGAGTCGTAAGCTCTTTCTTATACCAAATCGAAGCTAAGACAAAGCTATACAACTACATCCTATGTTTATGAACTGTATTTAGACTTAAGGTTTTCAAAAGTGGCCTCAAAAAATCTGCCTAAATTTTACTACTTCAAAATCACCTTAACACTTGATTCCAAACCATTTTAACGTCACCTAGCCCTAACTTAACCACTCATGACCACTCCTAATAACCTTAATCAGTCCCTAACACTAAGAACATTAAATCCTCTCAAAAACCCATTTGCCAAATCATACATGCAATTAGTTTAACCCTTTTAAAAACACCTAAAACACAATCCTAAACACAAACCCACAACAAGAACCCATCAAACACCATGATCAACCAAACACCCCCATATGTCCGTGGGGTGTTGGTGATCAAAACACCGAAACCAAAATGTTTTTAGTTACTTTTATTGATGATTTAACATTACCCAACCATTAATCAAACATGCATATCATCTAATTACATCAAAACATACTTTTGAAAAATCTTTTAATTCTTGAAAAATCTTGTTAATGCATGTTGGATTTGATTATGTAAAAACACTTACAATTGGATTTAATAAGGTGGTCTTAACTTGGATTAGATCAAAAACAAGAAAATTTTTTTTTTGGTGGTGGTGGTGGTGAAGGCCGACGGCCAAAAGAGAGAGAGAGAGAGTGATAGACTTTTTTTTGTAATTATGTTGTTTGTTTTTCCCTTCCTCCCTTTTTGTAAAATTTGAGGGGCCTTTGGTGCAATTTGGCTAATCTTTTGGCCTTATTTTTAAACGAATCTATTAAATAGCGGGAAATGACTTACTACTCGGCTTTGAAAACATGCGGGAGTCGGGGGTCGTCCCGAACACTCCAAAATACTTTTAAGGAAATTTAAACGCACCCAGAATGAAATAAAACGCACCCGGCTCGACTTAACACGAACCAAAAATAAAATTCTCGAGAAATTATAGTATCGATAAAGTGACAATAAAACATAATAATTGGGCATCCGTCGGGATCGTAGTCGTCATTGTCTTTCTTAAATCGTCAGTCGTTAAGATTAAGACCTTAAACATTGGTTTCAACTTAAACAATCAAATATATAATAAACGAAATTTCTTAAAAATTTCAAAAATATTCGTAATTTAGGGTAAAATAAGTGACCTCGTTTTCTGGGTATCACACTTTAAAACTTTTGAGGCGTCTCATTTTTTTAGTTTTATTTAGTAAGTGGGGAGTAAATAAGCCGATCAAAATGGATATGAAAAAGGCACGAGTTTAGCGGACACGTTATCCAAACACCCATAGTTGATTCTTGCATTACTTGGTCGCTCTCTATGTCACTCTGGTATATTTTTTAGATATATAAATACAGTCCCCAGTTTAAGATGTGTATATCTTATCAAATATTTATTGTATGATATTTACAGGTTGAAAATTTATATGCTCTTACTAGCTATTTAGACGAGGATCCAGCCATTTGGAGGAGAATTTGGTGGTATGCCTCTATTTGCGCTTGCACCAAACGAGACCAGATTTAGACATACTTCGAGCGATGATCTCCGAGAAATTGAACTTAGATAAGAAGAGTAAGAAGAGAAAAAGGTGATTGTACAACATTTATATCGTGTAATTAGTTGCTTGTTATCAGAAAATGATGAATGAATTTCGATGTTGTATTTTGTTATAACATTTGATAATTTAATGAGTTTCTTGTTGTAGTTGTCTGCACATTAAGAACCATTGGAAAGTAGATGCATGAATGATTAATCACTATTTCTACAATGACAATCGCATGAATGAAATACAATGTAATAATGGAAAATGGTTATAAGATCAAGTGTTATTATGGCTTGTCATGGAACTTTTATTTACTTTAAAGATCAACAATAAATGTTGTTCACTTTCTACCAATAATAATTTAACAACTGAATCTATAAAAATGTTAACAGCTAAACATGTTGATGTTCTGGGTCTAGGGGCTGTCTTGGCTCACTTCCAGATGGGGCCGTGTTTTTTAAACCAATCAGATTCTTGTCAGAATAAAGCGGATACTAGTATTAGATTAAGGATAGATGCAATAAAAATATAATGGACTCCGCGTTTTCAGGTCACGCTTAACTTCAGCTTCTTGTGTTAAGGGTTGTTTTTGGTTCTCAAGGTATTTTATGCTGGTGACAATAGACTTGGCGTTAGTGTAATTGTACAGCCACTGGTTTCTTCTTCAAATATATAATGATGCTCTCTCAAGTTGTTAAGACGAGTGAAGCTATTAGTGGTGGTAATGGTAAACGGAAGGTGTGACATGTAGGATATTTTCTAGAGTTTCTGTCATATAACACCTATTCCAACCCCACTGAGTCTCATTAACCAGTAATGCAGATGAAACCATTGTAGTAAGATCAACTACAGGTCTTGGTCTGGACAACTAAAATTGGAAGATAACACGAATAAGCAATAAATATCAATATCATATTATCATGAGAAATATATTTCACCCCATGGAACCCACATGTGCGTCGTAATAATGAACATTAAGATACAAATAAGTATAAACAAGGCGCTAATTGACATAGTAGTCATAAAAAGTAAAATTAATATGTAATCACTAATAACTTGAAATGGTTACACGAGAATTAGTAGCTAGGAGTCATTATAACATCATGTAGTGCAGGTGGCAAATATCAATATCTACCATAGAACATCATAGCTTGAAAGAAATGATCAAATTAGAGAATCATATGCATCCTTTATATTTTACCAATTATCTAGTGTTTCCATTTAGAATCTAAATGTACTAAAATTAGTGTGTTATATGTTCTAAATATATCAACTAAGAAAATAACAAGTTACCCAAATTTATTTTTCATCTTTTGCTATGCACGCATGTAGGGGTGAGAATCGGTCGGGTCAAATTGAGATTGAGGGTAAAAATAATTTACCCGAACCCGACCCGAGTAGAACTCGGGTTAGTCGGGTCGGGTCTATTCGGGTCGGGCCTACTCGAGTCGGGTCTATTCGAGTTCGGTTCAACCCGAGAATGGGTAAAATATAGAAATTTTTTTTTTTAAATGTTAATATAATTTAAATTTAATTTGAATTTTAAAAATATAAAAAAAATTCTTATTCGGATTAATCGGGTTGACCTGAACCCGAATAAGACATAAATATTTTATCCTATGTCCGACCCGATTTTGAATTCAGGTTAGTCGGTTGACCCGACTAACCCGACTTTAAATTTCAACCTGAGTAACGCGACCTGAATATGCTCGGTTCGGGTCGAGTCGGAAATATTCACACCCCTACACGCATGTACCTCCAAAACCAACACCACTGCCCGCAAATTTACAGAAAACGCAAACTAATTTTAACAAATATAATGACATGTATATACAAATTAACAATAAGGATGTAATACATATCTAACGCCAAAGTTTTTAAAAGAACAATAAAGCCTTAGCTGATGCCTTAGTATAGTTCTCAAACTGATGCGCTAACCCAATTCTCAAACCGATGCCCTAGTGCAATTCTCAAACCGATACGCTAGCACAATTCTCAAACGGATGACCTAGTACAATTCTCAAACTAATTCACTAATACACTATTATAACATACATATTATCTATAAAAAGATGGCCTAACTAATTAATCAAACGGATGTCCTAACTTAGAGAAACCGATGACCTGACTGAATAATCAAGCGGATGCCCTAACTTGAACAAGCAGATAGCCTAGTGATGAGACTGCTTTTATACATGGTCTCATCGTCCAAATCGGCCTTAAAATGCATAAAATATCATAAAATATGCCAAATATATGCTCGTGTTTGTTACTTGTGTATTTTTAGGTACGGATATTGTGGAATGGGCAAAAGATCACAAGAATCATTCAAAAACGAACACGGGAAACGAAGCCGCACAATGAACCGGGCCCAAGTTTGGAAATTTGCAAAAAGACCCCTCAAGTTTGAAGAATTGGCAAAAATGGCCCCTCATCTTTGAAGAACTTGTCATAATTAACCCTCAAAAATGTTAATTATGCAAGTGTGATCCTTGAAGAATGAAGATTTGACAAGAAACGCCCTTGGAAAATAAAGAATATGCATTAAAAATCCTTATTACAAGCTTAAAAACATTTGGTGCCAAAAATGTCAAATGTCCAAAGTTATTTTCAAAGGATATGGAAGTTTGTTGCTGTTAATACAAAGTGGAAGAATTGAGAAACTTCAGGGGGCAAAACTGGGAGACAACCAAACCTCCACAACCAACCAAATCATGACACCTCACCCACTGACCCGTTTACCCTACCCAAACCCACATTTAACCCGACCAAGCCCAGTCCATAACCAATACCCACCCACCAGGTTTATTAAATAAACCTGGTCAAACACTCAGTCAAATCCCTCTTATTCCCACCAAAACACCCAATTTAAAAACCTTTTTGCCCTAAACAGATCAAACACCCAGTTAATCCCCCATAAACCCTAATCACTTCCAGGTTTGAACTTCCTCAAAACAAAGGGATTTTTGTTGATAATTTGCAGATTAGTAATTAACCCTCCACTCACCAAAACCCACCTCTCAAAATCCCCAACCCGTGACTCCAAGTGGCCCCCCCAAGGTCCCCTGCTTCACTACTTTTGGCAAATTTAGCATCTTACAGCAATCCAACGTTCCCAGAGCATTTTCTTGGTCTCCAAGGACCAAATTAACGTTTGAGATCAAATGAGCAAGCTGGCATATCACATGCTACAAGAAGACCAGATTTGAACCTCATTTGGCCAAGGGCCTTTTAGGAAATTAGCTTGCTAGGGTTTCAGTTTTTTAATCTTTGTATTATTTTATTCTAGAATGATCCTAGCTATTGTATAAATATGGTCGGGCTGTGACCATATTTTTTGTTCCAGTTTTTGCATAACCTCTTGTAATTCCTTTTTTAATTAGTAAAGTTTGGTATTTGTTAAAGTCAATTGTAATTCCTTTTATTGAATTAAAAAGTTTGTGTGTTGAGTTATATGCAAGGCTGAGTTCCAATTTCAAAAAGTTTGAGTTTGATTTTTTAAAAGTTGTCAAAAAGGTTTTAAAAAGTCTCTAATTCAGAAAATTGTGTTCTTGGAAGTGAAAGTGGAAGAGGACCATTGATTTGTGAGTTTTGAGAAGGTTTTAAAACGTGGTGTTAAGTTTTTCTAAGACTTGGAAAGATTTTAAGAAAGAAAGAAAAACAGAAAGACATATTGGATATTGCTTGTTTTTTTTTTCTTTGATTTTCTTTTTCAGTTTGTTATGTGTTGATTTGTTGAAGGATTCTGCATCAACCCGAGTTGATTGGAGGTGGATAATCTTCCACAAGGACCCTTGGATGTAAGGGTCCTAAGGTAAATCTCTTTTACCTCTTTAAAATTTCAGAAAAGTGGTCTCAAGTGATTTGTTTGATTTTGTGTTGTAGTGTATTAAGATTGGATGTTTTGTGTTCTTATAAGTTGGTATGCATGATAGATGCTAGTTTGTTCAAGTTTTCATAGGTGTTATTAGGTTTTAATTTGAAAAAAGTTGGTTTTAAAGAGTTAACAGGGTGTTTGGCAATAGATATTAGCAGGGTATAAATCTTTGTTTATGATGAATTAAGTTGTTAGATAGGATAAATAGGGTTGAGTTAGGTTTCTAGTCAGTTGGTAGTTAGATTGGGAAGGTTTGGAACAAGTTTGTGAGGTTTAAAGGTAAAAAGAGAATAGCAAAAATTGCATAGCCATTTTTCTGTCTATTTTGCTCAAAATTTGTGCTAAGATCTTTGAAATTTGTTGAATATCAGGGTGATTTTAGTATTGATTTGGTTTGAATGTTATGTGGTGAGCTTGTGTGTTAAATCTGTGCATTTGAAACTCACTTAGGTGCAAGTAATAAGCAAATCAGTCCTCCAGACCTGCTTATTTGTCATCAGAAACTTAACCTTGGCTAGGGTGTGCATTGTTTTGACATTTGGTGTGCTAGTGTGCTTGACCCTTGTTTGAATTGACTCCTTGTGCTCAGAAAGAGCACAAGGGTGCCTTTGTACCAAGAAAAACACCACCATCAAACACCACCAAGACCTCTTGGTGCATTACACCACCTGTGAAGAAAAACAAAACACAAAGCAAAAGGCTTGTGTTGAAAAAAGTTGAACCTGGCACGTTTTTGATTTGGATTTTGGTTTAATCTTGCATAACAAGAAAGTGGAATGGTGTTTTAAGTTAACAAGAGTGGCAGTGTTGGTTGGTAAAGTATAAAAAAGAAAAAAAAAATAAAATTGACAAAAAGGGGTTCTTCAGGCTCGAACCCCCGCCACCACACTCACACACATCATACTTAACCATTGCGCCCTTGGGTCTTTTACTGACCAAGGGTGCAAGGTTATTTCATTTAACCCGTTTTCAAAGTGTGTTTTCAAAAATAAGCCGTGACATTTTTGGCTTATTTCAGCTTATTTATTAAGCTTTTTGAGCCTATTTCAATTTTCATAGGATATTCATAGGTTTTAGGATTTTTCTGGCTAAAAATATTATTTTTCCTTTTATTTAATTAATTTTTAGGATTATTTCTATTTTTAAATTTAGAAAGTCTATAAAAAATAGTGAACAGTAGTAAAATAATACAAAAAAATAGTTTTTAGGTTTTAATTTGTATTTTTGAGGTTTACATGTGAAAAAGTTTTCAAAAACTTTAATTTTTGATTTTATTTAATTTTAGGGTTTTTTTAGCAACTTTAGAAATTAATATAAAATTCATTAAGAGGTTTTAGGAACTTTTGTTTACATTTTCTTCTTTGTTAGATTATTTAGGATTTTTGAGAATTTTTTAGAATTTATTTAAGAACTTTTAATTTTTTAGATTATTTTATTATTATTTTATTCATTAAAATAAAAAGTTTTATTTTTAACTTTTTTTCATTTTTCCTAGATACTAGACATTAAAATAGGACCTTTGTCACTTTCCAAATAATTTTTAGGCTTTTCAATTAATTTTTAGAATTAATTTAAGATTTAATAGTTTTTAATAGTTTTTAGGAGTTTAAAAATAGTTTAAATTGGTTTTAAAATTTTTTAAAAATAGTTTTTATTTTAATTAGGTCATTTTTGAGGTTTACAAACTATAAAATCTTGTTTAGGGCTTTTTAATATTTAAAAGTGATTTTTAGGGCTTTAATTAGCATTAAAAAGTCATTATTAAATTAATTAAAAGGTTTTGGCAAGTGTGAATTTTTTGTAAACTCTTAGAATATTATTTTGGGATTTTTAGTAATTTTTAGGAATTTTTAGATTAAAATTTTAAATTTTGTGTTTTTTTACGTTTTACTTCGTAACTTTCTAGTAGTGTTTTCGCCTTATTTTTCTAATTTTTTCGTCTTCGTCATTTTCTTTTCTTTTCTTCTCATTAATAATCAAAAACATAATCAATCAATTCAATTCACAACGCACTAGCCTCCTCGAGAACGAACTCACCTTCTTAAGGGTCATTTACACACGGTTTTCCTAAATCGTCGTGCTTACCCTATATTATTGCCTTGTTTTCCTAAACAAGTGTGATTTTACAACTATCATTTTTGGCGCCGCTGCCGGGGAGGCGTGTTGTGTTTTGATTGACAATTGTTGTTTTCTATATTAGCCATAATATAATTGTATTAATAGCACTCTATTAATACGTATTATCGTTTTTTGGTTTTTGTGTGAATACTATTACTATATTGTATACGTAGAACAATAAATACACAAGTACTCCAAATACGTGAGCAATCACAACCTTGATTCGGGATTTCATCACTCGATCATTGTATTCGAATCTCAAACCAAAGAAAAAGGCAAAAATAGATAAATACTTTCGTGAAGCTTAATCTTGATAATACAAACTATAAGGTGGGTATAAGGCGGTTGTATTTCACAACCTAAAGGAAAAAGGCTCTTAAGTGCTTCGCGCCGCCTCGTTTCCTCCGCTTGCTTGTGCGTATTTGATTTTGAGAGTGAATCGAGGGTTTTGCCGCCCAAAGTATTATTACATATCATATATATTTTCTTGGTTTCCATTTGATTAAACCCTCTTGAACGATTTGGTGTTCCACCATCGTTCTAAAGTCATCGAAGGCGTTCACTCCACGTGATCGTTTTCATTCCTTGAGGCCTTTTTAATCAAGAGATTTGTTTAAGTGAGGAGATTTGTGGACTCATTGTCTACTTAATACATTCACCAAATTCCAAAAAGGTTAATACAATCAAAAACCACAAAAAAAATTGAAAAAACACAAAATACCAAAAAGAATCTTCTTTGCTCGCCTTCTCGTTGTACGTGACGTTTATGCAAACTCGCTCTAAAGCTAGACGTGCTCGTAAACGAAGAAACAAATCACTCACTCTTTCTAGTGAGGAGTCTCCTATTGACGAACCCATTGTACGAGAAGAACCAACCATGGCGAATCGAACTATGATGGAGTTACTTCAAGCACCCACCGAGGGTTATGGAGAAGCTATTGTGATTCCCGCAATCCTTGCGGAGAATTTTGAGGTGAAAACGGGTTTGTTGTCGATGATTCAAAACAACAAATTCCGTGGTGATCAGAAGGACAATCCCCACAACCATATCCGCCAATTTAATCGTCTTACCGCCACGTGCAAATTCAAGGATGTCTCGAATGACTCGATTAAGATGATGTTATTTCCGTATTCCTTAGCGGGGCCCGCTAAAATTTGGTTAGAGAAAGAGCCACCCAATTCTATATTGACGTGGAAGGATCTCGTTTCGAAGTTCGTGAACCAATTTTTTCCGCCCTCTAAGACTACGCATTTGAAAAACGAGATTTCTAAATTTTCACAAGAATCAAATGAAAGTTTTTCTACGGCTTCGAATAGGTTTAAGGAGATGTTACACGAATGTCCTCATCATGGTTTTTCCGATTTGCACCAAATCGACACGTTTTATAATGGACTTAACGATCATGAAAGAGATTATTGAAATGCCGCCGCGGGTGGTAATTTTTTGTGTAAAACGGTTGAAGAAGCTTTGGTCATAATCGAGAATAGGTCTAAGGTTTATAGCCCTCGTCACACACCGAGTGTTGCCAAAAGGGGCTCATCATCGTCTCAAAGTATCAATGCATTACATGATGAAGCAAATGAAGAAAACCGATTTTTCGATAGATTTGCAAACCTTATGTCCCATTGGAAGGCTCAAGAAGCTTCCAACACCGCTTCGGTTAAAGCGGTTTCTAAAAGTTGTTTGTCGTGTGGGGGAGCTCATGATCTTTCCGAGTGCATTACCGCGGATGGTAACACTTCGAATGCTTTTGTAGCCACGGGAACTTATAACCAAATCGGTCAAGGTTCACGTTCGAATCAAGCTCAACCCAATCAAAATGCTAATAATTATCGCAACAACAACAATCAAGGTGGAAATTACCAAGGAAATCAAAGGAACTATAACAAAGGTAATTACCAAAGTGGAAATGGGCAAATTTCAAACCAAAACCAAAACCGTGATTTTCAAACTAATGCCCAAGGTTTTCAAAACGATCACACCAAAAATCTTCAAGGAGAGTTTTTGAATTATGCTAAGGCTAATGATGCTAAGTTTGACAATATGCAACGTGAAATGGTTAGCTTAAGATCCGAACTGAAAAATGAGCTTAAAACCGAACTTGCTAATGAACTTAAAACTCATGCTAATAAAATAGAAGGAAATGTCACACGACTCCAACAAAATCAACAAAAAATGGAGCAAGGACAACATGAGATTAAGCAAGAATTGTTGAAAGCGGATGCTAGGCAATCTAAGTTTGAAGACCGAATGGCTAAGATGTTTGAAGCTATCATGTGTAAGCCCTCTTCTTCGGGTGGTCTTCCTAGTGATACCATCGTGAACCCGAAAGGAGAATTGAAGGTTATTGCCACTCATAGTGGTAAAACTTTCAAAGAACCCATTTCTCGTCCAAGTACTTCTATGGAGAAGGAAAAAGAGAAAGAACCCGAGGTTGTGGTTGAAAAGGAGCACATTACAAGCCCACGAAGTACCGCTCAAACCACACCTACGGTTGAACCAATACCCATAATGGAACCCGAGATTCCAAGGCCGTTGCCTATGCCTAATTTGCCCCAACCCACACCACCTTTACCCTACCCATCAAGACGAGACAAGGAAAACGCACAAGAACGAAATAATTATCAATTTGAACTTTTTATGAAAATGTTTCGTGACTTGCATTTCAATATAAGTTTTGCCGACGCCTTAGTCATGATGCCTCGATTTGCCGCAAACTTCAAAAGTATGTTGAATAACAAAGAGAAATTGCAAAAATCGTCTAGTTGTTCTTCGGTTTTTCTAAGCCGCATACCTCAAAAAGTCGGTGATCCTGGAAAGTTTTTAAAACCATATGCTATCCAAGACATGGAAGAATGCTACGCCTTGGCCGATCTTGGTGCTAGTATTAATTTGATGCCTCTCGAGATTTTTAAGTCGCTCAATCTTCCAAATCTCACTCCTTCAAGAATGTCAATCGAAATGGCCGATCATTCTACGATTCTAGCTTGTGGAGTAGCCGAGGACGTCTTTGTTAAAGTTGGGAAATTCTATTATCCCGTGGACTTCATTGTTGTTGATATTCCCATCGATCCTAAAGTTCCGTTAATTTTAGGTCGATCTTTTTTGGATACCTCGAGAGCACTTATCGATGTGCATGCAAGAAAAATCACTCTTCGTTTCAATGAGGAAGAACTCGTCATTAATGCAACCCAAAACTCCACTCTTTCTCATGTTTATTCGATCACATCTTTGTACAATGTCAATCCCATCAAAAACATTTGTCAAAAAATTTCAAATAGAGTTTTAGGAGTTGAAAAAAATGAAGTTCCGTCCCCTCCGCCGATGGAGGTTAAGAGTGTTAAGCCTATGATTCCAATCTCGAGTGAATCTTCGGATGATGAATACGTTGATCCCGATGGGGAGGTTTTCTTTGTTGACAAAAGATTTGAAAACTTGCCACCACCAAAACCAAAACGCTTTCAAAATGTGAGAATTTTTAGTGTGACTAACATTGTTTTAGATACACCAAATATTTTTGACATAATTAAATCGGGTTTTCACGAGGAGAGTGTAAAAGATGAAAAAGGAAAAGATTTTGAATCTAATTTAAAAGATTTTTCTACTATTATAACTCCGTCATCACCGCGTGTCTTGAGTACTACAAGCTCGTCTTCTCCTTTTGACGATGCTTTGTGTGGACTTAGTGTGGGGGAAGCCCCTTATGTTCCCTCCCCTTTCTCCACCGAGGACGAGATATTTGATCCTGGAATTGCTTTTATAGGGAAATCTCGGTCTTCCACCGATGCAATGAATGGAAAATCTTTTCATTTGATTGGTGCGAGTCTACCTCGAGTAGCTCAATGTTTTGCCTTACCCATTGTCCCACCCTTCTATTTCTTCTCTCCTATTTTCTTCTATCCCATTGGGATTTGTGTTGGAGTTGTGTTGTCTCGTCTTTCATCCGAAAACGAGGACGCTATCTTTGACCCCGGTATACGTTTATCGGATTTTTAAAGTACTCCACGTACTTTTGGGCCTTGTTTATCATGTAAGCCCCACCAAAAATTGACCATACCATGATTATCCCTAAATGATCACATTTATGGGGATTCGAGTCGAGCTTTTGACTCGGTTATCAAAAACAAGGTGCCTCGTGGGGGAGACCCATGCTTATCCATGTACATATTATTGCTTTCTAATTAGCTAATGTGAGGGGATTTGTGCCCTTCCAACCTTTGTTCCGTGGTTGTTTGTGCATTGTGTCTTTTAGATCATCATCTTCACGATTGGAGCCTCTCGTGTTCGTTTCATGGGAGCACTCGATCGTTTGCTTTGGAGGCCTTTCCCAATATCCACATATGATATATCCTTTTATGTTCTAACCTTAGGTTTTTAGCACACTTCATAAACGGCTTTTAACTTATTGGTTACACCCTTTCCATGCTAGATTAGGCATTCGACTACGTCTCTAGTATGGGGGTGTTTGCACCCCTAGACTCGAAACATTGAGGACAATGTTTAACTTTAGTATGGGGGGGTGAATAGATACTTGCCTTGCCAAACCTTCACGCTTTCCAAAGTTTATCGTTTTGTTATCATTTTGTTGCAAAATAAGGCTAAAAATGGCCAAATTTTAAAATTTTTCTCATATTTCATAAGTGTTTGAAGACACGAATGTAGATTTTCCGATGGCGAGAATAAGAGTAATTTTTGACTCGACCGTGCGTGTTGAGCACTTAGCTTTGATTCCTTAACTACACATTAGGCTAAGTCTCTTAAATGAGGACGAGAAATGATAGAGTTAATTATAAGTTACTATGCTAAACGTAGAGTACTCGTATTCTTTCAAAAACTCATGTGTTCTCGTTGTTTGCTTATTCTCCCTTCGCATGTAAATATTTTTTGCTTAATAAATATTGATTTAGCGGTTTAATTTTGATTGTTGGGTTTCTAGTCTTTTCTAGTAGCTTCCGTGTAATTAAATTGGGAAGACATTAAGGTATCGCCAGCGTCACGGTTTTGAAGTATTGGCAACCCGAATAATCGAAAGCTTCACCCAATAATAAGATTTCAAGTGCTCACCTAAATCTAGCAAACAATTTGAAGCCCCACAAGGCCTAAAATCTATGCAAAATTGAAAGTGAATCAAGCCTTAATCTTCGAAGCTTTAAAGATCCAAAATTCGCTTTAGCGTGAGGATATACGTCTTTGGCTAATAAAACCACCGATGATGGCGGATAATAAAAGGCAAGGCAAGACCGAAGTCATAATAAAAGCTTCATGGCGAAGTTGAATAAAAGATGGAGGTAAACCAAAGATAATAAGGCCCTTCCGTTAGGGGGCGTATAAAAGTCTTGGTAATAAGTCTCATGTTCAAAACCGTTATAAAACCGTGTTTATCGATTCTTCTTGTCAACTTAATTTTTTAACATCGTTGTCTATTAGGAGGGGTTATTGATTTGATGGTCTTAGTTACACCGTTAGGACTCTATTTTTAGACCTAAATCTCTATTATCGCATAAGTCAACAATGTATCCTCGTGATCATTAAGACAAAATAAAATATAAGAGATACAACTTAGGAATAATGGGAGAATAAGTACGTGATTAGGGCATATGAGTAGTGTTAGCATTACTAACTTATAATGACAATGATCTCGTTGCATGCTTGGCATGGAATTAAGGTGAAAATCGAGGACGACGAATTTATCTCTATGAGGCACTCACGTGTTCTTATTCTATGAACCTAAAAGTCCCATTATGCGATGAAAATTATACATTATGTCTAAAACGCAAGTAGTAGTAATAGTGTAGTGTAGCTAGTTTACCATTTCAATAAAGTGAATAAAATTAAATTTTGGAGATGCTTTGATACTTTATTCTAGCATTGCGTGAGGGCACGGCAATGGTTTAGTATGGGGGAGTGATGAGACTGCTTTTATACATGGTCTCATCGTCCAAATCGGCCTTAAAATGCATAAAATATCATAAAATATGCCAAATATATGCTCGTGTTTGTTACTTGTGCATTTTTAGGTACGGATATTGTGGAATGGGCAAAAGATCACAAGAATCATTCAAAAACGAACACGGGAAACGAAGCCGCACAATGAACCGGGCCCAAGTTTGGAAATTTGCAAAAAGACCCCTCAAGTTTGAAGAATTGGCAAAAATGGCCCCTCATCTTTGAAGAACTTGTCATAATTAACCCTCAAAAATGTTAATTATGCAAGTGTGATCCTTGAAGAATGAAGATTTGACAAGAAAAGCCCTTGGAAAATAAAGAATATGCATTAAAAATCCTTATTACAAGCTTAAAAACATTTGGTGCCAAAAATGTCAAATGTCCAAAGTTATTTTCAAAGGATATGGAAGTTTGTTGCTGTTAATACAAAGTGGAAGAATTGAGAAACTTCAGGGGGCAAAACTGGGAGACAACCAAACCTCCACAACCAACCAAATCATGACACCTCACCCACTGACCCGTTTACCCTACCCAAACCCACATTTAACCCGACCAAGCCCAGTCCATAACCAATACCCACCCACCAGGTTTATTAAATAAACCTGGTCAAACACTCAGTCAAATCCCTCTTATTCCCACCAAAACACCCAATTTAAAAACCTTTTTGCCCTAAACAGATCAAACACCCAGTTAATCCCCCATAAACCCTAATCACTTCCAGGTTTGAACTTCCTCAAAACAAGGGGATTTTTGTTGATAATTTGCATATTAGTAATTAACCCTCCACTCACCAAAACCCACCTCTCAAAATCCCCAACCCGTGACTCCAAGTGGCCCCCCAAGGTCCCCTGCTTCACTACTTTTGGCAAATTTAGCATCTTACAGCAATCCAACGTTCCCAGAGCATTTTCTTGGTCTCCAAGGACCAAATTAACGTTTGAGATCAAATGAGCAAGCTGGCATATCACATGCTACAAGAAGACCAGATTTGAACCTCATTTGACCAAGGGCCTTTTAGGAAATTAGCTTGCTAGGGTTTCAGTTTTTTAATCTTTGTATTATTTTATTCTAGAATGATCCTAGCTATTGTATAAATATGGTCGGGCTGTGACCATATTTTTTGTTCCAGTTTTTGCATAACCTCTTGTAATTCCTTTTTTAATTAGTAAAGTTTGGTATTTGTTAAAGTCAATTGTAATTCCTTTTATTGAATTAAAAAGTTTGTGTGTTGAGTTATATGCAAGGCTGAGTTCCAATTTCAAAAAGTTTGAGTTTGATTTTTTAAAAGTTGTCAAAAAGGTTTTAAAAAGTCTCTAATTCAGAAAATTGTGTTCTTGGAAGTGAAAGTGGAAGAGGACCATTGATTTGTGAGTTTTGAGAAGGTTTTAAAACGTGGTGTTAAGTTTTTCTAAGACTTTGGAAAGATTTTAAGAAAGAAAGAAAAACAGAAAGACATATTGGATATTGCTTGTTTTTTTTTTCTTTGATTTTCTTTTTCAGGTTGTTATGTGTTGATTTGTTGAAGGATTCTGCATCAACCCGAGTTGATTGGAGGTGGATAATCTTCCACAAGGACCCTTGGATGTAAGGGTCCTAAGGTAAATCTCTTTTACCTCTTTAAAATTTCAGAAAAGTGGTCTCAAGTGATTTGTTTGATTTTGTGTTGTAGTGTATTAAGATTGGATGTTTTGTGTTCTTATAAGTTGGTATGCATGATAGATGCTAGTTTGTTCAAGTTTTCATAGGTGTTATTAGGTTTTAATTTGAAAAAAGTTGGTTTTAAAGAGTTAACAGGGTGTTTGGCAATAGATATTAGCAGGGTATAAATCTTTGTTTATGATGAATTAAGTTGTTAGATAGGATAAATAGGGTTGAGTTAGGTTTCTAGTCAGTTGGTAGTTAGATTGGGAAGGTTTGGAACAAGTTTGTGAGGTTTAAAGGTAAAAAGAGAATAGCAAAAATTGCATAGCCATTTTTCTGTCTATTTTGCTCAAAATTTGTGCTAAGATCTTTGAAATTTGTTGAATATCAGGGTGATTTTAGTATTGATTTGGTTTGAATGTTATGTGGTGAGCTTGTGTGTTAAATCTGTGCATTTGAAACTCACTTAGGTGCAAGTAATAAGCAAATCAGTCCTCCAGACCTGCTTATTTGTCATCAGAAACTTAACCTTGGCTAGGGTGTGCATTGTTTTGACATTTGGTGTGCTAGTGTGCTTGACCCTTGTTTGAATTGACTCCTTGTGCTCAGAAAGAGCACAAGGGTGCCTTTGTACCAAGAAAAACACCACCATCAAACACCACCAAGACCTCTTGGTGCATTACACCACCTGTGAAGAAAAACAAAACACAAAGCAAAAGGCTTGTGTTGAAAAAAGTTGAACCTGGCACGTTTTTGATTTGGATTTTGGTTTAATCTTGCATAACAAGAAAGTGGAATGGTGTTTTAAGTTAACAAGAGTGACAGTGTTGGTTGGTAAAGTTTAAAAAAGAAAAAAAAAAAAAAAATTGGCAAAAAGGGGTTCTTCAGGCTCGAACCCCCGCCACCACACTCACACACATCATACTTAACCATTGCGCCCTTGGGTCTTTTACTGACCAAGGGTGCAAGGTTATTTCATTTAACCCGTTTTCAAAGTGTGTTTTCAAAAATAAGCCGTGACATTTTTGGCTTATTTCAGCTTATTTATTAAGCTTTTTGAGCTTATTTCAATTTTCATAGGCTATTCATAGGTTTTAGGATTTTTCTGGCTAAAAATATTATTTTTCCTTTTATTTAATTAATTTTTAGGATTATTTCTATTTTTAAATTTAGAAAGTCTATAAAAAACAGTGAACAGTAGTAAAATAATACAAAAAAATAGTTTTTAGGTTTTAATTTGTATTTTTGAGGTTTACATGTGAAAAAGTTTTCAAAAACTTTAATTTTTGATTTTATTTAATTTTAGGGTTTTTTAGCAACTTTAGAAATTAATATAAAATTCATTAAGAGGTTTTAGGAACTTTTGTTTACATATTCTTCTTAGTTAGATTATTTAGGATTTTTGAGAATTTTTTAGAATTTATTTAAGAACTTTTAATTTTTTAGATTATTTTATTATTATTTTATTCATTAAAATAAAAAGTTTTATTTTTAACTTTTTTTCATTTTTCCTAGATACTAGACATTAAAATAGGACCTTTGTCACTTTCCAAATAATTTTTAGGCTTTTCAATTAATTTTTAGAATTAATTTAAGATTTAATAGTTTTTAATAGTTTTTAGGAGTTTAAAAATAGTTTAAATTGGTTTTAAAATTTTTTAAAAATAGTTTTTAGTTTAATTAGGTCATTTTTGAGGTTTACAAACTATAAAATCTTGTTTAGGGCTTTTTAATATTTAAAAGTGATTTTTAGGGCTTTAATTAGCATTAAAAAGTCATTATTAAATTAATTAAAAGGTTTTGGCAAGTGTGAATTTTTTGTAAACTCTTAGAATATTATTTTGGGATTTTTAGTAATTTTTAGGAATTTTTAGATTAAAATTTTAAATTTTGTGTTTTTTTTACGTTTTACGTCGTAACTTTCTAGTAGTGTTTTCGCCTTATTTTTCTAATTTTTTCGTCTTCGTCATTTTCTTTTCTTTTCTTCTCATTAATAATCAAAAACATAATCAATCAATTCAATTCACAACGCACTAGCCTCCTCGAGAACGAACTCACCTTCTTAAGGGTCATTTACACACGGTTTTCCTAAATCGTCGTGCTTACCCTATATTATTGCCTTGTTTTCCTAAACAAGTGTGATTTTACAACTATCACCTAACTAATTAATCAAACAGATGCTATAACTAATTAATCAAACAGATGTTATAACTAAATAATCAAACAAATGCTATAACTAATTAATCAAACAATTGCTATAACATATTGGTTGGAATCTCGGATTAACTTCTAAAGTGAAGGTAGACACTAAAGGTTATTATTTTACCTTATTGGTGTGTGTCATATAATATATAAAAAATCCAGAAAACAACTATACATCTTATTTTATACATTTCATCAAACACGTTGTGTGCAATTTTAATAAACACTTTTTCATACATCTTTTCTCGTGAATTTGGTCAATGTTTGATAGAAAACTTGCTTATATGATGATAAACTTTCAATAAAACTTCAAAAAATAATCAATCATTGATTTAAATTTGAATAATTAGCAAAATTAGTTTCTTTCATTCTAATGCTTACTTTGTAAAAATGATTGCGAATGAGATAGTAGTGGCGTTGTAGATAGCGGCGATGATAGTGGTGGCAGCGATGGATATGGTGGTGGCAATGATAAAGATGGCGACGAGATAATGGTGGGAACGATGACGATGGTGGCGACATAGTAGTGGCAACGATAAAGATGGCTGAGACATAGTGGTGGCAACAATGGAGACGACGGCTACATAGTGGTGGCAGCAATGGAGATGTAGATTTTGTCGATTGGCAGTGATGGTTAATAAGAAAAAGATTGTGAAATTGGCAAGTATAATCCCTCCTCTTTTAGTTATATTTCATTTTCTACCCTCCGGTTTTAGATGTTGCAAAAGCTACCTTATATGTTTGTTTTTTAGATTTTCCACGAAAAGGATGTTTTCTCTATATCTCACCCCTATATATATACATATATATATATATATATATATATATATATATATATATATATATATATATATATATATATATATATATATATATATATATATATATATATATATATATATATATATATATATATATATATATATATATATATATATATATATATATATATATATATATATATATATATATATATATATATATATATATATATATATATATATATATATATATATATATATATATATATATATATATATATATATATATATATATATATATATATATATATATATATATATATATATATATATATATATATATATATATATATATATATATAGTTAGGTTATTGTAGTGTAATAGCTTTTAAAGTTATTAAAATAAGAAGTCATTTTAACTATTGATTTTATCAGTTAACATGTGATTTATTTAATATTAAACACAAAACAATAAATCTTATACATAAAAATTGGTATAAAAACACTAAAAAATTTGATACGTAAAAATTTATAGCTGATACATATGATACATAGTTTTACTTCAAAAAATATTATTATCATAAATAATCATTTATTCGCAAATTCAGTGATTCATTATCACATGTTGCAGTCGATATAACAAAATAATTGATAAACTATGATACACAACTAATACACGAAAAACTAGTAAAATTAAAAATTGTGAACTAGCTACGTACACGAACTAAAACTTCCAAAACACTCGTACATGAACTAAAAAAATATAATCGAACCAAAACTAATCATTAAATGTGATATTTGCCCATTTTCTATTACTTCTCATTTTAACAACTTTAAGCACCTAAACCATTTTATCTAAATTCTCTCTCTCTCTCTCTCTCTCTATATATATATATATATATATATATATATATATATATATATATATATATATATATATATATATATATATAGGGATGGGTTCTAGAGAAAACCTCCTTTTTGTAGAAAACTTATCAAACAAACTTATAGGGCCCGTTTTATAAATATGTCAACCTACAAGGGTCGTTTCCGAAAATATAAAACGCGGAGGGGTAATTCTGCCAACCCGTGAAAGTTACACTCAATCTCACCTACCTACCCATCATTCTCACAACATATCTCAATCCAAATATTCAGACACCCTAATACACACACACACTAAGCCATAATACACACACCGATCAAAATGTTTACAAAAACTCATAGAATCATACATAACGATCATATAAATCATCAAATATGGCGAAGAAGAATATGTGTTTGAAATGTAAGTCCCTAATTTAAAAAAAAAATTCAGTTTTTGATAGATTTAGAAATGATAAAACTAACGATGTTCATTTTCAGCTACTCGTGAAAGTCCACAAGTTATTAACAAAAGACTACAACTAGAAGATGAAGATTCAGAACGAGGTAAGTTATATAATTTTTATATAATTTTTGTTGTTGTTGTTATATGACCGATTGTATGATAGTTACGAGTGTTAAATATGAATTTTGTGTGTATAAAATAAAAATAATAATTTATTGTTTGTTTAATTATTCAAAATATTAAGCTAGTTGTTGTTAATAATGGGTTGTGGCATCAGTTTATGAATAAATTATGTCATCAGTTCATGAATGAATTATTGCATCGGTTTATAAATGAATTACGGCATCATATCTAGATAGATGTAGGTATCAAGATAAACAATGCTTTATGGCATCACATAAAAAGTAATTAGGACGCTTGTATGATGCGTATTTGTACGTTTGACGAAATCAGTTTTCAAGCGTGAGATAATGGTTATTGAACCTAAACATTTATGACAGCTGTTCGATTATTTGTTTAAAGGGTATTTGATTAGCGTATCAGTTTGATATATCATGAGTATTTGGTATAGGGCATTCATATTGTTTCAGTCAATGAATTAGTATGGTGCGTGGTATAGAGGGGGTCAGAAAGGTCAGGTTGATCCGACTCAAATCTGATAAAACTTATTGGGTCGGATTGAGATATATTATCGGTTTTTGACCTGAACTTGATAACCCGATATTGTTATCGGGTCGGGTTCTAGTTGATTTATTTATCTTATCAGGTTAACCCGATAAGACCCAAAATACTTATATAGTTTATTTTGAAATACTTCAGAACCTCGATTTATATTTTCCATGGAAAAATGTTAAGAATCGTAGTACCGTCATGAAAGCAAACACAATTTTTCTCCATAATACTATGAAAACACAATTAACACTTTAATACTTTACACCTTTTTTATATATAGATGCTTTCTTTATAGTTACAAATAGGATTTATCCTAGTAATGAATTGTAGTATCGCGTTTGTTGTTTAGACATTTACTACCTTGTTGCTTGCTAGTTTGAAATATGTTTGTTGCATACTCACCTTTTTAAATGAACACACTAGGGCATCCGACTGCGTAGACATGTTCGTTAAATGATAATAAGAGTTATTTTAATTTATTTCATGGTATGTATTATATGTGCTTGTAAGCAAAGAAACAAAAGAGATGGTAATCTCAAACACCCCTTTTGATTTTTTTGAACATTTATCTTTGTACTTATGGCCGTAAGGGTGGGAGTCGGGTTGGTCGGGTTAGGGTTATTCGGGTCGAGTCGAATT
Organism: Glebionis coronaria; assembly: GCA_025667525.1. Taxonomy (NCBI): domain Eukaryota; kingdom Viridiplantae; phylum Streptophyta; class Magnoliopsida; order Asterales; family Asteraceae; genus Glebionis; species Glebionis coronaria. The sequence continues at coordinate 275,129 of JANFOE010000397.1, forward strand.
CTGGTTGAGGGTAAAAATAGTTTACTCGAACCCGACCCGAGTTCAAGTCGGGTTAGTCGGGTTCGGGTCTAGTCTAGTCGGGTCTACTCAAGTCGGGTCTATTCGGGTTCGGGTTAACTCGAAAGGTAAAATATAAAAAAAACTTTTTCTTAATTTTTTAAAAAGAAATTAAATCAATTTTATTTATAAAAAATAAAAAAAATTAAAAAAAATCTATTCGGGCCAATCGGGTTGACCCAAACACGAATTAAGTATAATATTATTTACCTGATTTTGAATTCAGGTTAGTCGGGTCTGGTTGACCCGATTAACCCGAATTCAAAATTGAAGCCGAATAACCCAACCCGAATACACTCAGGTCGGGTTTGGGTCGAGTCGGATTTATTGACACCTGTGACAACCGTGGTTTTGAGGTTCGTCACTTGGTCTTACTTTTAGGTTATTTTATGTGTGACTACTTGATTTTTGTGCTTACGTGTTTGTTTTGTGTGAACGAGGTTGGTGTGATTATCGTTTATGAGTATAGAGTACTCATAAGTAAATCGAGGAACGGTTAATTCATGTTCATGAGATCACAATTAGTGACTATGAAATAAAATGGTGATATTTTGGTGGTTACGTATACGTATAAGTATTATAGTAATAGTGTATTTTTGTTAGGATTTACGGTTTAGCATTTAGAGGTCTCGGATAAGGTAATTAGTCATATGAATATTTTTCGGGATGGTTTTAAGTCATTTAGGACTTAGTTATAAAGTTTATTTCAAAATTTAAGATTTTTTTTAAAGTGTATATTTTACGTCTTTTTCGGTAAAACGCGTAACTTTTACTAGTTTTACGGGTTTGAGGTTTTGGAGGCTTTAGGAGCTGAAATAAATTAAGGTAAATTAAGGTAACATTATTAATACATATATTAATAATAAAAAAGAAAAAAAAAACGAAATATGAGGGGGTGTAGGTCGGTTGGACGATCAAAAACAAAAGGGGAAGGAGGAAAAAAGGAAAGTGGGCTTTGGGTTGGACTAGGATTCACCCATACCCTATATATTATTTTGTACACAACCAAAATTCATTATCTATCTCCTGGAGACAAATTAAATTCGTGGGTTTCACAAAAGTTAGGGTTCTTCATATTTTTTTTGGGGTTTTCATAAATCGAAGGTAAAGTCTTTAATCCCTTTTTAATTTAATTGTTTTAATGATTTCTTAATCATTCTTATGATGGATTAGGGTTAGGGTTTACATAAAATCAGTAAATTAATGATGTTATAATCATAATATGATGATCATATAATCTAGGGCTTGTATTAGATGGGGTTATGGGTAATTAATTAGTTAAATTTGTTTAAACCCGTTTTTAAAAACTGGGCAGATTTTGAGTCAATTGTTTTGATCATATCGGGAGGTCTATAAACTCTTATTTTACGATCCAAGTACCTCTGGAAAGAAATTTGAAGTGGCTTTCCAATGCAAGAAACGATAACTAAATTTGAGGTAGGGAAGTGGGTCAAAAACAGGTTACAACAGTCGGAGGTCAAAACAGTTTTAAATTCAGCCTGTTTTCTTTCTAAGTTTTGGGTTGTTTAGGGTACTTAGGGTTGCATTGGGATCTTCTCACGAACGTGAGAGATGGTTTATATATTGTAGTAAGTATATGCACTTGGTCTAAGGTTGTGGTTTAGGGTAAGACCCCTTAATGGTAACAAACTTTTAGTACGTTTAAAATCAGGAAATCTGGAAAGACAAAAGTAGATATATGTATATCGGGGCTTTAACAGTAGCTTTAAGGTTAGGGTAAGTGGGAGGTGTTAGCCAACATATGTAAGGGTATGAATATTCCTTTTACAGAAACCATGGCTATGTTTAAGTGGACTTTTGACTTAAAGTTTTGAGACCTCAAAACTGGGACTGTTTTGGGTAAAATATGAACGGGTTAGTTATTAAACTTAACCAAGTTAAGGACTTGTTAAGGAAGGGTAATGGGGTGATTAGAGCTTATCAATGAGGTAAATATGTGGGAATAGGCTAGATGTCCATCATAGGTTGATGAGCCATCTTAGTGATTGGTTCATGTATTGATTGCGTGTTTTTGGTTTGTTAGCTTGTTCCTAGTGCGAGGACTTGTGAAGAAGCAATCAGGTGAGTGTTCATAGTCCCATGTTTATTATTGTTTTTGACTTCCAGATGGGATGGAAGAGACACTGTGTGGAGTTATTTATAAATTGAAGCTGTGTATGTTTTTAAGGTTTGAGATTGGACTTGTGTGTACAGTATGTGTTTAACTGCTATGTGGTTCTTGTTTGTGTATGGTTTGGATCGGAAGGGTACATAGGTGTATGGGCGCCTATGGTACCATAGTGTTTGGTAAGGCGTGATGCCTTGGAAATTATAGTGTTTGGTAAGGCGTGATGCCTTGGTAATTATGGTTGTTGGTAAGGCGTGATGCCTTGGTAATTGTGGTTGTTGGTAAGGCGTGATGCCTTGGAATTGTATTGATTAATTGAACTTGAATGCTAGTTGTTAATACATTATTGTAGCACATGGTCCATATGTTATTGTGTTGATGTTTGATATTCACAGCTTATAACTGTTTTAGCGTTGGAGTCTAAACCTATTACTCTCACCAACTTTATGTTGACGTGTTTTAGTATCTCTTTCAGGTGATACTATGGTTAAGCATGAGAACATAAGTGGCTAGGATTGGAGAAGCTTAGGAATGCATATAGAAGGAGAATCCCCGTTTCCTTCTTAGTTTTATTTGATTGTTCATTTTAATAAGTGATACTGTGGCACACATATGATTGTTTTGGTATGTTATTTGTTGTCTTGGGTAAGAAGTAGGACTGTTACTTACTTACCTAGACCCCTTGCATTTGTTGAGATATTGTCATGACCTTCGTGTCACCATTTTTATGACATTTCTTATATCATATAGTTATCTCTATAGACACGCCATGTTGTGATGATATCCATACGTCGCGCCCTATATTCCGCCATGGTGAGGTGTGACATAATGGTATCAGAGCTAATGGTTATATTGAATTAGGTTGCCTAGTCGCGTAGCCTAGTCTATAGCTTAAGGGTCCCTGCATATAGGCGTCATAGGAGTATGTGTGCATTTTATTATAATTGATGTGTTTGAATGTTATTTATTGTGATGTTTTGACTGGTATGAATTGAACCATAGTAAATTCATACTTAGCCACATGTTATTTTCTTTTCGAGTTGTGAGTAGTGTGGGTTTAACCATAATCGTCCACGCTAGTCATTGTCGTATTTTACTTATAATGTACATTATAGTACATAATTTGGTACATAGTAGTTTCTATCTTTTGTTGGGATATTTTATGTACCTGAGGGGTATTATTTTCTTTTGATGTTTAAGTCATGTTCCCTAAGAATCATGTGGTGGTTCGAGTTATTAGGAGTAGGTGAATATGAAGGACCTTATGCTATTTCCACTCTTATGGGCGACATGACTTATAACTGATTATGTTTTCGTTTTGGATTTAGTCTAGGCTGTTTTAGCTAGACTATGGATTTCTGTATTCCAAGAGTTTTATTATGTTATTTTATAGATGGAGTTTTGGACCTTATTGGTTATGTGGTTATGAGCTTATGTGAGTAGATAGATTTATGTGTTATATGTTGTATTGATTCTTATAAGTGTCATCATAGGAGGGAGTGCATTGGGGAAAGGGTAATTGTATAAGTATAGTGGCTAACATAGTTATACAAGTACCACAACTTCAATGGGTTCTCAAGTATGGTTGCATGAAAGAGGGTTAGTACATGCTTGTATATGATGAGATGTAGAATTTGGGTATACATATTATATATGGATTTATGTAATGGCTGCCTATGATATGGCTATTGTTCTTTTTGTGTTTTATGTTTTGGGTTATAGTTGTGGTGTGTGATTATGGGGTCACACGATATTGTTTGGTTTTGGAGGTGGGCATTATGCCTTGTTGTGGCATGGTGAGATGGTGATTAGTCGTGTGGAAAAACGAGTGTATGACGTGATTGGTTGATCCGACATGTATGGTAACGAGTATGTTTTGGGTGATTTAATAGGTATATATATGCGGATGTATATATACTACTATGTGTTAAGTTATGTATATGGTCGTTCACTAGTTATTATAACTTGAACGTACCTTGTGTTTGTTCGTGTTTTATGGTGCTGGAGTTGATGGAGTTTCAACAACGTTTCGAATTTTTTGAACTGTGTCTTGTAGCGTATTCTTTGAGTTCATATTTCATGTGTACGTTTTAAAATGTTTTTCTGGGTTTTAAGTCCGTTGAAATAAATGGAGATTTCTTTTGGGATAATGAAATCTTTTGGGTTGATTCTTACATTTCTTTTGGTTGGTATATGGAAAAAGGGGGGACTTGGAAATCTACTATAGAGTTAGATAGTTGGTTGTTTTCGGTAAAATAAGGGTAAGGTGTTGGAGTCATGTTTGAAACAAGATGTAACATAAGTTTTTTTTTAATTTTTTTTTTTAAATTTTTTTATCAACACTTATTTATTTCAAATTCTAAAAGGCTTTCTTTAAAATAAAGCGAATTAAAATTTCTTTCTACTTACATAGTTTATATAATTGGATTTAACCGATTCATGTCATTTATAGTTATTAATACAAGGTTAAAAGGAGTTTATGAATATTTCACATACAATTATATCTTTCATTGAAAAGGATTGCATTGATCACTAAGTCTATTCTTTAGTTTTTAAAACAACTAGCATAAAATTGTTTTGGTCATAACTTGTTCGTTTTTAAAGCTTTTTGGGTGATTCAAAAGCCTAAAATTATGTACTCGGAACGTACTTTTCAAATATTCAGAATTTATAGTCATGGGAGGTCAGTGGACTGGTCAGAATTGTTGTACAAGTGTCGGGTTCAAGGTTGAGTTTGAATAGTAGTTTTATTTTTATGCTTTGAGATGCACGGGATACCTAGTCTTTGAGTTGAGTTTTGAGATCGTCTAGAAGGTTGTTTGTAGATGGTTTGAGTCACATAGATGTGGGGAGGTAAGGAAAATTTTTTTTATATATATATATATATATATATATATATATATATATATATATATATATATATATATATATATATATATATTCTTTTGGAAAGTCGATCTTTTGCACGGTTTAAATAATATGTCGCGGGGCGTAATATGTTTTGGTTGCCATTGGGTGTTTCTTGGATTATTTTTCGTTGTCATGGGTCATTTGGAATTGATACATGTTTTGGGTTTGAGTTTTCTTTGGAGTCTCGTGGTTTTTGATTTGTTTTAATTGGTGCACGTGAAATGTCGTTAGTTATCCGTGGGTTTAATTCGTCAATTGTATCTGGTGTATTCAGGATGTAGTTTTGGTTTTGTATGGTTTAGGAGCGTTGAGGTAGAACCATGAATAGATCAAGTAGGAGAAGTGAGAGGAGTTGTAGTTAGTGTCTTCCAAGGCAAATCGTTGATGGAGTGAATTAAGAACAAGAGCTGTTAGAAATTGCAAGGAATTTATTCGTATTGCCGCTAAGGGAGGGTGTGAGGAGGACATAGTTGAAATTGCTAAGGATGTTGTATGAACGCTTTGGGTTTACGGTTATGCATTTGGCTTCGCCAAAGCACTAGCGGTTTTCATGGAGTCAATGAACCGAGTGTGCATGAACGTATATAAACGAGTTGTCATCGGGAGCATCGACGACATCTTGATCTACTCAAATCTTAGAAGGAGGATGAGGCGAAGTATGTGTTGGTTTTGGAGTTGTTAGTAAAGGGAATGAAACGTGAGATTTTCAAGTGTGAGTTTTAGGATTTAGTTGGCCAGGACTAGTAGTCAGAGATGATGGCATATCGTGAAACCAGCAAGGGGCGAAGTGAAGAAGGACGAGGAAGCATTTTGGAGGCTGAAGAGGTGGATTAGATGAAGAGAAGATCTTGGCATTATCGGAAGGACTGGATGAATTCGTGAAGCATGACGATACGTGGAGCAGGGATTTGGACGCGTACGAGGACGACAAAGAAAGGCGATCGCTTATACGTTGCAGGAACTGAAGATTTGGAAGAACTGGATAGACTTAGTTAGTGGAGCTGGACTGTTAAATCTGCCTAGAATGCTAGAGGCATTTGGTGTACGAGACGTGGAGAATGATCTATACGGATCATGAACGTCTCCAACACATATTCAATCATCTTGATTGAAAATTTGGCAAAGGTGATGGGTGGAGTTAATTGGTGAAAGAAAATTGCAAGGCCAAGTACCATCTGGGAAAGGCAAGCATGGTTGATGAGACATGGAATAAGAAGAATGAAGTGAAGCTGAGACGAACTTGAACTATATAGATGACGTATTAGGGTGGTTTGGATGAAGGATGTAGGTTGCACGAGTTGAGTTGTCTAAAGCAGAGAACGCGTCAACATGTATGTTGCGTGGCTTGGATAATCATATGGAGAAAAGGGACGTAGACTATACTTCCTACATAGATAGGAGTAGCTTAGAAAGGGCGATGTAAGGACTTAGTTGGTGAATGGGATGCATAATTGGGTGGAGGAATAAGTACGATGAGAGTAGGGTGATAGTCGATAGACTGCCTAATTCATCACATATTTCAAGAGGGATGAGAAGTCACATAGTTGAGAATTTGTAAGGATTGCGTACAGATGCGATGGGATAGGAAGTTTTATGTAAAAGTTAGCCTAATATGTATGGAATGCCTTATGAAGGATTATGGCAAGGGAAGAAACGATGGAAAGCAAGCGTAGTATACCGTTGATAGACTAATGGTTGGTATGAGTATATTATAGGGGTAATTGAGAAAGACGCCTAGAGCATTGGCGTGAGGTTTGGAGATAGTTGGAGAACGCGTTACATCAGCAAGAAGTCTCCTACAAGGAGAGAGTCACCGGTGAGAGGGGCATGTTCCCTATTAATGAGGATGTAGGGAATAAAGGAGGAAACCACTAGAGTTAGTGACATAGTTATGTATGAAGTTTCACCCATAATAACGGGTGGTATGTTTTGGTAAAATAGAAGAGTTGATGTAGAGTTTTGTAGGTCCATATAAGATCTTTGGAAAGATCGGACCATTAGCTTATGAGCATAGAATTACCTGGGGGAAATGAGTTGTATACATGATACATTTCATGTATTGGGAATGGTAAATGTTGTTTCAGGATGCATATTTGCATGTCCGGTTATTCGGGTTTTGTGCTAATAAGAGTCTTTGTTTTATCGAAGAGTCATTTGCGAGATTTATTGACTGTGAGGTCAAGAGTTTGCCAATGGGTTTAATTATTTTCGGTTTGTACATGTGGTATCTTGAAACTTGAACTGAAGTTCACGTGGAAATGAGAGGAGTTCATTTAGAACAAGTATCCTCGTGTGATTTGTTGTCTGTGTGTTGATACTAAGGAGTAAATCTCGGGACGAGATTTCTATTAGGAGGGAGTGATGTGACAACCGTGGTTTTGAGGTTCGTCACTTGGTCTTACTTTTAGGTTATTTTATGTGTGACTACTTGATTTTTGTGCTTACGTGTTTATTTTGTGTGAACGAGGTTGGTGTGATTATCGTTTATGAGTATAGAGTACTCATAAGTAAATCGAGGAACGGTTAATTCATGTTCATGAGATCACAATTAGTGACTATGAAATGAAATGGTGATATTTTGGTGGTTACGTATACGTATAAGTATTATAGTAATAGTGTATTTTTTTTAGGATTTACGGTTTAGCATTTAGAGGTCTCGGATAAGGTAATTAGTCATATGAATATTTTTCGGGATGGTTTTAAGTCATTTAGGACTTAGTTATAAAGTTTATTTCAAAATTTGAGATTTTTTTTAAAGTGTATATTTTACGTCTTTTTCGGTAAAACGCGTAAATTTGACTAGTTTTACGGTTTTGAGGTTTTGGAGGCTTTAGGAGCTGAAATAAATTAAGGTAAATTAAGGTAACATTATTAATACATATATTAATAATAAAAAAGAAAAAAAAACGAAATATGAGGGGTGTAGGTCGGTTGGACGATCAAAAAGAAAAGGGAGAGGAGGAAAAAAGAAAGTGGGCTTTGGGTTGGACTAGGATTCACCCATACCCTATATATTGTTTTGTACACAACCAAAATTCATTATCTATCTCCTGGAGACAAATTAAATTCGTGGGTTTCACAAAAGTTAGGGTTCTTCATATTTTTTTGGGGTTTTCATAAATCGAAGGTAAAGTCTTTAATCCCTTTTTAATTTAATTGTTTTAATGATTTCTTAATCATTCTTATGATGGATTAGGGTTAGGGTTTATATAAAATCAGTAAATTAATGATGTTATAATCATAATATGATGATCATATAATATAGGGCTTGTATTAGATGGGGTAATGGGTAATTAATTAGTTCAATTTGTTTAAACCCGTTTTTAAAAACTGGGCAGATTTTGAGTCAATTGTTTTGATCATATCTGGAGTTCTATAAACTCTTATTTTACGGTCCAAGTACCCCCGGAAAGATATTTGAAGTGGCTTTCTAATGCAAGAAACTAGAACTAAATTGGAGGTAGGGAAGTGGGTCAAAAACAGGTTACAACAGTCGGAGGTCAAAACAGTTTTGAATTCAGCCTGTTTTCTTTTTAAGTTTTGGGTTGTTTGGGGTACTTAGGGTTGCATTAGGATCTTCTCACGAACGTGAGAGATGGTTTATATATTTTAGTAAGTATCTGCACTTGGGCTAAGGTTGTGGTTTAGGGTAAGACCCCTTAATGGTAACAAACTTTTAGTACGTTTAAAATCAGGAAATCTGGAATGACAAAAGTAGATATATGTATATCGGGCCTTAACAGTAGCTTTAAGGTTAGGGCAAGTGGGAGGTGTTAGCCAACATATGTAAGGGTATGAATATTACTTATACAGAAACCATGGGTATGTTTAAGTGGACGTTTGACTTTAAGTTTTGAGACCTAAAAACTTGGACTGTTTTGGGTGAAATATGAACGGGTTAGTTATTAAACTTAACCAAGTTAAGGACTTGTTAAGGAAGGGTAATGGGGTGATTAGAGCTTATCAATGAGGTAAATATGTGGGAATAGGCTAGATGTCCATCATAGGTTGATGAGCCATCTTAGTGATTGGTTCATGTATTGATCGCGTGTTTTTGGTTTGTTAGCTTGTTGCTAGTGCGAGGACTTGTGAAGAAGCAATCAGGTGAGTGTTCATAGTCCCATGTTTATTATTGTTTTTGACTTCCAGATGGGATGGAAGAGACACTGTGTGGATTTATTTATAAATTGAAGCTGTGTATGTTTTTAAGGTTTGAGATTGGACTTGTGTGTACAGTATGTTTTTAACTGCTATGTGGTTCTTGTTTGTGTATGGTTTGGATCGGAAGGGTACATAGGTGTATGGGCGCCTATGGTACCATAGTGTTTGGTAAGGCGTGATGCCTTGGAAATTATAGTGTTTGGTAAGGCGTGATGCCTTGGTAATTATGGTTGTTGGTAAGGCGTGATGCCTTGGTAATTGTGGTTGTTGGTAAGGCGTGATGCCTTGGAATTGTATTGATTAATTGGACTTGAATGCTAGTTGTTAATACATTATTGTAGCACATGGTCCATATGTTATTGTGTTGATGTTTGATATTCACAGCTTATAACTGTTTTAGCGTTGGAGTCTAAACCTATGACTCTCACCAACTTTATGTTGACGTGTTTTAGTGTCTCTTTCAGGTGATACTATGGTTAAGCATGAGAACATAAGTGGCTAGGATTGGAGAAGCTTAGGAATGCATATAGAAGGAGAATCCCCGTTCCTTCTTAGTTTTATTTGATTGTTCATTTTAATAAGTGATACTGTGGCACACATATGATTGTTTTGGTATGTTATTTGTTGTCTTGGGTAAGAAGTAGGACTGTGACTTACTTACCTAGACCCCTTGCATTTGTTGAGATATTGTCATGACCTTCGTGTCACCATTTTTATGACATTTCTTATATCATATAGTTATCTCTATAGACACGCTATGTTGTGATGATATCCATACGTCGCGCCCTATATTCCCCCATGGTGGGGGTGTGACAACACCCCTACTTATGGGTATACACTTTTAGTTTGAAATGGGTAATGAATTGGTAGAAGTAGTTGAATTTGTTAAATGAGATGTTTGGAGGTGTGTTTTGAAATTGATGATTGCCACTAGAACTATTGAAACAAGATAATCTAGTTTAGAAATGATTAGTGACTTGCTTTTCAAAAGGCTAATGTTTGATTCATACCAGACTCATTATATTTAATTATCCAGAAATTCTTTTAACGCGTTATTACGTTTCAAGTTGCAATATTACATTTTTGTGTCTACTTAAAGTATAGATTACTTTTAGCGAAACTTAAAGGATTGAATTTTGGGAAATCTTATCTATTTAAATGCATACACAGAAAAAAGCAATGTGTAATGTCGGTTGATTTAGATTCTTCATTTGGTCAATTTAGGTGCACTATGCAGTAGGAGGTGTGGCGAAGCAAAAAGATGAATGTGTATCAAAGCATGGAAAATCCTATCGTGATATGTGCATTAGGATCAGACATGTTAGGTGAGTAATTTGATAGTGGCCCGCATGTCTTCAATACAGTGGATGTTTGGTAAGTGAGCATCACGTCACACTTTGTTCACTAATCATTTTTTTTAAATCTAACAGGTAATATGCTATTGGAATACTAAACGCAAGGTATACTTTTTTTGAGAATTAGTGTAATTCCAACTGAGATTTGTTTTAGCAAGGAATAGGTTTTCATTCTTGTCAGTATACATTTTTTATGCAAGGTAATAGAACGTGTGACAATCCGTCAATTTCAGGTCGATATTTTAATCCCGACTATTAAGTATTATATGTTTACTTTAACAAGAATTTTAAATTATCGACTAACCGAGAAGGTTATGGATTAAAAAATAACGTAAAAATGTCGTTTAGATGAAAAACGACAAGGAATAAGTTAGGTATCGTATTATATTCTCAAAATATCATATGAATGATTTTATCGTATCTATATTTATTTCTCGTGTTTTAGGTTTTAACGAATGACGAGAACTATTAATGATCGCGATACCGACGGACGCCCAAAAATTTACGTTTTATTATCGATTGTTTCGATATTTATTATTCTCAACGTTTTCAATTTAATTACGTTTTAAGTCGGGTCGAAGCTATATTATTATATTTATGAAGCGTTTTAACTTTTGAAAAGTATTTTTACGTAACCGAGTCCCGTAACTATTTTTAAATTTGACTAACAGTCATTTTCTACCCATTAAATTACCTAATTGATTTATAGTCCACAAGAATGACTAAATAGCAAAAACTAACCTCAACTTCCATTACTATATAAATCAAATTTACAACTAACAGTCCACTAACACTTCATTTTTATAAAAATTTCCCACACACTCCTTCCTCCCACCCCTTGTTGCCGTCCTATATTCAACAAACAAACACCCAATTATTTTGATTTCTACTTTGATTTAGCAAAATCTAATTGAAGTACCGTCTTATTTTTTACAAGGTGATCACATCTATGCTAAAATTTCCAACATGCATTAAGTTTTGAAAATTTATATAAACAAGAATTTGTTGAAGGTATTTTATGATTATGCATGTGATGATCATGTAAAGATCATGTTATTTTAATAATAAAAATTTGATTTTTGATGTGGGTTTTTATTTTTATGAATTATACAAGTGATTTGGTTGAAAGTGGGTGATTATAGGATGTTAGGATGAGTTGAAAAGTGATTGGAATTGCTTTAAAAATAGTTTTTGTATGCGTTTTAGATAGTCACTTTAGATCAGTAGGTAAAAGGCTAATTCTTGGTACCTTATGGCTGTGTTCTTGTTAAACTTATCGGATAGTCTTGTAGAGAATTTGATTAGCTTCGATTTGATATAAAGTAGAGCTTCTAGCTGAGCGAGAAGTTATGATAGTTTGATTATTCATGTACCGGGAGACGAGTATCGGTACAATATATAGTTGTTGTCGATATTTGGATCGAATCTCGGGGACTATAGAATTAGATTTAAAAATAGTCAAGGGCTGATGTAAGTCTCTAAACCTCAGGTTGTGAGTCCATTTTCAAACCCAAGTGTCAGTTTTGTAAACGGAGTCGTTTAGAGTAATCAAAATGGTTTTATGTGTCGAAGGCGTAAAACTGTCCGGTTTTTATAACTCAAAGATGTGTCGGGCAGAAGGTTTTAGGAGTAATATTTTTGGATGAAATTTGAACTAAGTCTTAATCAGTTTATGTGTGAGTTTTTCACCAAGTTTCGTCGAAATCGGACAAGTCTAGATAGGGTAGATTGGTGTGTACATGCTGATTTTATTTTGGACACGTAGTTCAATCCTCGTGTTGCGTGAGTTGAGTATTCACTATTGGACATGATGATTTACTCAAGTGTTTAGTCATTATATCAATGACTTAGCTACTGTTCCGAGTGAAGTAAAATGATAGTTTGACTTGGCGTCTTATGACGGGTCAATGACGAGAGTGCAAGTGTTTAAACCAATAGTGTTAGATAAATGGGATAGTAATATCTCTTGTATTGTTTTTCTTTCGGGATTGTAATGGGTTTGTAACTTGAGTTTTATGTTATTAAGTACTTTTATACTTGAGTCATTTATTAACGAGCGCGTCTTATTTGGTAGGTTGCGGTTTTCGTGTTTAACGGACATCCCTAGTCGTCGACGATCGTCTCATTACCACTCTCGTATTAAGGTGAGTCTATAGACTCTCTTTTAAATTCTTTAAGTGTTTTAGAAACTTGCGAGGGGGATAACATGCAAATGGTTTTATTAAAAATTAAAGGGTATGTAGAAGTATTATAATCTTTGATTTATCAAGATGGTTGTTTTTTCTAGTGAGAGAAAGTAGAGAGAGAAGTGAGAGAAAATGTATGTGTATTACTTGAGAAAATGAAACAACAAACACCCCTTTCCATGAAGGGGTTTATATACCCAAGTCCCTTAGTGGACTTGGGTCTCCGGCCCATGAACATGCTCATGGGTCGGGCTAATGTAAACTTTAATTAAACTTATACTACGAGCCTATAACTATATTATTGGTGTGACCGAGACTTTCTAAATATGAAAACCGTATTTCCAACAATCTCCCCCAAAGGGAGGTCACTCCAAATTACAAATTCCTAATCTAGCATGTTAGATCTTCGTTATTGTGCTCGTAGTCCACTGACTCTTTTCTTCTTTATCTTTTCTTCTTTTTGTGAATATGTGCTGAATATCATCAGGCTTTGGCTTAGAACATGTTCTTTTGGCCTTTCACGTGTAATCTTTGTCTTCTTGTGATGTTTGCCTCTTCGTGACTTCATGTCCCACATACCTATCCTTTGTTGAATTCTTGAAAGTTTCAGAGTTGATGTAGCGGAAGACTTTTAGGTCATACTTTCTTGAATTTGCTGAAATATTTGATGCAGAAGGAATATCTATGTGAGGACGACTTCAGCTGGTACACCGCAACACCACCTCTTCAAATGAAACAACATAATAAGACACGAATAAAATGGCTATGACATTTTATTCTAATTCAGTAGCAATTTACCTCCGGTCGGTGAAGACCGTTGGAAGATAATAAATATCGTACTTATAACAGGTAGCTCTAATTAAAGATATCATTGACAAGATTTCGCGTGTAAACCCGTTCTCTTTATTCGACCATCTAAAGCTGACTTCGAACATAAAGAATGAATCATTTGGATTATAAAATCCGTATGATTGAAGCCGTAAATTCATGAATCATGGAACAAGTGAATTTCAATTAAGATTTTCACCATCGTTGCTTTCTTGTTGTCACGAGCTTGATTCTGATAGAATCTTGCTTGTCACGTACCGTTGTGCTGTTTGATGTTGACACTGGAAGGATTTCCACTCTTCACTGTGAACACTAAAGAGTATCACTCTGAGTGTTCTGGCAAGATCACTTGGATAATGCATAGAGGCCCTATAACAAGTTTAATCTCAATTAAGAGTTAAACCATCGTTTCTTTCCAGTTATCACAAGATTAGTTCTTAAAGAACCGCACGTGTCACCTACCATGAGCTTGTTTGATGTTGGCTCAAGCAAGATTTACATCTTCATTGTAATACTTTTGTATCACTCAGATGTTCTGGCAATATTACAAGAATACTGCGTAGGACTCATAAAAAAATTTCTTGTTCTTAAAATTGTGTCCTAATGAGACTTTTGATGATCTCGTGGCTCTAGACTCAATAGTGCATTTTGTTTTGGTGAGCGGAGGCTGGAGAGGATTGCCACCTTTTCAATATCAATTTATTCGGAGTGAATAAACCGATAGATAACGTGTTGAACTCCGTGACATTAAAACAAATATCTTTTGAGAGATATTTGAGTTGGCTGGGAGGGGTTGTGCATCGCATCACTGGGTTCATGATACTTTTGTCATCAAGATGAGTTGACCCGGTTTCTACCTAAGTTGTAAGGAGGGCTTCTTTCTTCACACCCTTTATCTTTACATTTCTTTTTCATTCTTCAACCCCTTCAATGCTTACCAATACATCATCACTAGCACCTTGTTGTGATTGTTCCACTGCTAGCATAAGTACTTGGTCGGCATTCAGCTACGTTCACAATCCATTCCCCATCTTTCCTAAGGACTTCTATTTTCTAACTATGGAATTGTCCTTGGGAAGATTCCTCTGGTTCTGGAAGAATCATTGGACTAATACCTAATCCTACCACCCTTTTGTCACCACATTCGTCGTGAGTTAAGTGTGTTTTGGGTAAGTATTCGTCTTCATGAAAAATCCTTTAAATCACTGAGGTACTTGTGATATAAATATCAAGAGTTTTTTGTACCTTCAGTGTTTTTGTCCATAAAATGCTCCCCCTTAACATATGCGTAGCATATATCAAGTTGGATTTTCTATTAAGCCCTTTTTCATTTTTAGCCACATATGTTTTACAAGTCTCCTTAATCCCATTTTCACCCCTTATCCAAAATGTTAACCATTAATATTTTGGATATTAATGGATTAACCGGTCTTTGGGTAAAAAAAGAAATTGGTTGATGACCGTAGAACATATTAATGCTCACCCTCAAATTAATGAGTGTTAGGTGTAGTGCTTAAGTATGATATGTTTGAAAGATTTCAAATCTCGTGAGAAATTCTTGAAAAATTTCATACTCTTGCACTTCACAATGCCACAAAAGCCTATTATAAACATATTTGATGAGACTACTTTTATACATAGTCTCATCGTCCAAATCGGGCTTTAAATGCATAAAATATCATTAAAACTGCCAAATATATGCTCGTGTTTGTTACTTGTGTATTTTTAGGTACGGATATTGAGGAAATGACAAAAAGATCACAAGAATCATTCAAAAACGAACACGGGGAACAAAGCCGCACAATGAACCGGACCCAAATCTAGAATTTCCAAAATGGACCTTGAAGAATTGAAGATTGGCAAGATTGGTCCCTCTACTATTGAAGACTTGGCAATTTATACCCTTGCAAATCTCATTTATTGCATTTGGGTCCCTAAATTATCAAGATATTACAAAAACAGCCCTTGAAGAATGAAGAAATTTGCATTTGAAGTCCTTGTTCAAAGATTGAAAAGTATTTGTGCCATTTTTGACAAGTGAGCAAAAGTTGTTAAGTGTTATTTGGGCATTGTTATAGCTAATTATTACAACATGAAAGGAGTATGAAACTTGAGGGGGCCAAACTGGGAGACAGCCAAAGTTCAACCCACCAACCACAAGCTGCCATGTCACCCACCACTCCACCTCAACCAATCATATCCCATCCTCCATCCACGTCACTTTCCACCAAGCAGATTTAATAAACCCTTAATCCCTTCCCACCAAAACACTTAATTTAAAAACAGTTACCCCCAATTCGGATCTAATCACCCTTAATCCCAGATAAACCCTAGTTAATCCCCAACATCAATTGGCCTCAAAACAAAGGGTTTTTCCCTAATGTTTTCCAGATTGATGATTAAGCCAAGCCTAAACAAAACCCACTCACCATATTCCCTTCACACTCACCCCATGTGCCTCCCCCATGGTCCCCTGCCCTGTCCCTTTCCACAAAACCCTAGGAGGGGACACATCCAACGTTTTAGATCAACTCCTTGGTCCCCAAGACCAAACAAACGTCCAAGATGAAGTTCCAACAGCTGGCCAAGTACAAGATCACATGATACCCTTTGACGAATTTCAAATCAGCAAGACTTCAAGGGCAACATGGGAATTTCCTTGATTAGGGTTTAGCATTCTAGTTAGTTCTATGATGTATTATAAAAGGAGACGTATGTGTCCCTTTTACCTCTTGTTCCAGTTTTTGGCTTTCACATTGTAATTCCTTTTTAATGAAATAAAAGTTTGGTGTTTGTTAAACAATTTAATACCTTTTTATGTTTATTAAAAGTTGTGTGTGTGATGAAAGCTGATACTGAGTTCCAAAAAGTATTTGTGAAGTGTTTTTGAGTTTTTCAAAAGTAACTTCAAGGTTTTTGAAATTTGTGATTTTTGGTAAAACCTTGTTTCAAGGTTTGGTTTCTAGGATTGTAAGTTGTAGGTTTAAGGTGTTTTTAAAAGGAAAAGTATTTGGGAAATTTTTGAAAGGTTTTGAAAAGAGAAAGAAAAATCAGTTTATTGCATATTTTGTGTGTTCATTTGATTCTTAGCAGGTTGTTGAAGGATTGTTTGTCAAAGGTTCGGCATAGGCCCCGCCTATTTGGAGAAGGCTAAGCAGCCTTGGTTGGGCCTGGATGTAGGCCCAACAAGGTAGTCCCTTGTTCCTATTTTAATTTTTAGTTTTTATGTGATTTGCATGAATTTTGTGAGAAAGTGTTTAAATACTGATTATTTGGTTTGATATTGCTAGTTAAGGTGTTTTTTGCATGTTAGTTTGAGTTTGATTCAGTTTGAATAGGTTTTAAAAAGATTTGCTTTGAAAAATTTCATATTTCAGATTTAAAGGAGTGTTTGAGATAAGGGATTAGCCAAGTTTTTTGTCAAAGATTTGTGTTAGTTCCTGTTTAAATACATTTCTTTGGTGCTTGTTATGTGATATGTGCACATAGGTTTCAGTTTGATAGGTTATTATACACATTTGCATGATCAAAAGTGGGTAAAAATAGCTATAATCGGAAAACTGCCTTTGTTGTGACTGATTTTTGTGAATTTTGCCATCAAGGTTGATAATCTGTTAGGTCTTAGGTCATTTAAGGGTTTGTGATTGCTTATATGTCCTTAGGTTGGTTTGTATGAAAGATTTGCCTTGTGGAAATTCGATTTTGTGCATGTAAAATCAGTCATTTGTTCATCAGTCATATGCAAGCTAGATCAGTAACTTTTATGCCATTTTTGTGCTTGATTCTTGTGTTATACTTGCTTGTTTCTTGTTGATTTTGACTCCCTATACTCAACTGAGTATAGGGGTGCCCCTTTTGTCCAACAAACATCAACAAAACTCAAGATCAAGCCCCTCTTGATCACATCTTCACAAGTGAAGATTTAGTTTTTTGCTTTGTGTTCTTAAAATCAAATCTGAGCACGTTTGAGGTTCCAACTTGTTTTGATCTTGTTAAATTTGGATTTGTACTTGTGTTTTTGGGATTAAGTGTTATCAAGACTGAGTTTTTAGAGTTAAAAAAGAAAAAAAAAATAATAAAAAGACCAAAAAGACTGGCCAGGACTCGAACCTGCGCCATCCTCCTCACAACACACACTCACTACCATTGCGCCCTAGGGTCTTTGACTGCTAAGTATTCATTTCAAATTTTACTTAAGGAGTTGTTGTGTGGGCTTATCTTAAATAAGCCGTAGCTATTTCAGCTTATTTAAACTTACTGTATAAGCTTTCCTGCTTGTTTTCATTTTTCCTTTGTTTGTCACTTAGTTTAATATTTTTTAGCACTAAGTTTTAATTTTTCTCTTTCTTTATTTATTTTTAATCATTTTTTAATTACCCGTATTTAGTTAATTAGTTTAAAAATAGTAAAAGTAGTTTTTAATTTTTATAAAAATTGTTTTTAGGTTTTATTAAAGTAATTTGAGGTTTACATAACATAAAGTTTTCAAAAAGTCTTATTTTTAATTTTATTTGATTTTAGGGTTTTAATCCAACTTTAAAATTTAATAGAAAATTATTAAAAAGGTTTTAGGAACTTTTAATTTCATTTTTGTTTTAGTTACATTATTTAGATTTTTTGGTAATTTTTTAGAATTTTTTAGTGAACTTTGAATTTTTTTTGATTATTTTATTATTATTTTATTATTAAAAATTGAAAATTAGTTTTTTCTACTTTTTTTCATTTTTCCTAGATTGTAGACACATAATTAGGAATTTTGTAACTTTTCAAATATTTTTTAGGCTTTTCAATTATTTTCTAGAATTAATTTAAGTTTTAATAGATTTTAATAGTTTTTAAGTGTTTAAAAATAGTTTAATTTGGTTTTAAAATTTTAAAAAGTACTTTTTAGCTTAATTAGGACATTTTTGAGGTCTACAAACTATAAGATCTTGTTTGGGGCTTTTTAATAATTAATTGTGGTTTTTAGGGCTTTAATTAGCATTAAAAAGTCATTATCTAATTAATTAAAAGGTTTTAGCAAGTTTGGATTTTTTGTAAACTTTTAGAATATTATTGTGGATTTTTAGTAATTTTTAGGAATTTTTAGGTTAAAATTTTAATTTTTGCACTATTTACGGTTTTACGTGAACGCGTTTTCATCTTAGCTCGATCCGTCTTCGTAACCGTCTTTTCCTTCTTATTTGTTTTCCCTTTTCTTCTTAATAAAATCATCAATCAAAATCAATTCAATTCACAACGCACTAGCCTCCTCGAGAACGAACTCACTCTCACTTAGGGTCATTCACACACGGTTTTCCTAAATCGTCGTGCTCACTCGCTTGCCCTATATTTTAGTTGCTTGTTTTTCCTAAAGCAAGTATCTAATTTTACAACAATCATTTTGGCGCCGCTGCCGGGGAGGCGTGTTGTGTTTTGATTGAACCATTGTTGTTTTTATATAGCCATAATTAGTATTTGTATTAGTAGCACTCTACTAATACGTATTATCGTTTTTCGGTTTTTGTGTGAATATTATTACTATATTGTATACATAGAACAATAAATTCACAAGTACTCCAAATACGTGAGCAATCACAACCTTGACTTGGGAGATCATTACCCAATCATTGTATTCGAATCTCAAACCAAAGAAAAAAAGGCAAAAATAGATAAATACTTTCGTGAAGCTCGATTTTGAAAATACAAACTATAAGGTGGGTATAAGGCGGTTGTATTTCACGACCTAAAGGAAAAAGGCTCTTAAGTGCTTCGCGCCGCCTCGTTTCCTCCGCTTGCTTGTGCGTATTTGATTTTGAGAGTGAATCGAGGGTTTTGCCGCCAAAAGTATTATTACATATCATATATATTTTCTTGGTTTCTATTGATTAAACCCTCTTGAACGATTTGGTGTTCCACCATTGTTCTAAAGTCATCGAAGGCGTTCACTCCACGTGATCGTTTTCATTCCGTGAGGCTTCTTTAATCGAGAGATTTGATTAAGGAGGAGATTTGTAGATTTTTGTCTACTTAATACATTCACCAATTTCCAAAAAAAGTTAATACAATCAAAAACCAAAAAAAAAATTGAAAAATACAAAATACCAAAAAGAATCTTCTTTGCTCGTCTCCTCGTTGTACGTGACGTTTATGCTAACTCGTAATCAAGCAAAACGTGCACGTAGACGAAAGAACAAAACTCCCACTCCAACTCATTCTAGTGAGGAGTCTCCTATTGACGAACCCATTGTACGAGAAGCACCAACCATGGTGAATCGAACTATGATGGAGTTACTTCAAGCACCCATCGAGGGTTATGGAGAAGCTATTGTGATTCTCGCAATCCTTGCGGAGAATTTTAAGGTGAAAACAGGTTTGTTGTCGATGATCCAAAACAACAAATTCCATGGTGATGAGAAGGACAATCCCCACAACCATATCCGCCAATTCAATCGTCTTACCGCCACGTGCAAATTTAAGGATGTCTCGAATGACTCGATTAAGATGATGCTTTTTTCGTATTCCTTAGCGGGGCCCGCTAAAATTTGGTTAGAGAAAGAGCCACCCAATTCTATATTGACGTGGAAGGATCTCGTTTCAAAGTTCGTGAACCAATTTTTTCCGCCCTCTAAGACTACGCATTTGAAAAACGAGATTTCTAAATTTTCACAAGAATCAAATGAAAGTTTTTCAATGGCTTGGAATAGGTTTAAGGAGATGTTACATGAATGTCCTCATCACGGTTTTTCCGACTTACATCAAATCGACACGTTTTACAATGGACTTAATGATCATGAAAAAGATTATTTAGATGCCGCCGCGGGTGTTAATTTTTTGTGTAAAACGGTTGAAGAAGCTTTGGTCATAATTGAGAATAGGTCTAAGGTTTATAGCCCTCGTAACACACCGAGTGTTGCCAAAATGGGCTCGTCATCATCTCGTAGCATTAATGCCTTACATGATGAAGCAAATGAAGAAAATCGGTTTTTTGATAGATTTGCTAACCTTATGTCCCATTGGAAAGCTCAAGAAGCTTCGAATTCCGCTTCGGTTAAAGCGATTTCTAAGAGTTGTTTGTCGTGTGGTGGAGCTCATGATCTTTCCGAGTGCATTACCGCGGATGGTAACACTTTGAGTGCTTATGTAGCCACGGGAACTTATAACCAAATCGGTCAAGGTTCCCGCCAAAATCAAGCTCCACCAAATCAAAATGCTAATAATTATCGAAACAACAACCAAGGTGGAAATTACCAAGGAAATCAAAGGAATTATAACAAGGGTAATTATCAAAGTGGAAATGGGCAAATTTCAAACCAAAACCAAAACCGTGATTTTCAAACTTCTACTCAAGGTTTTCAAAATGATCACACCAAAAATCTTCAAGGAGAGTTTTTGAATTATGCTAAGGCTAATGATGCTAAGTTTGACAATATGCAACGTGAAATGGTTAGCTTAAGATCCGAGTTGAAAAACGAGCTTAAAAACGAACTTGCTAATGAACTTAAAACTCATGCTAACAAAATGGAAGGAAATGTCACACGACTCCAACAAAATCAACAAAAAATGGAGCAAGGTCAACATGAGATTAAGCAAGAATTGTTAAAAGCGGATGCTAGGCAATCTAAGTTTGAAGACCGAATGGCTAAAATGTTTGAAGCTATCATGTGTAAGCCCTCTTGTTCGGGTGGTCTTCCTAGTGATACCATCGTGAACCCGAAAGGAGAATTGAAGGTTATTACTACTCGTAGTGGTAAAACTTTCAAAGAACCCATTTCTCGTCCAAGTACTTCTATGGAGAAGGAAAAAGAGAAAGAACCCGAGGTGGTGGTTAAAAAGGAGCAAATTACAAGCCCACGAAGTACCGCTCAAACCACACCTACGGTTGAACCCACACCAATCATGTAACCCGAGATTCCAAGGCCGTTGCCTATGCCTATGCCCCAACCCACACCACCTTTACCCTACCCTTCAAGACGAGACAAGGAAAAGGCACAAGAACTAAATAATTATCAATTTGAACTCTTTATGAAAATGTTTCGTGACTTGCATTTCAATATAAGTTTTGCCGACGCCTTAGTCATGATGCCTCTATTTGCCGCGAACTTCAAAAGTATGTTGAATAACAAAGAGAAATTGCAAAAATCGTCTAGTTGTTCATTGGTTTTTCTTAGCCGCATACCTCAAAAAGTCGGTGATCCTGGAAAGTTTTTAATCCCATGTGCTATACAAGACATGGAAGAATGCTACGCCTTGGTCGATCTTGGTGCTAGTATTAATTTGATGCCTCTTGAGATTTTTAAATCGCTCAATCTTCCAAATCTCACTCCTTCAAGAATGTCAATCAAAATGGCCGATAATTCTACGATTCTAGCTTGTGGAGTTGCCGAGGACGTCTTTGTGAAAGTTGGAAAGTTCTACTATCCCGTAGACTTTATTGTTGTTGATATTCCCATCGATCCTAAAGTTCCGTTAATTTTAAGTCGATCTTTTTTGGATACCTTGAGAGCACTTATCGATGTGCATGCAAGGAAAATCACTCTTCGTTTCAATGAGGAAGAACTCGTCATTAATGCAACCCAAAACTCCACTCTTTCTCATGTGTATTCTATCCCGTCTTTGTACAATGTCAATCCCATGAAAAACATTTGCAAAATAATTTCAAATAGAGTATTAGGAGTTGTTGATAAAAATGAAGTTCCGTCCCCTTCGCCGGTAGAGGATAAGAGTGTTAAACCTACGATTCCAATTGTGAATGATTCTTCGGATGATGAATGTGTTGATCCCGATGGGGGAGTTTTCTTTGTTGACAAACGTTTTGAGAACTTACCACCACCTATACCAAAACGGTTTTCAAATGTGAGAATTTTTAGTGTGACTAACATTGCTTTAGAAACACCAAATATTTTTGACATAATTAAATCGGGTTTTCACAAGGAGAGTTTAAAAGATGAAAAAGGAAAAGATTTTGAATTTAATTTAAAAGATTTTCCTACAACTCTAACTCCGTCATCACCGCGTGTTTTGAGTACTACAAGCTCGTCTTCCCCTTTTGACGATGCTTTGTGTGGACCTAGTGTGGGGGAAGCCCCTTATGTTCCCTCCCCTTTCTCCACCGAGGACGAGATATTTGATCCTGGAATTGCTTATATAGGGAAATCTCGGTCTTCCACCGATGCAATAAATGGAAAATCTTTTCATTTGATTGGTGCGAGTCTACCTCGAGTAGCTCATGTTTTTAGAGACTTACCCATTGTCCCACCCTTCTATTTCTTCTCTCCTATTTTCTTGAAACTCTTTGAGTTTATGTTGGCACATGATGAAGTGGCGTTGATTTGTTTTTCCAATGAAAACGAGAACGCCATCTTCGATCCCGGTATTTTGCACCATCAAAGGACTTAGTCCTTTATACCGGTTGTTTTTTGGGCCTTGTTTATCATGTAAGCCCCACTAAAAATTGACCACACCATGATTATCCCTAAATGATCACATTTATGGGGATTCGAGTCGAGCTTTTGACTCGGTTATCAAAAACAAGGTGCCTCGTGGGGGAGACCCATGCTTATCCATGTATATATTATTGCTTTCTAATTAGTTAATGTGAGGGGATTTGTGCCCTTCCAACCTTTGTTTCGTGGTTGTTTGCGCATTGTGGTTTTTAGATCATGATCTTCACGATTGGAGCCTCTCGTGTTCGTTTTATGGGAGCACTCGATCGTTTGCTTTGAAGACTTTCACAATATCCAAATGATATATCCTTTGATGTTCTAACCTTAGGTTATTAGCACACTTTATATACGGCTATTAATTTATTGGTTACACCCTTTCCATGCTAGATTAGGCATTCGACTACGTCTCTAGTATGGGGGTGTTTGCACCCCTAGACTCGAAACATTGAGGACAATGTTTAACTTTAGTATGGGGGGGTGAATAGATACTTGCCTTGCCAAACCTTCACGCTTTCCAAAGTTTATCTTTTTGATTATCGTTTTGTTGCAAAATAAGGCTAAAAATGGCCATATTTTAAAATTTTTCTCATGTTTTATAAGTGTTTGAAGACACGAATGTAGATTTTCCGATGGCGAGAATAAGAGTAATTTTTGACTCGACCGTGCGTGTTGAGCACTTAGCTTTGATTCCTTAACTACACATTAGGCTAAGTCTCTTAAATAAGGACGAGAAATGATAGAGTTAATTATAAGTTACTATGCTAAACGTAGAGTACTCGTATTCTTTCAAAAAATCATGTGTTCTCGTTGTTTGCTTATTCTCCCTTCACTTGTAAATATTTTTTGCTTAATAAATATTGACTTAGCGGTTTAGTTAGGATTGTTGGGTTTCTAGTCTTTTCTAGTAGCTTCCGTGTAATTAAATTGAGAAGACATTAAGGTATCGCCAGCGTCACGGTTTTGAAGTATTGGCACCCGAATAATCAAAAGCTTCACCCAATAATAAGATTTCAAGTGCTCACCTAAATCTAGCAAACAATTTGAAGCCCCACAAGGCCTAAAATCTATGCAAAATTGAAAGTGAATCAAGCCTTAATCTTCGAAGCTTTAAAGATCCAAAATTCGCTTTAGCGTGAGGATATACGTCTTTGGCTAATAAAACCACCGATGAGGCGGATAATAAATGGCAAGGCAAGACCGAAGTCATAATAAAAGCTTCATGGCGAAGTTGAATAAAAGATGGAGGTAAGCCAAAGATAATAAGGCCCTTCCGTTAGGGGGCGTATAAAAGTCTTGGTAATAAGTCTCATGTTCAAAACCGTTATAAAACCGTGTTTATCGATTCTTCTTGTCAACTTAATTTTTTGACATCGTTGTCTATTAGGAGGGGTTATTGATTTGATGGTCTTAGTTACACCGTTGGGACTCTATTTTTAGACCTAAATCTCTATTATCGCATAAGTCAATGATGTATCCTCGTGATCATTAAGACAAAATAAAATATAAGAGATACACCCTAGGAATAATGGAAGAATAAGTACGTGATTAGGGCATATGAGTAGTGTTAGCATTACTAACTTATAATGACAATGATCTCGTTGCACGCTTGGCTTGGAATTAGAGTGAAAATCAAGGACGATGAAATTATTTCTAACAAAGCATTCACGTGTTCTTATTCTATGAACCTAAACGTCCCATTTTGTGATGAAAATCATACATTATGTCTAAAACGCAAGTAGTAGTAATAGTAGTAGTGTAGCTAGTTTATCATTTCAATAAAGTGAATAAAAATAAATTTTGGAGATGCTACAATACTTTATTCTAGCATTGCGTGAGGGCACGGCAATGGTTTAGTATGGGGGAGTGATGAGACTGCTTTTATACATAGTCTCATCTTCCAAATCGGGCTTTAAATGCATAAAATATCATTAAAACTGCCAAATATATGCTCGTGTTTGTTACTTGTGTAGTTTTAGGTACGGATATTGAGGAAATGACAAAAAGATCACAAGAATCATTCAAAAACGAACACGGGGAACGAAGCCGCACAATGAACCGGACCCAAATCTGGAATTTCCAAAATGGACCTTGAAGAATTGAAGATTGGCAAGATTGGTCCCTCTACTATTGAAGACTTGGCAATTTATACCCTTGCAAATCTCATTTATTGCCTTTGGGTCCCTAAATTATCAAGATATTACAAAAACAGCCCTTGAAGAATGAAGAAATTTGCATTTGAAGTCCTTGTTCAAAGATTGAAAAGTATTTGTGCCATTTTTGACAAGTGAGCAAAAGTTGTTAATTGTTATTTGGGCGTTGATAGCTAATTATTACAACATGAAAGGAGTATGAAACTTGAGGGGGCCAAACTTGAAGACAGCCAAACTTCAACCCACCAACCACAAGCTGCCATGTCACCCACCACTCCACCTCAACCAATCACATCCCATCCTCCATCCACGTCACTTTCCACCAAGCAGATTTAATAAACCCTTTCCTTCCCACCAAAACACTTAATTTAAAAACAATTACCCCTAATTCGGATATAATCACCCTTAATCCCAGATAAACCCTAGTTAATCCCCAGCATCAATTGGCCTCAAAACAAAGGGTTTTTCCCAAATGTTTTCCAGATTGATGATTAAGCCAAGCCTAAACAAAACCCACTCACCATATTCCCTTCACACTCACCCCATGTGCCTCCCCCATGGTCCCCTGCCATGTCCCTTTCCACAAAACCCTAGGAGGGGACACATCTAACGTTTGAGATCAACTCCTTGGTCCCCAAGACCAAACAAACGTCCAAGATGAAGTTCCAACAGCTGGCCAAGTATGTGTCCCTTTTACCCCTTGTTCCAGTTTTTGGCTTTCACATTGTAATTCCTTTTTAATGAAATAAAAGTTTGGTATTTGTTAAACAATTTAATTCCTTTTTATGTTTATTAAAAGTTGTGTGTGTGATGAAAGCTGATACTGAGTTCCAAAAAGTATTTGTGAAGTGTTTTTGAGTTTTTCAAAAGTAACTTTAAGGTTTCTGAAATTTGTGATTTTTGGTAAAACCTTGTTTCAAGGTTTGGTTTCCAGGATTGTAAGTTGTAGGTTTAAGGTGTTTTTGAAAGGAAAAGTATTTTGGAAAATTTTGAAAGGTTTTGAAAAGAGAAAGAAAAATCAGTTTATTGCATATATTGTGTGTTCACTTGATTCTTAGCAGGTTGTTGAAGGATTGTTTGTCAAAGGTTCAGCATAGGCCCGGGCCTATTTGGAGAAGGCTAAGCAGCCTTGGTTGGGCCTGGATGTAGGCCCAACAAGGTAGTCCCTTGTTCCTATTTTAATTTTTAGTTTTTATCTGATTTGCATGAATTTTGTGAGAAAGTGTTTAAATACTGATTATTTGGTTTGATATTGCTAGTAAAGGTGTTTTTTGCATGTTAGTTTGAGTTTGATTCAGTTTGGATAGGTTTAAAAAAGATTTGCTATGAAAAATTTCATATTTCAAATTTAAAGGAGTGTTTGGGATAAGGGATTAGCCAAGTTTTTTGTCAAAGATTTGTGTTAGTTCATGTTTAAATACATTTCTTTGGTGCTTTTTATGTGATATGTGCACATAGGTTTCAGTTTGATAGGTTATTATACACATTTGCATGATCAAAAGTGGGTAAAAATAGCTATAATCAGAAAACTGCCTTTGTTATGACTGATTTTTGTGAATTTTGCCATCAAGGTTGATAATCTGTTAGGTATTAGGTCATTAAAGGGTTTGTGATTGCTTATATGTCCTTAGGTTGGTTTGTATGAAATATTTGCCTTGTGGAAATTCGATTTTGTGCATGTAAAATCAGTCATTTGTTCATCAGTCATATGCAAGCTAGATCAGTAACTTTTATACCATTTTTGTGCTTGATTCTTGTGTTATACTTGCTTGTTTCTTGTTGATTTTGACTCCTTATACTCAACTGAGTATAGGGGTGCCCCTTTTGTCCAACAAACATCAACAAAACTCAAGATCAAGCCCCTCTTGATCTCATCTTCACAAGTGAAGATTCAGTTTTTTGCTTTGTGTTCTTAAAATCAAATCTGAGCACGTTTGAGGTTCCAACTTGTTTTGATCTTGTTAAATTTGGATTTGTACCTGTGTTTTTGGGATTAAGTGTTATCAAGACTGAGTTTTTAAAGTTAAAAAAAAATAATAAAAAGACCAAAAAGGACTGGCCAGGACTCGAACCTGCGCCATCCTCCTCACAACACACACTCACTACCATTGCGCCCTAGGGTCTTTGACTGCTAAGTATTCATTTCAAATTTTACTTAAGGAGTTGTTGTGTGGGCTTATCTTAAATAAGCCGTAGCTATTTCAGCTTATTTAAGCTTACTGTATAAGCTTTCCTGCTTGTTTTCATTTTTCCTTTGTTTGTCACTTAGTTTAAGATTTTTTAGCACTAAGTTTTAATTTTTCTCTTTCTTTATTTATTTTTATCATTTTTTAATTACCCGTATTTAGTTAATTAGTTTCAAAATAGTAAAAGTAGTTTTTAATTTTTATAAAAATTGTTTTTAGGTTTTATTAAAGTAATTTGAGGTTTACATAACATAAAGTTTTCAAAAAGTCTTATTTTTAATTTTATTTTATTTTAGGGTTTTAATCCAACTTTAAATTTAATATAAAATTATTAAAAAGGTTTTAGGAACTTTTAATTTCATTTTTGTCTTAGTTACATTATTTAGAATTTTTGGTAAGTTTTTAGAATTTTTTAGTGAACTTTGAATTTTTTTTGATTATTTTATTATTATTTTATTATTAAAAATTGAAAATTAGTTTTTTCTACTTTTTTCATTTTTTCTAGATTGTAGACACATAAATAGGAATTTTGTAACTTTCCAAATATTTTTTAGGCTTTTCAATTATTTTCTAGAATTAATTTAAGTTTTAATTGATTTTAATAGTTTTTAAGTGTTTAAAAATAGTTTAATTTGGTTTTAAAATTTTAAAATATACTTTTTAGCTTAATTAGGACATTTTTTAGGTTTACAAACTATAAGATCTTGTTTGGGGCTTTTTAATAATTAATTGTGATTTTTAGGGCTTTAATTAGCATTAAAAAGTCATTATCTAATTAATTAAAAGGTTTTAGCAAGTTTGGATTTTTTGTAAACTTTTAGAATATTATTGTGGATTTTTAGTAATTTTTAGGAATTTTTAGGTTAAAATTTTAATTTTGGCACTATTTATGGTTTTACGTGAACGCGTTTTCGTCTTAGCTCGATCCGTCTTCGTAACCGTCTTTTCCTTCTTATTTCTTTTTCCTTTTCTTCTTAATAAAATCACCAATCAAAACCAATTCAATTCACAACGCACTAGCCTCCTCAAGAACGAACTCACTCTCACTTAGGGTCATTCACACACGGTTTTCCTAAATCGTCGTGCTCACTTGCTTCCCTATATTATTGCCTTGTTTTCCTAAACAAGTGTGACTTTACAACAATCAATATTCACATAATTACAATATAAATACATATGGATTGACCTGAGAGAAAACAATCCATATTAAATAGATCGTTTCATAAGCCTGTGGTGTGCTCCATATGGTCTTCCACCTACGAATCGTTCCAGACTTCGTATCAACCGGTGCTTCCTTAATATTTCCTCGATCTTCTTCATCGCTTACCTAACACATTTCTTTCATTGGTCTGTCCATGTGTACTTAACTGCTTGAAGCGGTAGTCCGGCATTGAGAACAGTCAGATCATCATGAACGTGTTTGAGTGTGCCATCACTGAATTTATGCAATTTGGAAAATCTCATAAATTGCGTGACTCCTGTCTCGTTCAGATAGAATATCCCTGCTTCCGGTTTTAGAGTCCCCATATATGGCAATTTGTCTTTCTGGTATTAACTGAGCGGAGTTGTATGAGGATGTTGCAAGTTAAGCTTCTGTTGGTAACTCTTCACACTAAGTTGAAAGTCTTCAACTCTATTTTTGATGACAATCCTTCGAGTAAACTGGCGAAGATTTGAACTTAATGCAATTACCATTTCAGGAGGTAAGTGATCGACCTTTTCTTGAACCAATATTAGTAGAAGATCTTCAATGTCTTCAAGGCGAAGGTACTGGAGGTCACTTTCATCGATATGTTATTCTTTTTCATCAGTGCGTTTGAATCGAATGACAATTAAATAGTCATAACCAAATACCGTAGAAGTGGTGGCTCCTTGTATGCTTTTGATTCTACGATCTGATTGAACATGAGAACTTGGTTGTGCACAATGTAAGTGGTTGCAAGCTAACCTCTTCTTTGTATTCCAATGAGAAGTTCCAAGTGCTGCGTGAGGATCATAAAATTTTAGCAACTTCTTTCGCCATATAGCATCAGGTACTTTATCTTCAATCCAAGGTACATTCTCCATATTTATCGCCTTGACCATACTGAGTGATGTAGCATATTTCTTCGCGCCGTTTTCAAGATACTCGAGATCATGAAAAACAAAATATTCCATTGGAATAGTTTTAGAATCGACAATGACTGTAGGTGTGAGAGGCTGTAACACTGGAGTATAAATCCCTAAAGTAGTCGATTTCATGGCCTTTGCAAGCTCATTGATGTGATATTCAGCCTCATTGTAGCTGATCTTCATGGTATCAAAGAAATCTACATCTACGGCTAACATTTTGAGAAGATCTAGAGTCATAGTGGTTTTCCCGTGAGTATGCACAAGGAAAGCTGAAAAGTCGATCGGATTGTTAAGGAAGTTAGTCAGTTTGATTTCTGTTTCCGTTGAGAAAGTATGTTGTGGTGCGGCATTGGTGATCCATTGTTTCTCCTGTACAGTCTCGTCTATGACAAGAGATTCAACAAAAGTCAGATCTGGTATGTTTAAGTCTTCGAGTTCCATGTCAGAATCATGATGATCCATTGTAGGAGGTGGAGAGTTGGGTATAGTAGAATCATCTTCATGCATACACACCGTGGGTTCGTCTTCATGGATAGACACTTGGGGTTCGTCTTCATGCATGTACACTTGAGGTTCATATTCATGCACGGGTTCTACATGTGGTGTAGAAGAAACAGTAGTAGTAACTAGTGCAGTAGACATACATGTGTCTTGAGTTTGAGATTCTCTGGAGATGAATGTACCATAGAGGTGCTTTTGGCGATTTTCTCTATTTCCATCATCACTTGTTAGTGATATGCATGGTGAATCCTCCTTGCTGGTAGCAGTGGTTTCATCATCTCTTTCATCATCTTCTTGTTCACTCTCCGTTGGTGCTGCATCCACATCCTTTTCTTTGTTTCAAGTACGACTTTCTTCCTCTTCTTCAATACCCTTCTCAAATTCCGTATCCTCTTCACCCTATTTTGACTCTTCTCTAGTTTTACCCGTATTATCGCCCTTATCACTCTTTCTCATACCATTCCCATCGCTATTATCATCATCATCATCCTCATCCCCATCATCCTCATTTTCATCCTCATCGTCATCATTTTTACCATCATCTCCATCCTTATCCTCATTTCCATTACACTCATTTTCTTCGTTTCGACATTGTCTTCGTGTTCATCTTCATTCTCAGACTCTTCATCATCTACAGGTGTATCTTCAATGATGGTCTTTTTGAGATTTGCGTTTAGTCTTCGTTGTCTCAGATCCCATATTGATCAATCGAGTTTCTAACAATTTCATTAATTGAAGATCAGATAAACCTATGGTGAATAGAGTTGGGAGCTCTTGATCGACATATGACTTCACTTCACGTTGAATGATGTTGGTTATGTGATCATCAATGGAATTGATAAAAGCAACATTTTCTTTGTCACGTGCATCCTTTTCTTTAAGAAGCTTCTTATGCTGACTTTGAAGTTTTGAGACGGTTTCGGATATCTTCTTGAGTTTAGACTCGTCATTTTGCTGTTCTCTGAGGGTTTGATCAGGTATCCTTCCATTCAGCAATTCAATTTGTTTTGCCTGATCCTCCAATTGTTTTTGAAGGGTCTGAATGATTGGATCATTGACCGTGAGAAATGGATTGGAGGTGGATGATACTTTTTGTACTGTAGCTGATGGAGGTTGTGTAACCATGAGTGTCAGAGAGGTTGTGGATGATACATGTTGTTCAAGGATTGGTGACGGTGTTGTGATAGTTACTTGGGCGGTGGTTGGTACTTGTTGTGAGATAATTGGTAACGGTGTAGGTTCAGTCATTAAGGGGGTAGTAACAAGTTCGGGTGTGGTATCTGGTGTGGTGACATTGGTGATGACCGGCGGGTTAATGGTGGAATGGTAGTTGTTGTAACAGAAGTTATAGGAACGCCCACCATATTCTCATTTGTCGATGGATCAGTATTTGTGACTTCGACGCCCTCCCCTTCAAAATTAAGATATTTCATAACATCATCAAAACCAGAAGTACACTTACTTTGGAGTTGAGTTCCTGGAATGAGAGTTGCATGAGCATCGTCGTTAATCACAGTGCAAGTGGGTTCCGGTAATGATGTGGTGATATTGGCATCATGGTACAATATGTTTATTTTTGTGTTGTCACTGCCACCACACTCTTCACTATGCTCACGACTTTCAAAGTTGAAGTTACCAACATCTTCATCAATCGGTGTTGAGCCTAAACCCTTAGATTTCCCGAAAGCCTCCTCTCTGCTCCGCTGAAGGTTGAGAGACAACTGTTTGGCTGGAGAAATTGTTTCTTGAACTGGTTCAGCTATAACAACAAGTGCTTCTTGACCTTTAGTTTGCTTTGGTCTTTTTGTCCTTTTTATTATTACTTCTTCCTCTTCATCCTCGGTGTGGATCAATTCATCTTCTTCTCCTTCATTTTCATCATATAGGTGCTCTTTCCCTGTGCCTTTATCTTTAGAAGAAGAAGTCATTTGGCACGTGGCAGTCCTTTTCTTCCGTTTACCTGTTTGTTTCTCAGAGGGATCTGCATTTTCTCTTTTAATCTGTGTGTCAATATCCTGGAGCATCTATTGGTAGGGGTCACTGATACAAGGGTTTTGATAGGGTTCAGAATTAATCTCTCGGTATCTCCTCGAATTGATCACAACTCAAAGTGGAATGATTTCATCTTGGTGACAAATAGTGTGTTTTGTTATCTAAGTTACTAAGAAGGTAAAGGCGTAAGATAATTAAAAGTAAACTAGAGGCAATTAATTAACAAAAATAAAACTTGAATTAAAATTTAGATAAAGCAGTAACGTGAAAATAACCTTAAAAATGCTTCATTCGGAATGTCCCTTATCAAGAAAAAGTGGGCTATCCGGAATAATAGTCTACCCAGAATAAATGCTATTCGGAATGTTGGTGCTATCCGGAAAAAATGGGCAACCCGGAATAAGTCTACTATCCGGAATTTATTGTTACTCGGAATAATGTGGCTATGCGGAATATAGTGCTATCCGGAATAACCATACTACTCAAAATAAAAGAGCTCTATGCAGAATAACTAGGTTATTCGGAATAACTTGGCTACTCAGAACATTTAGGCTATTCGGAATAATAAGACCATGCAGAATAAAAGAGTTCTATGCGGAATAGCTGGCTATCCAGAATATATAAATATTCCGAATAAGGGACGAAGCAAGATGACTATCCGGAATATACAAATATTCCGAATAAGGGACAAAGCAAGATGACTATCCGGAATATACAAATATTCCGAATAAGGGACAAAGCAAGATGACTATCCGGAATACTGGAAGAAGTACAGTAAGCAGAAACTTAAAACAGGGGAACACGAATTTATCAAAAATCGACCAAGTTTTTAACCAATTCTTGAACAAAACTAATCACAAATCATCTACTAGTCATAAACAACCAATCCCAATCATAAAAACATAAAACCCATTAACTTTTGAAGATCAAAATCAACTAAACTAGAACTTTAAAACTTTGAATAAAAAGAGAGGATGAACAAGATGATAGAAAGATTAAATGTAAACTTGTATTGACGATTAAGATTCAACAAACAAAATGGAACGATTAAACTTACAAGATTCAAGAAGAAATCAAAGAAAATGAAAACCACTCCTTAAGGGAGATGGTTCTTCCTACGAACTAGGAGAAAATGTAACTGAATAAAAAACTAATGCCAAATGTGTGAGGGGTTTTCCTTATATAGGCTAGTGGTTGGTTGGTGATTTGGGCTTTCTTCCTCTCTTCTTGTCTTCTCGTCTTTTCAGAAAAGTTGACGTTTTCGATTTTGATTCGGGATTTGTCGATGATTAAATTCAACTCGTCTTTTAATTTCTTCGGTTAATAGACTTGAGTTTCTTCGACATATGTAAATCTTCCATCTTTGGTCCTTTTCTTCGATAAATCTTCAAATAGGCCCATTGACTTCCAATCTTTTGCATCTCTTGGACAATAGACTTCGTCTTGAGTCTTTTTCTTCGATAAATCCCGCGCAATCCCATGTTTTCTCCAATATCCATCCGGTTGGCTCTAAAAACACAATAAACACAAAAACCACGCATAATTCCAAACAAATGATATTAAACACGCATTTTGGTCTTGTTTTAGTAAGAAATAAGTGGTAAAAGGACGGGTGTTTTTACACCTATCAAATCCCCTACACTTAACCATTTCCATGACCTCATGCAATGCTTAGTGATAAAGCAAATTTACATTTTTCTCATAATCAATCAACCTTGGCCTTATTAACATACTACTAAACAAAAATTAAAATACTAAGAGAAATTAAAACTTTAAAGTAAACAAAGGGATAGAAAGATTTTCACTTGAAAATAGCTATATGGAAATAACTTGCAAAGAGATCAAGGACTTACATTAGGGCTTTGGTGTTGCGAAGATTTATCACCCTCAAGTTTCACGTTCCCCAAACTAAGCTTAAAAACGAGATCATTGTTATTATAAGTTAGCAAATCAAACACTTACACACATGGCTTAATTAAATTCTTAAACTCCCTTATTCCTAGGTGTATCTCTTGTATTTTATTTTTGTCTTAGAATGATCATGAAGATGCATTTTTGGACTTATTTCGATAGTTTATTAAGGCTGAAACCAAAGTAGGACGATTTGATCAATAGTTAGCTAAAGGACAAAATCTCTTAAAACTGCTTCTCGGGATATCAAAAAGTTCATATATTGGCATAACTCGGTTCACGATTTGAGACCTTTCTCGGGCCGATATTTGGCATGTACTTCATACTTCATATCTTCGAGAGACGTTCTTGAGATAATGGTCTTCTCTTCGTTATAGAGTTTCATCACTTGGAGACTTTTGAGGGGTACTCCAACTTTGTTGACCACGACTTCATGATTATTTCTTCAATCTCTAATTAGGATTTTAAGATACAACGATCCGCCTCCTTTTTGGACTTGGATCTATTTATCCTCATACCTTGTTAGGGTCTTTTCGGATAGACTTCTCCATGATCTTTATGGGAGTTGATTGCTTTTCGTCGTGAGTCTTGATCCTTCATATTGATTTTGGGAATAATGCTTTTCACATCACGTTGGATCTTTAGCAATAAGATTGAATCCTCATGCCTTGTTAGGGCCTTTTCGGACTCGCCAATCTTCGCGCCCCGCTTCATAAGTTATGCCTTGGCTATGAACTCTTATCATTACCGAGCAACTTTTAAACGATCTTGGGCTAGAAGCTAAGTAACTTTTCAAATCGTATGACCTTAGTTATTGCAGATAAAATATTAGCAAGTGATGGGAGAATAGGCAAATAATTACACCAAGTGAGCTTGTGCAAGAATGCCGACTTATAATTGACTCTATCATTTCTCGTTCTCCACAATTTAAAATCTCAAGTAACGAGACTCGTGGATGCTTAGCCTAATAAACCAATCAAGGTCTACATGGTTAAGGATACTAGCTAGAATAAACTTGGATAAGTCTATTCGGGTTGAGTCAAAATAATCATATCGGGCCTAATATGTCAAAGATTTTAAAACTAGCTACACCACTTTATTAATATTTTTGACTTTATTGCGGGATATATACATATGAAAGCAACGATAAAAATTTAAAAATCACGACTAAATGGCCAGTGTTAATTGAAAATTTGAAAAATGTTGAAAAAGATGATTTTCCGGTTAAATGAAGGCATTTTCATGGAAAAGTCCACTTAAAACTTCGATAGAAGTCCCCCCTACACTTAAGATAAACATTGTCCTCAGTGTTTAAGCATGTGGGAAAAGTCTCCCCTACACTTATGACATTGTGCACGTTGGTTAAATCAAGTTAAGGAAGAGACGACTAACGTGATCAATTTCAAATGTGAGAATGAAGAAAATTGAATCACGATAGTAGAAAGATAGAACTGGATTTCGGATAACACGGGAGTACGGTTCTTCAAAGGTTCCAAAAGTACATTCATCCATGTAATCACATCACCACACAAACACAAAGAACCTATAGAGGTCCCCCTACACTTAGGAGGTTAAAACAGAAAAGGATAGATACTCGGGCTGCCTCCCGAGGAGCACTTGTTTTTGATAACCGAGTCACGAGCCTGACTCGACCCAAAATTAGTTCATGGGGAATGTGGTGAGGGATGGAATCATCTCATGAGAGATGTCCTAACCAAAGTACAACTTCACTCGTTGGCCATTCACCTTAAAATTAGGTCCATTAGGTTGAGCGAGCTCGAGAGTACCATATGGAAAAATTTGGGCAATGGTGAATGGGCCGGACCAACGAGATTTCATCTTGCCCGAAAAGATTTTCAACCGAGAGTTAAAGAGTAAAACTTTGTCTCCAAATTGGAACTCTCGGTTTTTAATCTTGGAGTCGTGAATAAGCTTAGTCTTTTCCTTATAGATCAAAGAATTTTCATAAGCCTCATTACGGAGTTCATTCAGCTCATTGAGTTGGATCTTGCGTAGGTCACCGGCTTTGTTGATATCAAAATTAGCCCACTTCAAGGCCCAGTAATCCTTGTGCTCCAACTCAATGGGGGAGGTGGCATGCTTTCCCGTACACGAGACGATATGGTGTACAACCAATCGGAGTCTTGTATGCGGTACGAAAAGCCCACAAAGCATCATCAAGTTTATCAGCCCATGAGGCACGATGCTCTCCCACGGTTCTTTCAAGAATTCGCTTTAATCCTCGGTTAGAGATTTCAGCCTGGCCATTAGTTTGTGGGTGGTAGGCGGTAGAAAGACGATGATTGACACCATACTTAGCCATGACTCTTGCGAATTGGTCATTGCAAAAATAGTCCCACGATCACTAATAATGGCACGAGGCACACTGAATCTAGCGAATAGCGATTTCAAAAAGTTACAAACCACCCTTGCGTCATTAGTGGGTAAAGCTTTGGCTTCAACCCATTTGGAGACGTAGTCAACGGCTACAAGGATGTATTTGTTTCCTTTAGATGAAGGGAACGGCCCCATAAAGTCGATACCCCAAACATCAAAGATTTCACATTCTTGAATGAAATTCTGAGGCATCTCGTCTTTATGTGTGATCTTGCCTTGTTTTTGGCAAGCATCACATCGTTTAACCATCTCGTGAGCATCACGGTAAATGGTGGGCCAATAAAATCCCGAGTCAAACACTTTTTTGGCAGTGTAGTTGGGACCAAAGTGACCACCGGTGGGTCCTTCGTGGCAAGCGTCAAGGATTTCTAAAGCTGCCGGTCCATCAACACATCAGTGAATAATCAAATCAGCACATTGTTTGAATAGATACGGGTCATCCGAAAAGTAAGTCTTAATGTCTTTGAAGAACTTCTTCTTTTGTTGGGATGTTAGCCCGTCAACGAGAATTCCACCCGCCCAGTAGTTTGCAATGTCCGCAAACCACGGGGTTTCATCAGAAGTCGAGTTGATAGACATTAAGGTGTCCAGGGGAAAAGAGTCATTGATCTCTTTGTTCAGATGATCCCCTTGGTAAGGATCCTCAAGTCTACTGAGATGATCCACGGCTAGGTTTTCAGCTCCTTTCTTATCGCGAATTTCGATTTTAAATTCTTGGAGTAGCAAAACCCAGCGAAAAAGTCTTGGTTTGGAATCTTTCTTAGTCAACAAGTACTTCAACGCGGAATGATCGGTATAAACGATTGTGGTGGAAAGGACAAGGTAGGGGCGGAACTTTTCAAAGGCATAGACAACAGCTAAAAGCTCTTTTTCGGTTGTCGTATAATGCAATTGAGCCCCCGTCATTGTCTTGCTAGCGTAATGGATCGGTTGGAAGTGTTTGTTCACTCTTTGTCCCAGAACCGCTCCAATAGCATAGTCACTAGCATCGCACATCAACTCAAAGGGAAGCTCCCAATTAGGGGTAACCAAGACGGGTGCCTTAGTTAGCTTATCCTTAAGCAAGTTGAAGGCTTCGATACACTCGTTGGAAAAGATAAAAGGGGTATCTTTCTCCAACAGGTGGGTCATCGGGCGAGCGATTTTAGAAAAATCTTTGATGAAACGACGGTAGAAGCCCGCATGACTGATGAGACTGCTTTTATACATAGTCTCATCGTCCAAATTGGGCTTAAAATGCATTAAATATCATCAAAATACCCAAATATATGCTTGTGTTTGTTACTTGTTTATTTTAGGTACGGATATTGAGAAAATGACAAAAGATCACAAGAATCAATCAAAAACGAACACGGGAAATGAAGCCGCACGATGAACCAAGCCCTAATGAAGAATTTTCCAAAGGAAACCCTTGAAGATTTGAAGAATATTGAAGATTGGTCCTCCAAGTTTGAAGAATTGACACTTTATACCCTTGTATCTTCATAATTACAAGTTTGGTCCCTAAAGTTTGTCAAAATTACAAAAAGGACCCTTAACTTTGAAGAATTGGCAAATTTAGTCCCTCAACAAATCTAAATTGTCAATAATGGTCCTCCAAGAAGTCAACAAACAAGTCAAGGCCTTGAAGTATGAAGACATGTCAAAAACAACCCTTGAAGATTGCCAAAATTACACTTATAGTCCTTAAAACAAGTTTCAAAACTTTGTGTGCCAAAACTGCCAATATCCAAAAGTTGTTATGTGTTATTATGGCATTCATAGCCATTTAATACAACTTGAACAAAGTATGAAAAGTGAGGGACCAAACCTGCCAGACAACCTAAGACAAACCCTCCACTCTCTGCTTGACACCTCACCCACTCACACCCATCACCCAATCAGAATCACCCCTTCCTCCACGTCTGCATTCCACCACCCCCATTTTATTTAATTAAACTTATTTAAATCTTCCCTCCCAAACACTAATTCAAATAAATTAACCCCCAAGTTGGATTAAACTGGTTCTAATCACCCACTTAAACCCTATTTTTTTCCAAGATGAACTATGATTAAACCAAAGGGTTTTTGGGTAATTATTTCCAGATCCTTGATTAAACATCATCTAAACCTAAAACCATCCTTAAACCCCCATCACCATCACCCCACATGCTTGTGCCACCCTCCCCTGCCCCACTATTCACTCCCAAACAAAAACTTGACAGCAGGATCAACAACCCACAACAATTTCGTGTTCCCAAAGGCTAAATGGACGTCCAAGATCTCTTTTTCATCACTGGCATATTCACAAACAGCCAAGATCATCACATGGGCTCTTGACAAATTCAAAAATATGGCATCTTCCAATATTCGTCCAAGGGCATTACTGGAAGTTCAAGTGTTAGGGTTTTAGCTTCTTATCAGTTCTAGAATCACTTGTAAGCCTCTATATAAAGGCACATAGGACTTAGCATTAATTTGTTCTTGATTTTTTCTCCTTTTTTCACAAGCCTTGTAAATCCAGTTTATTAAGGAATATAAATGGTATTGAGTTTGGTGATGAGAAAGATTGAGTTCCCTTTACATTTCAGTTGATTTAAGTTATAATTGTTTGAGTTTGCTTTAATTTTTAGCAAAAGTTTTTAAGTTTCCAAGTTTCTGTTTGTTTTTCAAGTTTTTTTTTTCAGATCTTAAATTTCATTCAAAACCTGTTAAAATGGTGATTAATTATGTTGGTGTGATGGTGTTTGAGTTTGGGTATGTCCAAGACACCATGGCTTGTTCTGGTGTAGTGGGTACCCAAGCTTGAATAAGCCACTTGTTGGTCAATTTTCTTGCTTATCTCAGTCTCTCCCATAAGCTATAGTTCACTTCTAGCTTGGTCCATAAGCTAGGGGTCTGCCTTTAGCTTTTTACACAAGTTTTCTTTTTTTTTTCTCTCTTAACAGGATCCCAACTAGAATCATTTTTAATCATTCTTCAAGCAAATCCTCATAAGCCCATCAACAAAGTTCAGCATAGGCCCTAGCCTATAGGGAGGTGGTTTTTCAACCACTAAGGGTCCTGGATGTAGGACCCTTAAGGTAGCACCCTCATTCCATTTTCATTTTCAGTTTTATGTCTTTATTTGGTGTTTTAAGTGAATCTGCATAATTAATTGTTAAGTGTTTGTTTAAGTGCTCAAAATTGCTCAAAATAAGGTTGTATGCATGCTAGAAGTAATTTGATTCAGTTTGGTTAAGTTTTAAGTTATTTTGCTTTGTTAAATTTGGTTTCTGAATTTTTAAGGGGTGTTTGGATTAAGGTATAAGTTTGGTTTTAGGTTTGACATTTAGCTTAAAACTTGTTTAGACACATCTCTTAGGTTGTTATTAGGTGTTTAGTGTGCTTAAGTTTCAGTTTGGTCAAGTTTAGAACACATTGCATGCTAAAAAAAATTGAAAACATTGCCTTAAAACAGTCATTTCATCTTTCTACTTGTTTTGATGAAATTTGTGCATTCAAATGTGATAATCTGTTAGATACTGGGTTGTTTAGGGATTGTGTGTTGTTTGCATACTGTTTTGTGAGTTTGTGTGCAAGGTTTTAGCTACTGAATTCCATTTGAGTGCCAAGTGTATCAGCAAAATACACTCAGACACATATATGCAATATCAGTAACTTGTATGCTTATTTTTGTGTGATTTTTGGCTAAGAGTGTGCTTGTGTTTGTGCTATACTGACTCCCCACAACCCAATTGGTGTGGGGGTGCCATTTGTCCATCAAAAATATCATCAGAACTCAAGATCAAGACCTCTTGATCATTTATTCACAAGTGAAGAGATAATCTTGTGTTCATCAGAAAGTTGAGCAAGTCTGAGCGCGTTTTTGCTCCAACCAGGCTTAATTCTTGTTTAATTTGGATTGTGTTTGAGTTTTAGTGAGTAAAAAGGTCACTGTTTGTGTATTTAAAAGTTAAAAAAAAAGAAATTAAAAGTAAAAAAACTCACCTGGCCTGGGCTCGAACACGCGACCTTGCTTTCCAAGGACTAACATGTTAACCAGTGATCCGGATGGTTTTTTACGTTTATGTTTCATTTCATTAGATACTTAAGTGGTGTTTGTTTTATAGCTTATTTGGTTAACAGCTTTTAAATAAGCTGTTTCTAGCTTATTTCTTTTAGCTTTTTCATGTTTAGCATTTTTCCTAGGATTTTATAAGGGTTTTTGACTTTTCTGAGCAAAAAGTATAATTTTCCATTTATTAATTAATTTATTAGGATTATTTTAAGTTTTTATTTTAGAAAGTCATTAAAAAATAGTGAAAGGTATATTAAAAATCTGAAAAAATAGTTTTTAGGTTTTTAATCATAGTTTTTAGGTTTACAGCTTTTTAAGTTTTCAATTTAGCTTATTTTTGATTTTATAGGATTTTAGGGTTTTTAAGCAACTTTAAAATTCAATATAAAATTATTAAATAGGTTTAAGAAAATTTGGATTGCATTTTTGTTTTAGTTACATTATTTAGGATTTTTGGTAATTTTTTAGAATTTATTTATAAACTTTTTATTTTTTGAATATTTTAATATTATTTTATTATTAAAAATTGAAGTTATATTTTTTTTAGTTTTTACATTTTTCCTAGGTTAAGGACACTTAATTAGGAGTTTTTTCACTTTCCAAATATTTTTTAGACTTTTCATTTAATTTCTAGAATTAATTTAAGATTTAATAGATTTTAATAGTTTTTAAGTGTTTAAAAATAGTTTAATTTGGTTTTAAAATTTTTAAAAATAGTTTTTAGCTTAATTAGGTCATTTTTAAGGTTTACAAACTATTAGATCTTGTTTAGGGCTTTTTAATAATTAAAAGTGATTTTTAGGGCTTTAATTAGCATTAAAAAGTCATTTTCTAATTAATTAAAAGGTTTTAGCAAGTTTGGATTTTTTGTAAACTCTTATAATATTATTGGGGATTTTTAGTAATTTTTAGGAATTTTTAGGTTAAAATTTTAATTTTTGCACTATTTACGGTTTTACGTGTTCGCCTTTTTCGTCGTAGTTTAATTCGTTTTCGTAACCGTCTTTTTCTTCTAATCCTATTTCTTTCACAATCATATAATCACAAATCAATATCAATTCAATACACAACGCACTTGCCTCCTCGAGAACGAACTCACTTAGGGTCATTCACACACGGTTTTCCTAAATCGTCGTGCACGCTTGCCCTACTTTGTGCATCCTTTTCCTAAAGGTGTACAAAAATCCAACATCATTTTGGCGCCGCTGCCGGGGAGGCGTGTTGTGTTTTGGTTGAACAATTGTTGTTTTTATATAGCCATAGATAGCTAATTGTATTAGTAGCACTCTACTAATACGTATAATCGGTTTTTCGTTTTTTGTGAATACTATTACTATATTGTATACGTAGAACAATAAATTTACAAGTACTCCAAATACGTGAGGAATCACAACCTTGACTTGGGAGGTCATTACCCAATCATTGTATTCGAATCTCAAACCAAAGAAAAAGGCAAAAATAGATAAATACTTTCGTGAAGCTCAATTTTGAGAAATACAAACTATAAGGTGGGTATAAGGCGGTTGTATTTCACGACCTAAAGGAAAAAGGCTCTTAAGTGCTTCGCGCCGCCTCGTTTCCTCCGCTTGCTTGTGCGTATTTTGATTTTGAAAGCTAATCGAGGGTTTTGCCGCCCAAAGTATTACTAAGTATCATATATATTTTCTTGGTTTCATTTGATTAAACCCTCTTGAACGATTTGGTGTTCCACCATTGTTCTAAAGTCATCGAAGGCGTTACTTCACGTGATCGTTTTCATTCCTTGAGGCTTCTTTAATCGAGAGATTTGATTAAGGAGGAGATTTGTAGATTTTGGTCTACATAATACATTCCAAAAAATCCAAAAAAAGATAAAAACAATCAAAAACCACAAAAAAACTGAAAAAGTAAAAACACCAAAAAGAATCTTCTTTGCTCGCCTTCTCGTTGTACGTGACGTTTATGCAAACTCGCTCTAAAGCAAGACGTGCTCGTAAACGAAGAAACAAATCAATCACTCCTACTAGTGAGGAGTCTCCTATTGACGAACCCATTGTAGTGAAAGAAGCACCCATGGCTAATCGAACTATGATGGAGTTGCTTCAAGCACCCACCGAGGGTTATGGAGAAGCGATTGTGATTCCCGCTATCCTTGCGGAGAATTTTGAGGTTA
This sequence comes from Glebionis coronaria, assembly GCA_025667525.1. NCBI lineage: Eukaryota > Viridiplantae > Streptophyta > Magnoliopsida > Asterales > Asteraceae > Glebionis > Glebionis coronaria. The sequence goes on from JANFOE010000397.1 coordinate 317,619, forward strand.
AGACGGGTTTGTTGTCCATGATTCAAAACAACAAGTTTCGAGGTGACGAAAAGGACAACCCTCATAACCACATTCGCCAATTTAATCGTCTCACCGCCACATGCAAGTTTAAGGACGTCTCAAACGACTCGATTAAGATGCTGCTTTTTCCGTATTCCTTAGCGGGGCCCGCAAAAATTTGTTTAGAGAAAGAGCCACCCAATTCTATATTGACGTGGAAGGATCTCGTTTCAAAATTCGTGAACCAATTTTTCCGCCCTCTAAGACTACGCACTTGAAAAACGAGATTTCAAAGTTTTCACAAGAGTATAATGATAGTTTTTCAACGGCTTGGAATAGGTTTAAGGAAATGTTGCACGAATGTCCTCATCATGGTTTTTCCGACTTGCACCAAATTGACACGTTTTACAATGGCTTGAACGATCATGAGTGTGATTATCTTAATGCCGCCGCGGGTGGTAATTTTTTGTGTAAGACGGTCGAGGAAGCATTGTTAATCATTGAGAATAGGTATAAGGTGTATAGTCCTCGTAGCACGTCGAGTGTTCGTAAGACTTCGTCTTCGTCTTCGCCTTCATTGTCACACACCGTTGATGCTTGCCAAATCGAGGCTATATTGGAGAACAAAATTTTTGATAAGTTGAAAGGATTGTTAATTGAGTTTAAAGTTGGTGAACAACCCGCTCCCGCTACGATTAAAGCGGTTGAGCTTTCTTGTATGTATTGTGGTGGAGCTCACGATTATTCCGAGTGCATTACCAACGGTGGTAACACTTCGAGTGCCTTCGCGGCCGCGGGAACTTATAACCAAAACGGTCAAGTTCCTCGCACTAATCAATTGACTCCACCGGGTTTTCCACAAAATCAAAATGCTAACAATTATCGAAACAATCAAGTTGGTTACCAAAGCAATCAAAGGAACAATTTTAAGGGTAATAACAACTATGGAAATCAAGGAACTAGTAGCCAATTGCAAAATCAAAATCAAAACCGTAATTTTCAAAACACAAGTCAAGGTCTTCAAAATGTTTACACTAAAGAACTTCCAATGGACTTTTTGAATTACGCCACGACAAATGATAAGATTTTGGAAAACATACAAGAGCAATTGGCTAGTCAAATTAGGGACACGGCTAAAAACACTAAGGAGTTAGCAAGTTTTGTGAAGGAAAATCTTAACATGAGAAATGAATTGAAAAATGATTTTGCTAATCAAATTAGAGGTCAAAACAATAAGATTGAACAAAGTCATGCTAGGCTTGAACAAAGAATTAACAAAAAAGCCGCTAGTCAAGATTTGAAGTTTAATAGTCAAGATGCTAAGCTTAATGCAATTTTAGAAGCCGTCATAGGGAACAAAGCCTCTACTTCGAGTGGTCTACCTAGTAACACCGTTTCAAACCCGAAGGGAGAGATGAAAGTGATTACCACACGTAGTGGTAAGGCACTTAAAGAACCGACTTCTCAACCAATTACTCCAACGGTGGAGGAAATTGAGGAAGAACCCGAGGTGGTGGTCGAAAAGGAGCATATTTCAATCCCATAAAGTACCGCTCATACCACACCTACGGTCGACCCTTTACCAACATTGGAACCTGAGATTCCAAAGGCTATGCCTATGCCCTAACCCACACCACCCTTGCCTTACCCATCGAGACTTAGGAAGGAGAAACGACAAGAGCGCGACAACTACCAATTTGAGATTTTTATGAAAATGTTTCGTGAGTTGCACCTTAATGTGAGTTTCACCGATGCTTTGGTCATGATGCCTCGATTTGCAGCTAACTTTAAGAGTATGTTGAACAACAAGGAGAAATTGCACCAAATGTCTAGTTGTTCGTCGGTTTATCTTAATCGCATACCTCAAAAAGTCGGTGATCCCGGTAAATTTTTGATCCCTTGTGCAATTCAAGATATGGAAGAATGCTATGCCTTGGCCGATTTTGGTGCTAGCATTAATTTGATGCCACTTGCAATCTTCAAGTCGCTCAATCTTCCTAATCTTACTCCTTCACGAATGTCTATTGAGTTGGCCGACCATTCCACGATTCTCGCATGTGGTTTGGCGGAATACGTTTTTGTGAAAGTGGGGAAGTTCTACTATCCCGTAGACTTTATTGTTGTTGATATCCCCACGGATCCTCAAGTTCCTCTTACTTTAGGTCGTTCGTTTTTAGATACGTCTATGGCTTTAAATGATGTGCATGCTAGAAAGATCACCTTACGTTTCAACGGCGAGGAACTTGTTATAAACGCAACTCAAAATTCTCAACTTTCTCATGTCTATTCCGTTGCTACCATAAACCTCGTTGATATGATCGACGTGGTTTGCGAGGAATTTTCACAAGAAGTTTTAGGGTTTGGTGATGAAGAAACTAGTGGCAATCCCACTATGTTAGATCCAATTCTTGATAATTCGACACCAACCTTCACTCCTTTTGAAGGTGGTGGTTTTACGTTGGAAGAATGTAATGTTCCACGTACTTGTGACGAAGACCTCGACAACGATGAGGACTTCTCGATTATCAAGGATTTTCTCAACGATTTCCCATTTCCTCCGCCCGAGGAGGTTATGAGTATCGACCCCAAATCTTCACTTGAGGAACCACCTATCCTCGAGTTGAAAGATTTACCTCCTCACCTCGAATATGTATATTTGGAGGAGGACGACAAGTTGCCGGTTATTATTGCGAAGGATCTTTCGAATGATGAAAAAACCGCACTTGTCGATGTTCTTAAGGACCACAAAGGGGCGATTGCGTGGAAGTTATCCGACATTAAGGGAATCGATCCCAAGTTTTGTACCCACAAAATCTTAATGGAGGAGGATTTCAAGCCAACAATCCAAAGTCAAAGGAGGGTGAACCCCAAAATTCACGACGTCATCAAAAAGGAGGTCCTTAAACTCCTTGACGCGGGAATGATTTACCCTATTTCCGATAGCCCTTGGGTGAGTCCTATTCATTGTGTCCCTAAAAAGGGAGGGATGACTGTTGTGCCAAACGATGCCAGCGAGTTAATTCCTACTAGACTCGTGACCGGATGGAGAGTGTCCATGACTATCGAAAGTTGAATGAAGCCACTCGAAAAGACCATTTCCCTTGCCCTTCATGGACCAAATGTTGGAGCGTCTTGCGGGAAACGATTTCTATTGCTTTTTAGATGGTTTTTCCGGTTACTTCCAAATTCCCATCGATCCTCGTGATCAAGAAAAAACTACGTTTACGTGTCCATATGGAACGTTTGCCTATCGTAGAATGCCATTCGGACTTTGTAATGCACCGGGAACTTTTCAACGATGCATGATGGCTATTTTTCATGATATGATCGAGAAGACGATGGAAGTCTTCATGGATGACTTTTCCGTGTTTGGTGATTCTTTCACTTCGTGTTTGTCGAACCTAGAGAGAATGTTGAAACGTTGTGAGGAAACCAACCTTGTGCTCAATTGGGAAAAGTGTCATTTTATGGTTAAGAGTGGAATCGTCTTAGGGCACAAGGTCTCGAAAGCGGGGATTGAGGTAGATCAAGCTAAGGTAGACGTCATCGCCAAATTACCTCATCCCAAAACCGTCAAGGGAGTTAGGAGTTTCCTACGCCACGCGGGCTTTTATCGACGATTCATCAAGGACTTTTCAAAGATTTCTCGACCCATTACACATCTTCTTGAAAAAGAGGCACGTTTTGTCTTTGACGAAGATTGTGTACGAGCCTTTGAGATCCTTAAGAGGAAACTTACCGAAGCTCCCATTCTTGTTGCTCCAAATTGGAACCTCCCCTTTGAACTCATGTGTGATGCTAGTGACTACGCTATTGGGGCCGTTTTGGGGCAACGTCATGATAAGCACTTCTTGCCTATTCACTATGCTAGCAAGACGATGACCGAGGCTCAACTTAAATACACTACAACGGAAAAGGAGTTCCTTGCCGTGGTGTATGCATTTGAGAAGTTCCGACCTTACCTCGTCTTGACAAAATGCATAGTGTATACGGACCACTCAGCTATTAAGTATCTTATGGCAAAGCAAGATGCTAAGCCTAGATTACTTCGTTGGATTCTCCTCCTTCAAGAATTTGATCACAAAATCGTTGACAAAAAAGGAGCCGAGAATCTAGCGGCTGATCATCTCTCTCGTTTGGAAGATCCTCACCAAAGTGTTTACGAGCCCAAGGAAATCACCGAAACATTTCCGCTCGAGACACTTGGTGTAGTGAATTCTAAGCATGATTCTTCTACCCCATGGTTTGCGGATTTTGCAAATTACCATGCGGCTTCATCATTAAGGGTATGACGACTCAACAAAAACGAAAATTCTTTCGTGACGTCAAGTTCTACTTTTGGAACGACCCTTACTTGTTTCGAACTTGTGCGGATCAAATCATCCGCCGTTGTGTATTTGGCACCGAAGCTTCTAACATCCTTAGAGCTTGCCATGAGGGACCCACGGGTGGTCACCACGGTGCTAATCTCACGGCTAAAAAGGTGTTTGATGCCGGCTTCTTTTGGCCTACTATTTACCGAGATGCACAAGATCTTGTGAAGTCGTGTGATGCATGCCAACGACAAGGAAAAGCCTCACAAAAAGATGAAATGCCACAAAATATCATTCAAGTATGTGAGATCTTTGATGTTTGGGGTATAGACTTTATGGGGCCGTTCCCATCATCTCGTGGTAATAAGTACATTCTCGTTGCGGTTGACTACCTTTCTAAGTGGGTGGAGGCCAAGGCCTTGCCCACCAATGATGCTCGTGTGGTAGTCAAGTTTTTGAAGCAATTGTTTTCTCGGTTTGGAACCCCTCGTGCTATCATAAGCGATCGTGGAACCCATTTTTGTAATGACCAATTTGAAAGAGTTCTAAGGAAATATGGGGTTACACATCGTCTTTCTATGGCTTATCACCCACAAACGAGTGGGCAAGTCGAGGTTTCAAACCGAGCTTTGAAGAGGATCTTGGAAAGATCTGTTGGGAAAACCGACAATCATGGTCGGATAAGTTAGACGATGCTTTATGGGCCTTTAGGACCGCTCATAAGACGCCCATTGGGTGCACTCCCTATAAGCTTGTGTATGGAAAGAATTGTCATTTGCCTATCGAGTTAGAACACAAGGCTTATTGGGCCCTAAAGCATTGTAATGATGATATGGAGACCGCGGGAAAACACCGGAAAATGCATTTGAATGAATTAGATGAATTAAGGGATATTGCTTATGAGAATTCATTGATTTATAAAGAGAAAACTAAAAAGTTGCATGATTCTAAAATTAAAAACCGGGTTTTTAACATTGGGGATCAAGTTTTGCTTTTTAATTCAAGATTGAAAATCTTTTCCGGTAAGTTGAAATCCCGTTGGTCCGGTCCATTCACCGTGACTCAAGTGTTTCCGTATGGGACCATCGAGCTAGCTCAAGATGATGGTCCTAACTTCAAGGTGAATGGACATAGGTTGAAGCACTACTTTGGCGGGGAAGTTCCATCCTTGAACTACCTCGACCAAGTCACCTTCCCCAATGATAATTAGTATTGAGGGGATCGAGTCGAGCTCATGACTCGGTAATCAAAAACGAGGTGCCTCGTGGGGGAGTCCCATGCTTATCCTATGTACATATTATCACTTTCTAATGTAGTTAACGTGTGGGGATTTGTGCCCTTCCAACCCTTGTTCCATGGTTGTTTGTGCTTTGTGGTTTTTAGATCATGATCTTCACGATTGGAGCCTCTCGTGTTCGTTTTATGGGAGCACTCGATCGTTTGCTTTGGAGACATTTCTCAATATCCATGATATATCCTTTTGATGTTCTAACCTTAGGTTTTTAGCACACTTCATAAACGGCTATTAATTTATTGGTTACACCCTTTCCATGCTAGATTAGGCATTCAACTACGTCTCTAGTATGGGGGTGTTTTGCACCCCTAGACTCAAAACATTGAGGACAATGTTTAACTTTAGTATGGGGGGGGGGGGGGTGAATAGATACTTGCCTTGCCAAACCTTCACGCTTTCCAAAGTTTATCATTTTGTTTATTGTTTTGTTGCAAAATAAGGCTAAAAATGGCCAAATTTTAAATTTTTCTCATGTTTTATAAGTGTTTGAAGACACGAATGTAGATTTTCCGATGGCGAGAATAATAGTAATTTTTGACTCGACCGTGCGTGTTGAGCACTTAGCTTTGATTCCTTAACTACACATTAGGCTAAGTCTCTTAAATGAGGACGAGAAATGATAGAGTTAATTATAAGTTACTATGCTAAACGTAGAGTACTCGTATTCTTTCAAAAACTCATGTGTTCTCGTTGTTTGCTTATTCTCCCTTCGCATGTAAATATTTTTTGCTTAATAAATATTGACTTAGCGGTTTAGTTAGGATTGTTGGGTTTCTAGTCTTTTCTAGTAGCTTCCATGTAATTAAATTGGGAAGACATTAAGGTATCGCCAGCGTCACAGTTTTGAAGTATTGGCACCCCAATAATCGAAAGCTTCACCCAATAATAAGATTTCAAGTGCTCACCTAAATCTAGCAAACAATTTGAAGCCCCACAAGGCCTAAAATCTATGCAAAATTGAAAGTGAATCAAGCCTTAATCTTCGAAGCTTTAAAGATCCAAAATTCGCTTTAGCGTGAGGATATACGTCTTTGGCTAATAAAACCACCGATGAGGTGGATAATAAAAGGCAAGGCAAGACCGAAGTCATAATAAAAGCATCATGGCGAAGTTTAATAAAAGATGGAGGTAAACCAAAGATAATAAGGCCCTTCCGTTAGGGGGCGTATAAAAGTCTTGGTAATAAGTCTCAGGTTCAAAACCGTTACAAAACCGTGTTTATCAATTCTTCTTGTTAACTTAATTTTTTAACATCGTTGTCTATTAGGAGGGGTTATTGATTTGATGGTCTTAGTTACACCGTTAGGACTCCATTTTTAGACTTAATCTCTATTATCGCATAAGTCAAACAATGTATCCTCGTGAAACATTCAAGACAAAATAAAATATAAGAGATACAACTTAGGAATAATGGGAGGATAAGTACGTGATTAGGGCATATGAGTAGTGTTAGCATTACTAACTTATAATGACAATGATCTCGTTGCACGCTTGGCATGGAAATGAAGTGAAAATCGAGGACAATGAAATTATTTCTAACGAAGCATTCACGTGTTCTTATTCTATGAACCTAAACGTCCCATTTTGCGATGAAAATCATACATTATGTCTATAACACAAGTAGTAGTAATAGTAGTAGTATAGCTAGTTTATCATTTCAATAAAGTGAATAAAATTGAATTTTGGAGGTGCTATGATACTTTATTCTATCATTGCGTGAGGGCACGACAATGGTTTAGTATGGGGGAGTGATAAGACTGCTTTTATACATAGTCTCATCGTCCAAATTGGGCTTAAAATGCATTAAATATCATCAAAATACCCAAATATATGCTTGTGTTTGTTACTTGTGTATTTTAGGTACGGATATTGAGAAAATGACAAAAGATCACAAGAATCAATCAAAAACGGACACGGGAAACGAAGCCGCACGATGAACCAAGCCCTAATAAAGAATTTTCCAAAGGAAACCCTTGAATATTTGAAGAATATTGAATATTGGTCCTCCAAGTTTGAAGAATTGACACTTTATACCCTTGTATCTTCATAATTACAAGTTTGGTCCCTAAAGTTTGTCAAAATTACAAAAAGGACCCTTAACTTTGAAGAATTGGCAAATTTAGTCCCTCAACAAATCTAAATTGTCAATAATGGTCCTCCAATAAGTCAACAAACAAGTCAAGGCCTTGAAGTATGAAGACATGTAAAAAACAGCCCTTGAAGATTGCCAAAATTACACTTATAGTCCTTAAAACAAGTTTCAAAACTTTGTGTGCCAAAACTGCCAATATCCAAAAGTTGTTATGTGTTATTATGGCGTTGATAGACATTTAATACAACTTGAACAAAGTATGAAAAGTGAGGGACCAAACCTGCCAGACAACCTAAGACAAACCCTCCACTCCCTGCTTGACACCTCACCCACTCACACCCATCACCCAATCAGAATCACCCCTTCCTCCACGTCTGCATTCCACCACCCCCGTTTTATTTAATTAAACTTATTTAAATCTTCCCTCCCAAACACTAATTCAAATAAATTAACCCCCAAGTTGGATTAAACTGGTTCTAATCACCCACTTAAACCCTAATTTTTTCTAGGATGAACTATGATTAAACCAAAGGGTTTTTGGGTAATTATTTCCAGATCCTTGATTAAACATCATCTAAACCTAAAACCATCCTTAAACCCCCATCACCATCACCCCACATGCTTGTGCCACCCTCCCCTGCCCCACTATTCACTCCCAAACAAAAACTTGACAGCAGGATCAACAACCCACAACAATTTGGTGTTCCCAAAGGCTAAATGAACGTCCAAGATCTCTTTTTCATCACTGGCATATTCACAAATAGCCAAGATCATCACATGGGCTCTTGACAAATTCAAAAATATGGCATCTTCCAATATTCGTCCAAGGGCATTACTGGAAGTTCAAGTGTTAGGGTTTTAGCTTCTTATCAGTTCTAGAATCACTTGTAAGCCTCTATATAAAGGCACATAGGACTTAGCATTAATTTGTTCTTGATTTTTTCTCCTTTTTCACAAGCCTTGTAAATCTAGTTTATTAAGGAATATAAATGGTATTGAGTTTGGTGATGAGAAAGATTGAGTTCCCTTTACATTTCAGTTGATTTAAGTTATAATTGTTTGAGTTTGGTTTAATTTTCAGCAAAAGTTTTTAAGTTTCTAAGTTTTTGTTTGTTTTTCAAGTTTTTTCTTCACATCTTAAATTTCATTCAAAACCTGTTAAAATGGTGATTAATTATGTTGGTGTGATGGTGTTTGAGTTTGGGTATGTCCAAGACACCATGGCTTGTTCTGGTGTAGTGGGTACCCAAGCTTGAATAAGCCACTTGTTGGTCAATTTTCTTGCTTATCTTAGTCTCTCCCATAAGCTATAGCTCACTTCTAGCTTGGTCCATAAGCTAGGGGTCTGCCTTTAGCTTTTTACACAAGTTTTCTTTGTTTTCTCTCTTAACAGGATCCCAACTAGAATCATTTTTAATCATTCTTCAAGCAAATCCTCATAAGCCCATCAGCAAAGTTCAGCATAGGCCCCAGCCTATAGGGAGGTGGTTTTTCAACCACTAAGGGTCCTGGATGTAGGACCCTTAAGGTAGCACCCTCATTCCATTTTCATTTTCAGTTTTATGTCTTTATTTGGTGTTTTAAGTGAATCTGCATAATTAATTGTTAAGTGTTTGTTTAAGTGCTCAAAATTGCTCAAAATAAGGTTGTATGCATGCTAGAAGTAATTTGATTCAGTTTGGTTAAGTTTTAAGTTATTTTGCTTTGTTAAATTTGGTTTCTGAATTTTTAAGGGGTGTTTGGATTAAGGTATAAGTTTGGTTTTAGGTTTGACATTTAGCTTAAAACTTGTTTAGACACATCTCTTAGGTTGTTATTAGGTGTTTAGTGTGCTTAAGTTTCAGTTTGGTCAAGTTTAGAACACATTGCATGCTAAAAAAAATTGAAAACATTGCCTTAAAACAGTCATTTCATCTTTCTGCTTGTTTTGATGAAATTTGTGCATTCAAATGTGATAATCTGTTAGATACTGGGTTGTTTAGGGATTGTGTGTTGTTTGCATACTGTTTTGTGAGCTTGTGTGCAAGGTTTTAGCTACTGAATTCCATTTGAGTGCCAAGTGTATCAGCAAAATACACTCAGACACATATATGCAATATCAGTAACTTGTATGCTTATTTTTGTGTGATTTTTGGCTAAGAGTGTGCTTGTGTTTGTGCTATACTGACTCCCCACAACCCAATTGGTGTGGGGGTGCCATTTGTCCATCAAAAATATCATCAGAACTCAAGATCAAGACCTCTTAATCATTTATTCACAAGTGAAGAGATACACTTGTGTTCATCAGAAAGTTGAGCAAGTCTGAGCACGTTTTTGCTCCAATCAAGCTTAATTCTTGTTTAATTTGGATTGTGTTTGAGTTTTAGTGAGTAAAAAGGTCACTGTTTGTGTATTTAAAAGTTAAAAAAAAAGAAATTAAAAGTAAAAAAACTCACCTGGCCTGGGCTCGAACACGCGACCTTGCTTTCCAAGGACTAACGTGTTAACCAGTGATCCGGATGGTTTTTTACGTTTATGTTTCATTTCATTAGATACTTAAGTGGTGTTTGTTTTATAGCTTATTTGGTTAACAACTTTTAAATAAGCTGTTTCTAGCTTATTTCTTTTAGCTTTTTCATGTTTAGCATTTTTCCTAGGATTGTATAAGGGTTTTTGACTTTTCTGAGCAAAGAGTATAATTTTCCATTTATTAATTAATTTATTAGGATTATTTTAAGTTTTTATTTTAGAAAGTCATTAAAAAATAGTGAAAGGTATATTAAAAATCTGAAAAAATAGTTTTTAGGTTTTTAATCATATTTTGAGGTTTACAGCTTTTTATGTTTTCAATTTAGCTTATTTTTGATTTTATAGGATTTTAGGGTTTTTAAGCAACTTTAAAATTCAATATAAAATTATTAAATAGGTTTTAGAAAATTTGGATTGCATTTTTGTTTTAGTTACATTATTTAGGATTTTTGGTAATTTTTTAGAATTTATTTATAAACTTTTTATTTTTTTGAATATTTTAATATTATTTTATTATTAAAAATTGAAGTTTTATTTTTTTTAGTTTTTACATTTTTCCTAGGTTAAGGACACTTAATTAGGAGTTTTGTCACTTTCCAAATATTTTTTAGACTTTTCATTTAATTTCTAGAATTAATTTAAGATTTAATAGATTTTAATAGTTTTTAAGTGTTTAAAAATAGTTTAATTTGGTTTTAAAATTTTTAAAAATAGTTTTTAGCTTAATTAGGTCATTTTTGAGGTTTACAAACTATTAGATCTTGTTTAGGGCTTTTTAATAATTAAAAGTGATTTTTAGGGCTTTAATTAGCATTAAAAAGTCATTTTCTAATTAATTAAAAAGGTTTAGCAAGTTTGGATTTTTTGTAAACTCTTAGAATATTATTGGGGATTTTTAGTAATTTTTAGGAATTTTTAGGTTAAAATTTTAATTTTGGCACTATTTACGGTTTTACGTGTTCGCCTTTTTCGTCGTAGTTTAATTCGTTTTCGTAACCGTCTTTTTCTTCTAATCCTATTTCTTTCTCAATCATATAATCACAAATCAATATCAATTCAATACACAACGCACTTGCCTCCTCGAGAACGAACTCACTTAGGGTCATTCACACACGGTTTTCCTAAATCGTTGTGCCCGCTTGCCCTACTTTGTGCATCCTTTTCCTAAAGGTGTACAAAACTCCAACATCAATGACCGAGGAAACTTCTCACACCCTTCACGGTTGAAGGTGGAGGCAACTTAGAAATAACATCGACTTTAGCACGGTCCACTTCAAGACCGGCTTTGGAGATTTTGTGTCCTAGCACGATGCCCTCTTTTACCATGAAATGGCATTTTTCCCAATTAAGAACAAGGCGAGTGTCTTCACACTGCTTAAGCATACGTTCTAAATTGGCAAGGAAAGCAGAGAATGAATCACCATAAACCGAGAAATCATCCATGAATACTTCCATAGTTTCTTCCACCATGTCATGGAAGATAGCCATCATACACCTTTGGAACGTCCCAGGAGCATTGCATAAACCAAAAGGCATACGTTTGTAAGTAAATGTTCCGTAGGGACAAGTGAATGTGGTTTTTTCTTGGTCCTTGGGATCGATGGGAATTTGAAAATACCCGGAGAAACCGTCTAAAAAAGCAGTAATAGTCATTACCCGAAAGACGCTCGAGCATTTGATCCATGAAAGGAAGAGGAAAGTGATCTTTTCTCGTGGCATCATTGAGCTTGCGATAATCAATACAAACTCTCCACCCAGTAACGAGACGAGTGGGAATCAACTCGTTGTGTTCATTGGGAACAACGGTTATTCCGCCCTTCTTGGGCACACAATGGACGGGACTTACCCAAGGCGAATCCGAGATAGGGTAAATCAAGTCGGCATCAAGAAGTTTGATAACTTCTTGTTTGATGACGTCATGAATGCGAGGATTAACCCTTCGTTGGCTCTGGATTGCGGGTTTAAAGTCATCTTCCATGAGAATCTTGTGAGTACAAAAGTTCGGATCAATTCCGCGGATATCGGAAATTTTCCAAGCAATTGCCTTCTTATGATCTTTAAGCACGGCGATGAGGCGAGATTTCTCTTCTACTTTCAAGTCCTTCGCGATGATGACGGGCGACTTCTTCTCTTCTTCAAGGAACATGTACTCGAGATGGGGCGGCAACTCCTTAAGTTCTAAATCCGGAGGATTTTCAATGGGAGGCGTTTTCAAAGTTGGAGCATCGATAGCAATAACCGTGGGAGATGGTGGAGAAAGATTGTCTTCTTTAAAAAGGTTCTCAATGAGGCGAAGATCTTCAAATTGGTGGGAGAATCGTCATGTTCTAAGTTCACATCTCCCATGGTGGCTTCCAAATCTTTCCAAAGGAAATCACTTTCTCCAAATAGAGATAGTGATGAATCAATAGAGGAAACGGTCTCAACATTGGGAAGAGAGGTAGGAATACTTTTACAAGCATCTTTGAAGTGTTCTTCACAAGCCTCATCAAGAACGTCAATACAATTAACACTCTCGTTAGAATAAGGCTGTTTAGAAAGGTTTCCCATGTTGAAGACAATTTTATCGTCACCCACTCTCATGACAAGATCACCAGCTTCAACATCGATGAGAGTGCGACCGGTCCTCAAGAATGGACGACCAACAATTAATGGCACACGAGGGTCCATATCGTAGTCGACGACGACGAAATCGGTAGGAAAAGTGAATTTTTCGACTCCTACAAAGACGTCTGCGGCTATCCCCACTAGATAAGCAACCGTACGGTTAACTAATTCCAAAGTCATTTTGGTGGGGACTAGCTCAGGGAGAGATAATTGCTTCCAAACGCTTAGAGGCATTAAATTAATACTGGCACCTAGATCGGCTAAGGGCATGCAATTCTCTACTCCCGGGAAGTTACAAGGGATCAAGAAGCGACCCGGATCACCAAGCTTAATTGGCAATTTCCTTAAGAGCACTGCAGATAAATTCTCATTAAGTTGGGTGTTAGCAATATCAAGAAGCTTCTCCTTGTCGCTAAGAAGATCTTTGAACATCTTCGCATACTTGGGCATGTGAGCGAGAGCCTCAGCGAAGGAGATGTTAAAATTCAATTGTTTAAACATTTTTAGAAAGTTCGAAACTTGAATATCATCCTTGCTTTTGAGCTTCTCTTTCCTCAACCTTGAGGGATAAGGTATATCGGAAGAAGAGGAAGGCTTTGGGATCGAAGGATCACTCACATCCGTGGGTGGAGGAGGGGTAGAAGTAAGAGGTGGAGGAATTGGGGAAATAGAAGGTTGAGGAATAGGAGCAGGTGACTCGTTTTCCTTAGTCACAATCACTGGTGGAGGTATAGGAAGCTCGGGTTCCTTGGTACCTTTGCCACTGCGAGTGGTGATTGCTTTCATCTCCCCTCTTGGATTCGCAACGGTGTTACTCGGAAGAGTACCCGAAGAAGAGGGTTGATTACCTTGGAAGAAACTAGCCATCATGTTCCTTAAGTCATTCGTTTGACTAGCCAAAGTGTTTCTCATATCAGCTCGAAGATCATTTCCTTGTTTCACCATGTCTGCTTTCAAGTTGAGCACTTCCCGCTAGAAATTGTCCATGATCACATCATTAGTCCTCATGTAGGTTCCAATATCTTGGGGTAATGCGGTGGGTTGGTTGGGAGGAGCATTATAGGCGGGTGGTTGATAAGCAGGTTGTTGGTAAACTTGGTTGTTTCTTTGAGGAGGATATGGTTGTTTGTGTGGTGGTATGTATGGTGCACAAGACTGTTGTTGAGGAGGGCGATTGAGGTTTTGTTGTTGGTTTGGGTTGTTAGGAGGAAAATCGGGTGGGGAAAGAAAGTTGTTTGAGCGGTAGCTAAGCAAGTTGCGGTCACCTTGAGGGCGAGCTTGATAAGCGGCCGGAGGATAGGTACCGTATGATGCATTCACATTCTCAGAAGGTTAGTCTTGGGTGGCGGTACAAGTGGTGTAAGAGTGGGGACCCCCGCATATCTCACATGGTTGGCTAACAGCATTGACTTGAGCGTCGTGAGCGTTTTTAGCGTTGATGCTGTTGGTAATGCTAGCGGTTTGGACGGCAAGCGATTCAAGAAGCGTAGTAATTTTTTCAAATCGCTTATCGTTGTCACTAGTATTAGCACTAGTGGCATTGGTCCGCACACTCTTGGTTTGCACACGAGACTTATTTTCAATAATATCCCAAGCGGCATTGGAAGTCTTAACCAAAATATTACCCCCGAGGCACTATTTAGTGAATCTTGGTCATTCATGCTTAAACCATTATAAAAAGTATTAATTTGGTGCACTTTATTAAAACCATGTTGTGGGCATTTTCTCAAAAGGTCTTTAAAACGGTCCCAAGATTCACTAAAAGACTCATCGTACTTTTGTTCAAAATTGATAATTTCATTCCGCAAAGCGGTAGTACGAGAGGGTGGGAAAAAGTAGTTTATGAACTTGGTCTCCAAATCCTTCCACGTAAGAATACTTTGTGGCGGTTCCTTAGCAAGCCAATGTCGGGCTTGTCCCTCTAAAGAAAAGGGAAAAAGTTGTAAACGGATTACCTCTTGTGGAACACCGTTGAATTTGACCGTATTCGTGAGTTGTAGGAATCTCTTGATGTGGTCATGTGGATCATCAATGGTACGCCCCAAGAATGGTTGAGCAGAAACCATCTGGATAAAACCAGATTTGAGCTCAAAATTGTTGGCTGCAATCGCGGGTATGACAATTGGATCATTGTTGCCGTCTACATGTGCTTGTAGAAGTTCAATCATCGGGCGATTGTCTGGTAGAGGCTCATTGTTGTTGTTATTATGGTTGTTGAGAGGTGGATTGTTATTGTTGTTATTGTTTTGAGGTGGGTTATTGTTGTTGTTTTGTACACCGGCCATGTCTAAGTCTTCGAGAGGCTCGGGCTCTTGATAAGACGTTGATCGTGTACGCATGCACCTGCAAAAGAACTAACAAGGCAAACAAGAAATATTTTTGGTTTTTATGGTTTTTTAATTTTTTTGTATTTTTGAAAATTTTATATTTTTTTAGGGTTTTTTGAAAGTTTTTATGAAAAAGGTAACGTTCACGGCGAACGGATCCCAAAATCCAAATTCTCACAAAAAACTGTTGATCTTAACGAGAAGAGCCGGCATCGGCGCCATTTGATACACGGGTTTTGATAGGGTTCAAAATTAATCTCTCGGTATCTCCTCGGATTGATCACAGCTCAAAGTGGAATCATTTGTTCTTGGTGACAAATAGTGTGTTTTGTTATCTAGGTTACTAAGAAGGTAAAGGCTTAAGGTAATTAAAAGTAAACTAGAGGCAATTAATTAACAAAAATAGAACTTGAATAAAAATTTAGATAAAGCAGTAACGTGAAAATAACCTTAAAAATGCTTCATTTGGAATGTCCCTGATCAGGAAAAAGTGGGCTATCCGGAATAATAGTCTACCCGGAATAAATGCTATTCGGAATGTTGGTGCTATCCGGAAAAAATGGGCAACCCGGAATAAGTCTACTATTCGGAATTTATTGTTACTCGGAATAATGTGGCTATGCGGAATATAGTGCTATCCGGAATAACCATACTACTCGAAATAAAAGAGCTCTATGTGGAATAACTAGGTTATTCGGAATAACATGGCTACTCAGAACATTTAGGCTATTCAGAATTATAAGACCATGCGGATTAAAAGAGTTCTATGCGGAATAGCTGGCTATCCGGAATATATAAATATTCTGAATAAGGGACGAAGCAAGATGACTATCCGGAATATAAAAATACTACGAATAAGGGACAAAGCAAGATGACTATCCAGAATATACAAATATTCCGAATAAGGGACAAAGCAAGATGACTATCCAGAATACTGGACGAAGTACAGTAAGCAGAAACTTAAAACAGGGGAACACGAATTTATCAAAAATCGACCAAGTTTTTAACCAATTCTTGAACAAAACTAATCACAAATCATCTACTAGTCATAAACAACCAATCCCAATCATAAAAACACAAAACCCATTAACTTTTGAAGATCAAAATCAACTAAACTAGAATTTTATAACTTTGAATAAAAAGAGAGGATGAACAAGATGATAGAAAGATTAAATGTAAACTTGTATTGATGATTAAGATTCAACAAACAAAATGGAAGGATTAAACTTACAAGATTCAAGAAGAAATCAAAGAAAATGAAAACCACTCCTTAAGGGAGATGGTTCTTCCTACGAACTAGGAGAAAATGTAACTGAATACAAAACTAGTGCCAAATGTGTGAGGGGTTTTCCTTATATAGGCTAGTGGTTGGTTGGTGATTTGGGATTTCTTCCTCTCTTCTTGTCTTCTCGTCTTTTTAGAAAAGTTGATGTTTTCGATTCTGATTCGGGATTTGTCGACGATTAAATTCAACTCGTCTTTTAATTTCTTGGGTTAATAGACTTGAGTTTCTTCGACATATGTAAATCTTCCATCTTTGGTCCTTTTCTTCGATAAATCTTCAAATAGGCCCATTTACTTCCAATCTTTTGCATCTCTTGGACAATAGACTTCGTCTTGAGTCTTTTTCTTCGATAAATCCCGTGCAATCCCATGTTTTCTCCAATATCCATCCGGTTGGCTCTGAAAACACAATAAATACAAAAACCACGCATAATTCCAAACAAATGATATTAAACACGCGTTTTAGTCTTGTTTTAGTAAGAAATAAGTGGTAAAAGGATGGGTGTTTTCACACCTATCAGTCACTTTCCTTGATCCCGTCATTGATCATGATGTATGGCACAAGAGCTGGTCGTAATGAATACTTTGTGAATTGATTATCAGTCGTCATTTGGTCCAACACATTGTCTCTATCTTGAGTATGATAGAAGAAATTTCCAGGAGGATCAATAGCTGGGTCACTCTTCATAAAGAAATTGATTATGAGTTTTGTAAACCTTGGAAATGGAATATGCAACGATTTCTTCTTGGAGCTCGTGAATTGATGGCAAAATTCCTCCCAAAGTTGTAGTGCATAGTACACTTTATTTCCATTGTAGAGACCCCAAAAGATATTAGCCTGAGGGGGTCGCATTGCGTCTGAACCACGAACCATGGATGTAAGACACTTTACTATGATAGTGACAATTGCTTTCCATGGTTGCCCAATGTGTGACGTGTTAAACTGAGATAATTGACAACTTCACCTTCATAGTTCATAGCTCAAATTACGCCAAGCAGTTCATCTGTAGTTGGGTTAGGCACAAAGTGTTCTCCTTTTGATAACTTAGGGAGCTTGAACAATTGCCTAAATTGACTCAAGTCAAGTGTCATGTTCGTGTTGTTGAGCTTGAAGGTGATAATCCTCTTTGACAATTGTTTTCCATGTGAAATTGTGGCTGTAGTCCAAAAGTCGTGCATGTATACTTCAAGAGCTTATGTTGTGGCACGTAATGCATCCTTTATCGGTGAACTCTCCAGTATATCCATTGCGACTTTGAATGCCGCCAAAGTGGGATCAAAGTCGTCTTTCAGACGAAAGTTGTTTGGTGCATGTGGCATTCTGGCACTAAGTGGAACAAGGGAAAGATCAAGTAGTTTTTGTTGTTCTTCGTTGATCGACATTTTCCTGCTTAGATAACATAGATACATTTGATATATACTCACATACATATCATATAATCCATGCAAATTCCGTAGCATAATAAATGTAACACAATAATTGTCACAACATATTATAGAATAACATGATACAGACATAGTTCACATGTAATACAATCATACATTCAGATTCACACCTAAAAATTATGACAATATACCACAACCATTTTATTCTAATTAGATAACGACCTAGTTTTAGTTCCTTGAGGATTTGGGTTTCCTGGTTGTTATTACCACAACCTCAGTAGGCCTTGATTTAGTTTCAACCACAACCTCAATAGGCTTTGGTTTAGTTTCAACCAAAACCTCAGTAAGCCTTGGGTTAAATTCAACCACAACCTTAGAGGTTTTTGGGATAACCTCAACCCAAATTTCAGTAGGCTTGAACTCAGGGTTAGACAATGATGATACTTTGTCTTCAATGGCCTGAATGCAAAACACAAGACATTAAATAAGTAATTTTATCTCTTTTGTTTATAGAAATATCAACTTATTAAATAAGATGAATTTTTGTAATAAGAAACCTTTCAAGTATTCTTATGAGAAAAAATTAATTATTTCCAATATAGTTTGGTTTCGTTTTAATGGCCCTAATTTTCTTAAAGCCTAAAAACTTGGAATGCTATCTAAGTCGAATTCATTAGTTCTGTCTTTGTAATGTTAACACATGAACAACTCTTAATCTAGCCGATTGTGTCTAAGTTCCACTTATCGCAATTCATCTAAACCATTACAATATTAAAGTTCATCGTAATTTCTATACCATCGCAATCCTAAAGGTCATCACATTATACTCCATCGTAACATACCATCGTAATGACAAAGCCATCACAATTTTCTACATCGCAACAAGTCATCGCAATATGCCATCACAATGAGCTCTATCGCAATATGCCATCGCAATGTTGCCATTGCCATAAGCCATCGCAAATAAGCCATCGCAATTATCCATCGCAATAAGCGTTCGTAAATAACCCATCGCAATTAGCCATCGCAAATAAACCATCGCAATATGTCATCGCAATGTTGCCATCGCAATAAGCCATCACAAACGAGCCATCGTAATGTACCCATCGCAATGAGCCATCGAAATGACCCATCGCAACGACCCATCGCAATGAGCCATCAAAAATGACTCATCGCAATGTGACGATTGTAATATCCCATCGCAATCTGAGACGTAGATTTCGATGCAACCTAAGATTCTTTGATTACGGGACATAGAACATGTTTTAAGCCAAATCGTTCAATACCTATATGTATCTACCTTAGATAAACAAAACCCCTCACCTAATTACGACTGTAATCACACTTGAGATTTCAAAACCAAATATGATTTGATAATGATATACGGGTTTGTTTGTGTAAGAGATAAATATGAAATACACACGAAAACATGCTGAGTTTATTACCTAGATGAGTTGAGGTGAAGCACACAAAGATGGAAGAATTGAAGCTTTTTTTAAATGGCGGATGGAGTTATGTTATATGTTGGTGACGATAAGGAAGAAACAGGGAGGAGGAGATATATTTAGACTTTGGGCAAAGCAAGTTGCAATAAAATGCATCTTGGTCCCCTTGATTGCAAGTTTTGCAATTTTGGTCCCCCAGTTAGTAAAGTTGTTAACTCAATAACCCGTAACTTCTTATCTTGAAAAACTAACACGATCACATACACCTAACACGCAACTAACACGATCACAAGGCACACATAGCATATGATGATGAAGATAATCGTTTTGCATTTTTCTGAAAACCCGTTTTGAAGACTTGTTTAAAAAAAATGATTTGATATTTGCTCCCCCTTAAACGCTAATGTGACACCCCGGGTAGGGTCAAAACATGCGGAAATATCCACGGAGATGTCACTAGGGTGGATCGATAGCACATAGTCTATAGAGCATAAGATAAAGAGTTATTCAAATCAGATTACATGATCATTAAACAAACTTATAAAAATTGTCTTCAACATGACAAAGGTAGATTGTTTATGTTTACCCAAATAGAACCCCTGACGAGTCCTACAATGCAGATTACTAAGATGCTGGAGACCATGCACACATCACGTACTAACTTCATTTTCCTGTGAAAAACATGCTAGAGGGTCAACATAAAGTTGGTGAATTTACAAGTATAACATTTATTAGTTTGGATACAATAATTATAGAAGTAACAATGAACAAAGCATTCTTACTAAAATTTAGATTACATTTGTTTATTATTAGAAACTGAAGCTTAACCTTCCATAGTCCTCAACAGATGAGGACGTAGTGTCTTACAAAAAGACACCCAACCCAGTTCCAACATGGTATACATCTGTTGTCCCGGCCAAGGCACAGTGAGCATCACTCACCCAGATGGGGATGGCCAATCCCTAATAGATCTATTTATAACATTCGGGCGATTTACTACAATTTAATAGTTACAATAATAATCAATCATATTCAAGTTTATACTATTCTGTTATGTCCATTAAGTGTTTGTATGTTTTCTCCCCCATAGAGGAAAAGTTTTATCAAAAGTTTATATGGGGCTTTAAACTCACCTGGGAGTAGGTAATAGCTGTTTAATACGAATATCCAAATAAAGCTCACGCCAAAAGTTTTGCCTAATCAGATAGTACAGTCTTAACAGATAGTACAAAGAAGATATATGTATGCTTATACAGATTTTAGTTAGTTCATTTATGTTACTGTATTTATCTAAATAACCATTGTTCAAGTATCAACAATACTCATTTAAACTTATCTATATAAGTTTCATTTCTAAGTAAACATAAAATGTTAAACTTTTAATCTCAGTTAGCATACATGTATTAATAATAATCTTTCAACATATAATTAAGTTTCTTATTTAAGTAGACATAAAATGCCCTACCTAAAATATTAGTTTACGTTCTCAATTCATGTATTATAATCACTCATCTAGTATTAAGTTTCATTATTAAGTAAACATAAAAAAAATTCTACTTAATATTAGTTTACGTTCGTAGTTCATGTATTATAATCATTCATTTAAAGTTAGTATTAAGTTTCATATTTTAAGTAGACGTAAGGTGTTCTACTTAAATATTAGTATTCAATTTATCCAACGTTTATTAAAATTTTATTATCTAAAAGTATATGAGTTCATGCATTAATAATACATATTCATAATTGTTTATACAATTTATTCCCTAAAGCAAAAATAAATATTTTATTTTGAAAAATATAATATAATATTTTATTTAACTTTAAAGTTTTCCATAATTTATTTTAACATTTATAAAATAATTTATTAATTATAAACTTAAGAATTTATACATTAATTCTTATGGTCTAGGTGTTTAATTATGTTTTATTATAATTAAAATATATTTTAGGGTTAGGGCTTGTTAATGTTTCGGAACATGGCAAAACTAGTCCCTCCATATTTTAACCAAGTATAACTTTCGGATTTTACACATTTGGTACCTAGGGCTTCTTTAAGTTTTGGCTAATTACAAGAATGGTCCTTAGGGTTATGAAATGACAAAATAACTTTTAGAAACTTCCCAAAATGGTCCCTAGGGTTTAATATTCCACGAATGGTATTTATTAAACCCTAGACTTTTGGATAATTACATTTTCAGTCCTTGTGTTTACTAATTTATCGTAACAAGTTTCATAAGTGACGGTTTTAGTCCTTAAGTTTCATAAATTATCCTTTTACTCCATAAGTTTCTATAAGTTACATTTTATTTTAAAAACTTTTATTTAAGATTCAAAACATTATATGGGATCATTAAATGGGATAAACATCTAATGGGCCAATTAGTGGGCCTAATACATTTTCAAGTTTACTAGCTTGTTAAATGGGCCTTTAACACATTTATTGGGCTTAAATACATTTTAAGTCCATTAATCATTTTAAATGGGTTCATGTTTAAACTTAAGTCCATTAGGTCACTAAGATTTATTAAATGGGCTTATAGAGTCCATTGAGTCTTGGGCTAACATTGTATGGGCTTAAATAGTCCATTAACACTACTTTACATTTTATGTAAGTATTAACTTAGGATATTCTTATAAGTTTATTATGAGCTTATTCATATTTAGTTTTAAATTTAAATAGAAGAATACAACTTATAGTTTGTTTTATGTGATGTTCCAAAATAGATCTAGGTGTGTTACAAGGTTGCATGCAAGTCATAAGCCCTATTATGAGCTTATAACTCACGACTATAATTAGTTATAGCTTATTAAGATGAGTCAAGTGTTATTTTAAGGTTGCATGTAATTATAAGTGTCCAAATTAAGATCTAGCTATGTATAAGTCAAGAAAACAAGTCACAATTCCAAATTGAGATCTAAACTATGTCTAGACCTAAAAATAAATCATAGATCCATGTATACTCATATATAGCCCACGGCTATATTTCTAAATCTTGGTATTTCCAAGATGAGCACTTTAGCTAATTTTATGTCTTGTAAGTATTTACAAAAATACATCATGATTATCTAAGTTACATGCATGTTCCCAAGGTTACTATTATTCCAAGAAGACTACATATAGCCCACAGCTATATTATCTTCTCCCAAGGTTCCCATAAGATTCTTATAAGCTTGTTTTATGTTTATTATGATCAAGTTAACTTTATCATTAGATCTATGGTTTATATAAGCATGCTTGTACATCTAACCCATTTTAGGTCATATGTAACCCACAGATACATATATAGACATAAGTTATATTTTGTGATTTTTAGTATTCCATTTCACATGTAATAATACATTTCCCATTATTAAAACTTGTTGGGAATTATTTGTTAAGTGTCAAGTACCGTTAGTATATTCCAAGTACTGTTAGTGTTATGTAAGTACCGATAGTGTTAACGCGGTACATAGTAAGTACTGCTACTTATAAAGTAAGTACTGCTATGATGATTAGGAAGAATATATCTTTGTATAAGATATGTCATAGTTATAGTTAGAGTATATCTTATGTGATATACCTAAATAGTTAGAATATTGATAATATATCGTCTTTGATATAGTTATCTTTATTGAATATTCTAAGGTTTCCAGGGTTCCTTACTCTATAAAAGGAACATAGGTACAATGTCTTTCTTGTACCTCATTCAAGTCGATTAATAAGAGAATCGGATAGTTAAAAGTTATTTTGTTCTTCTGTGCTTTATAAGTTAGATTTCGCATAACTTATTTAGTGTTAGTAAGAGTGCTCAAAGTGTTTTAGTTTGATTACAAACTATTATACTAATTCTTAACAGAATATAGATCCAACCAAAGGGATCAACAAGTGGTATCAGAGCTTGTTGAGAAACTCTGAAAAAGAAGAACACGACCCCAAACACTCCACACATACCAAATCTCAATGTCTCAACCAGATGGTGATAATGCTCACTTGGATGATGTTCAGAACCCTGATCCTGTTCTACCACAGCGACAACCACAAGTTGTGCATCCTACACAGCACAAGGTGCTCAAGCCGTGAATACTGTAGCTACCTCTACACCAACACCTTCTCATACTCTTTCTACTATTAAACTACCAGTTCTCAAAGGTGACAATTATGAGACATGGGCTATGCAGATGGAACATTACTTGAATCACACAGATCACACTGTGTGGCATGTTATCAAGAATGGGAATACACCAAAGAAGCTACACTGGTTTCTAGACAATACATGATATGTTCTACCTGCTGTGACTGCTGAGGAGGTACAAGCAGAGATCAGAGAAAGAAAAGCCAGAACTTCTTTGGCTATGGCTCTTTCTGAAGACATTCTACCAAGCTTTCATCATTATAAAGATGCCAAAGCTATGTGGGATGCTATAAAACTTAGATTTGGAGGCAATGACAAATCTAAGAAAATTAAGAAGATTGTTCTTAAGCAAGAATTTGATAACTTCTCAATTACCAGTATAGAGGGGATACATGGTGGATATGGAAGGTTTTGCAAGTTACTTATTTAGTTAGCAGTTTATAGATAAGTAATTCCTAATGAAGAAGCCAATCTAAAATTCTTAAGAAGTGTTCCACCAGAGTGGAAAGCAATGGTTATGCACTTCATCACAAGAGATGATTTGGAAAAAAATTCCATTTGATCATATCTACAACAATCTTAGAGAATATGAGATGGATGTGAAAGGCACTGAAGTAAAGACATCAACTATTTCAAAGTCTAACTTGGCTTTTGTGTCAGATGGGAACAACGGTACTTACTTTCAAAATACCGCTAGTGGATCTAGTAGCGGTACACACTTCACAAATACCACTGGAGGACTTACAAGAAGTACTTACCCACAAAGTATTCTAAGCAGTCCAATAGTCTCTCAAAATCCACATGGAAGGTCTTCACCATTGTTTAGTGACAATGATTCCTTGTCATTCTTTGCTGGACAAGACAACAGGCCAAGATTAACTCTCAATGACTTGTTCCAAATGGATGATGCTGATGTTGAACAGACGGATCTTAAATAGCAAGCTGTTATGGTTTCAGTAAGATCTAATAGATTCTTCAAGAAGACTGGAAGAAAAATGACTGTTGATCCTAATAAGCCATTAGGATATGAAAAGTCTAAAGTCGAATGCTATAACTATGGAAGGAATGGACACTTTGTAAGAGAATTCTCTAGAGATAAAGCCGAGACTAGCAATAAGAAGTCCAAGAACAACTATAGAACCAGTCCAAGAATAACTGAAAGCTTTCCAAAAGGAAACAGTAGGAGTCCTAAAGGAACTAAAGCATTGGTTACTGTAGATGGAGTGGTGAATTGGGCAGAAGAAGAAGAAGAATAAGAGATTGGATTAATGGCTCTCTCACATGAAGATACTAAGGTACATCCTTGTTCTAAAGATTGTATTCTTAAATTTAATAGCTTAAAAGTAGAACTAGAGGAACAGTATCAAAAGGCTAACACATGCACTGTAGAAGTAAAAGCCTTTAAACAGGGTGTTGTTAAATTAGAATAAAATATAGTTTTGTATAAAAAGGCTCAACAAAACTATGAAGAGAAAATAAGGAATTTGACTCTTCAAACGAGGGAAAAAGAGGTGGAAATAAAAGCTTTTGAAAGACAACTTTTAAAAATAAATTCAGAAAATGAAGCTTTAAAAACCAGTCTTTGTAATGAAAGGGAAGTGATTAGTCATTGGCAACAATCCTCTAAGGGATTGGGAAAATTGATTAATTCACAAATGGGGTATTATGATAAAACAGGCCTAGGATATATTGAGGATCAACCTGGGATAACCTTAACTAACAAAGACTTATCAAAAGGGATTTTTGATTGATCTAATAAGGTAGATGATACACCTGAAAATGATAGATATGCTGAAGGAATGAAGGCAGTTCTTCCACCATTATCAGGAATTTCCATGCCCTCTTGTAATGATACTAGTATATAGTTAGAAGAACCTAAGATTAATAATGTCTTTAACTCTAGTACTCTGTCCCAAGAAAATACTGCTGTGACCAAGAATATTGTTTATCCACCTTTAATGAACAACTTTGTTTCTGAGGAATCTAAGACTAGTTCTGCTTCCAAGCAGGTAAAAACTCCTAGTAAGATATTGGAAAACAATGTACAACATACTACAGTCAAAAGGGGTGGGCTAGGTTTTGAAAAAGTAAAGTCAAAGGAACCTTTTGGGTCTTCTTTAAGAAGAAAAGGATGTTATGTTTGTGGTAGTCTAAGTAATTTTATCAAAGATTGAACATTACATGAAGATAAAATGGTGAAACAAAAGGCTACACAAAGGGTCATGAAAAACAGGAATGGGAAAAACGCACAGGTTTATAGGAATCAGAAAACTAAAGATGAAAAACCTAAGTTTGATCACACAAAGGTAGTTAAACAGGTTAAAAATAATCCTACCAAAAGTTTTGTTCCTAGGGCAGTACTTATGAAGCAAGGCCTGGTATCTTTAAAGTCTGGTAAACCAAGTACCGGCAAGTCTAGACATGCAAGTACTGCTAGACCAAACTCAAGTACTGTTGGTTTAAAGTCTGTAAAACCAATGTTCTCCAAGACTTCTAAGAAAGTTATTAAAAAAGTTAAAACACCTAGAAGTAAGGACAAGAACAAACTAGTGCAAATGTGGGTTCCTAAAATAGATATACCATGTGTTAAAGCAAGTACCGCTAAAGCAGTACTTAAGTCAAAGAAGTCAGAGCACATAAAGTCACCCTATGACTTTGAATACATAAATGAAACCATGAAGTATAAGAGTAAAAGTAGCATTATTGGGAATGCTTCAGTACAAACTCTTAAATGTGTAGGTCCCACAAGATCCGAGCCAAATGTGGCTTGGGTCCCTGCTAAAAACTAATGAGTTTTATTTGTGTGCAGAGGTATCTCATTGATGAATTAAAAGATAAAGGAATTGTAGATAGTGGATGCTCAAGACACATGACAGGAAACAAAGATTTTCTGGCTGAATTTGAAGAATTCAGAGGAGGTCTAGTAGCCTTTGGGGGTAGCAAAGGTAGAATCACTGGCAAAGGGAAAATCAACACAGGAAAGTTGGAATTTGAAGATGTTTTCTTGGTAAAAGAATTAAACGAGTTCAGTCTCTTTTCTGTATCACAAATCTGTGATAAGAAGAACAAGGTGCTATTCACAAACAAATACTGCTTGGTGTTGTCCAAAGACTTTGAGATGCCTAAGGAATCTCAAATACTGCTTAAAGTACCCAGGCAAGAAAATATGTACACCTTTAATCTTCATACTATTACTCCAACAGGTGGTATTACATGTTTGCTAGCTAAGGCTTCTTTAGATGAGTCAAACTTATGGCATAGAAGGTTAGGTCATGTGAATTTCAAGAATCTTAATAGATTGGTAAAAAGGAATTTGGTTAGAGGTCTACCTAACAAATCTTTTCAAAATGATTTCACATGTGCTGCTTGTCAAAAAGGTAAACAACATAGAGCCTCTTGTAAGACCAAGACTGTAAACACTGTGACAAAACCTTTGCAACTTTGCATATGGATTTATTTGGTCCAGTTTCTATCAGAAGCATTAGTCATAAGACCTTTTGTCTAGTCATAACTGATGATTATAGTAGATTTAGTTGAGTTTTCTTTTTAGCCCTTAAAAGTGAAACAAGTGAATTACTATAGGATTTTATCATTTTAGTTGAAAAGTAGTTCACTAAATAGGTATTAATCATTAGGACTGATAATGAAACAGAATTTAAGAATGCTAATTTTAATGAATTCTGTAGGTCTAAAGGAATTAAGATACAATTTAGTAATCCTAGAACTCCACAACAGAATGGAGTAGCTGAAAGGAAGAATAGGACATTAATTGAGGCTGCTAGAACTATGCTGGCTGATTTACTTTTGCCAAATACCTTTTGGGCAGAAGCAATCAATACTGCATGTTATGTGTTAAATAGAGTCCTAGTAACTAAGCCTCAAAACAAAACACCTTATGAACTCTTGACTAATGTAAAGCCTAACGTAAGTCATTTAAAACCTTTTGGGTGTCATGTGTCTATACTAAATACTCTTGATTATTTGGGAATGTTTGATGGAAAGTATGATCCAGGATATCTTGTAGGATATTTATTGCAAAGTAAAGCATATAGGGTTTACAATTTGGCAACTAAGAAAGTTGAAGAAATTGCTCATGTCAGTTTCTTAGAAAATAAACCCAATGTTCCACGAATAGGTTATGCTTGGATGTTTGATTTAGATTATCTAACTAACTCCATGGATTACTACTCTTTGCAAAAGGATTGTCAAACTAACAATATAGGTGAGGAGTCAAGTGCAACTAATGCAGGTACTCAAGAAGATGTTTCTTCATCAGATGATGATGTTCATATCTATGTGCCCAACATGCCTGTTGTTACTCCCATGTCTGCAACTCCCAAGAAGCAAACCATGCCATCAAATAATTATCAAGCCGACCAGGAGCTTCAGAGGCTTCAAGATCAAGAAAAGAATGCTACATCTGCTAATAAGCATGCAGGAGAAGAGTCTTTTCGGTCACAACACTCAGCTGTACATACTATACCTAGAGATACTTCATCTGCAAGTACTTTTAAGTCAAAATCTGCCAAATCTGTTGACTCACTAGAAGAGATTTTGCAAGCATTGGACGATGAAGACTTATATGCCAGTCCAGCTGAAGGAATCTTCTCCAAAGCTTCCTATGATGAGCAGGGTGCAGTAACTGATTTCAACAATTTGGAAACAGAAATTCCAGTCAGTTCTATTCCCACTCATAAAGTCAACAACAACCATCCTACTACACAGATTATTGGTGATCTAAAACCTGTTGTACAAACCAGAAGACAACTGCAAACCAATATTGAAACTCATGCACTAGTGAGTTATGTCAAACAACCGCAGAGAACAAATCATAAAGATACTCAACATTGTTTGTTTGCCTGTTTCTTATCTCAAGTAGAGCCCAAAAACATCTCTCAGGCTCTTGATGAAGAAAGTTGGGTAGATGCCATGCAAGAAGAATTAACACAATTTGAGCTACAAAAGGTTTGGATTCTTGTGGATATTTCCTCAGGTAAAAGAGTAATTGGTACTAGATGGGTCTTCAGGAACAAGAAGGATGAAAGAGGGGTTGTTGTGAGGAACAAGGCAAGACTTGTTTCTCAAGGCTATAGACAGGAAGAAGGGATAGACAATGATGAGGTTTTTGCACCAGTGGAAAGGATAAAAGCCATTAGGTTATTTTTGGCCTTTGCATCATATATGGGATTAATAGTCTATCAAATGGATGTGAAATGTAACACCCCCAAATTTACACAATTTAATACAGCGGAAGACTCGTTGGTGTTACGGGATAGCACATTACTCACATCATAGACAACGCTTAAAAATCGCGTCGTTTAATAATAAAACATTTCCATTCATAAATATCAAATTTACATAGGTCCCAAGTCATTGTATTTCATACAATTTTACAAAGCATTTGAATGGAAATTTGTTAATTAAGTGCGGGCCATGAATTCTTGTTGTCTTCCCGAGAATTACCTTCAAGTACCTGAGATAAAACATGTTAAAAGAAAAGGTCAGCGAAAACGCCGAGTGAATTCATAGAGTTTAATAAAACCATTAATATATCATCGGTATATAATTATTACCGAAAATCATTTTAGTACAATCATTGTAATAGGCGATAAAATAGCGAAAGTCACTTTATACAAATCCTTATCAAAAATCATAATATAGGCTTTTGCCTTCAAAATCATTATACGAACCAATGTCGTAAAAACATCATACAATACATTTTATAACGTTGTATAAAGTTAAATAAAAACCGTTATATGGATATGGTTATATAAAACCAAAACACGAACATAACATCAATCGTAAGACCCCGTATTGCTAGTCAGGCAATATATCGTAATTCAGTGCATATAGCAGTATTTCGTTATTTTGGATTATTATAAGCCGCATGATATTTTTACCTTACTATACCAAACAACGGGTAGCTAACCCGAACTCAATTTGCCCATCTAAATTAGCGTGTCGTCACAATAATCACGCTTGTGTAAATCTTCTCATTACATAAATTAAAACACTCTCAATTTTCGTATCGGTACAGCGGAAGGGTCTTTTAGAGTGTTACGGGATAGCACAATAACTCCAATCATAGACAACACATAAAACTGGTTGTACATGGTTCAACATACATTCATTCAATAAAAAGTTTTAAAGTGTACAACAGGTCTCAAATTATACAGGTCATTAAGTTTACAAAACATAGATCGAATGAACATTTTTGATATTATGTGGGCCATCAGAGTCGATCTCCATCCGGATTACCTTCAAGCACCTGAGATAAAAACATGCAAAAATCATATCAGCGAATGGTGAGTGAATTCATAGAGTTTAATAAAACCGTTATATAAAACAATCGTTGAAATCAGAACACAAGTATAATATCAGAAGTAGGTCCTCGTATTGCTAGTCAGGCAATATATAAATCAAGCATACATCTTAAACCGTCCATGAGAACGTAACCTCAATATTACCATTATAGGTAATATTATTATCGTTATTAGCATCGTTATCGTATTGTATTGATATACATTTTAGGATTATTATTAGCCGCATGACATTGTTACCTTACTATCAAAACAACGGGCCGCGAACCCGACAAACAATTTGCCCATCTAAGTTAGCGTGTCGTCATAAAAATCACGCTATGTAAATCTTCTCATACATAAATTCGCTTACCAATCAATGTGGTACGACGGGGATCAACCGTCAAGGCGCGAACTGGGGTGATCGTCCCCAAATAGTACTATCATATGCATAAGCGTCTACCAAATCCCGGTAGTTCACAATTCATGCTAATGGGACTTTAAGTGACATAATCTAACTACTAATAATCCTTTTTATCTCGTTTATAGGGTCATAGCATCATTCGGGTCCATATCATTAAGCATACCATCGAGACTACTTGTGTTCTATTTTTATCAAAATCTAGCATGTTATCTCCCTCGCGGGTTTACAAATCATTTTATAAAACGTTTAAAAGAGTGCAAGGCTATGAACTCACGTTGATAATGAAAGGCGGTTTATCGGCTACGGGCGTGCTTCGGTCACGGAAACCTATATAAATAATAATCGGTCTTAGACTTTTGTCCAATGACTTTATCAAAATAACAAATATACATATGATGATTTTGTACATATGATGATGATCAAGTGGGTTTATATATTCTTATTTACTCATTTTAGTGTTTATGTGTTGGTAACTTCTTACTAGTTTACTAGTTTTACCTATTTACCTATACTTCTTTAACTTGTATTAGTCCATTTTATACTTGTATTATCAGTATTTACACTTTACATGTTGAGCCAAAATGGGTTAAGCCCAATAAGTACTTTTTATAAGTGTTTAACTTATTTAGTTAAATTATTAGTCCAATATGCTAACTTATCTCGTTAATGTCCGTATGTCCTATAGTTCATGTTTTATCGGTTTTTACTTGTATTAGATACTTATATATCATTATATGACTTTTAAAAACTTCACATTAGATGGGTTTGATCGTCTAAGTTTTAATTGGCGAAAAACGTTAATTTTACGGTAATAGCCGAAAAAGTCGTAAAAATCATGTTTATAGTTTTTATAACTTATAAATCTTATTCAACAACCATTTTTATAAAGTGTCCATTTATTTAAACTTATACATATTTATATAAATGAAATTCATAAGTTAGTGGGTTTTAATTTCACATTTTATACTATATTATTTGAGTGCTTATATAATAGTATTAAACATTAATTCTTCAAAATCTGATTTTTAGTTTCATCTTCCCCATTTTTATCATATCTAGAGTTCTAAAATGAGTTAGAAGCTCATTTTCGGATGGCATGAACTTCATATTATGTGCTACAATTAAGTTGGTTATAGCTATTTCTCATTCCATGTCTAACTATCCTTAACAGTCCCTACAAAACAGACTATTCAGATTAGCATACTCATCTTGTTTTGATCATATCTCACTCATTTTGATGATTCCATTGCATGGCCAACTCTCACATGTGTATGACATCTAATACTTACTGTTTTTATACAGCCAACAATTTAAGCATGATTTTAGCTTTGTTTCTTATGGTTATTCATCTTTTTAAGCATATTTATCAACACTTGATCCCCACACAACATTTTTATCATCATATATTCATCATATACATATACAATAAGAAAGAAAATACATTTGATCTTTACAAAAATAACAAGAGAAATGGAAAGGATGATCTTCTTTACAAACCAAGATTATATCTTGTTTTTGGAAGACAACAACTTGATGAACACAAAATATATCTCCAAGATCATCAATCACCAAGATAGTTTGTTGAGAAATTAGCCCTAGGACACAAGAAAATCACCTCCTTTGTTGTTAAAATGGCCACCAATCAATCAAGGCTTCAAGGTTTCTCCGTAATATGGCTAGATAACTAGTAACTTGTGGCTAGAAAAGATCAAATGGTGGTGTAGGGTGGTGAAGTGGGACGGCAATGGGGAGTGGGATGAGAGGATTTTGAGTTGTTTTGCATGTGAAAATGGAAGCTAATGGTTTAGCTAGTTGGTTTTGTGGTTAGTGGGATATGAGTAGCTTCATATTGAAGCTAAGTTTACAAGTGTAAGCTTGTAGAGTGTAAGGATGCCACATCTTTGATGTGGTGTCCCTAGTTTGGCCGTCCCTTTTAGTGGGGTGGGATAAACTAGTTTTGTCCCATCCTGCTAATTTACGGGTATTCCTCGATTCTAGTTTCCTCGATTTACGTGCCCTCGGGTCGTTTTACGAAAAACGTTTTTATAAATTATGAATCAACGTCACAAAACGAATCTAATAAAAATTGACTCATCAAAAACGGAGTTCAAAAACGTAAATACGTAATCCTAAGGTTTCCGGTTTAGTCGTAAAGGACGCTAAATGATGCAAGTAAGCCCAAATTTAAATCCGTAAATTGTGAGTTCATCAACCAACACAAAAATAAGTTTCAAAATATTATACGAGAAAATAATTCACTACCTGAAAATGTTAGATTGTCACAGCTTTTCCTCCTAAAAGGGATCAACATCCTCGTGATCCATTTCATTTTGATGTCCGTTTCTTATTGAAATCGAAGAGGTGCGGATATTTCTTCCACATTTCATCCTCTCGTTCCCAAGTATATTCCGGTCCATGCTTTGAATTCCATCGGATCTTGACAATAGGTATCCGACTTTGTTTCAGTTGCTTTACCTCACGATCCATAACCTCTACGGGTTCTTCGATAAAATGCAACTTCCCATCTATTCGAACCTTATCCAACGAAATTTTCTCATCACTCACTGCTAGACATTTCTTCAGATTAGATACATGGAATGTGTTGTGAACAACATGAAGTTCTAGGGGTAACTCTAGTTTATAAGCCACCAAACCTACTCTAGATAAAATCTTAAAGGGTCCAATATAGCGGGGATTTAGTTTTCCTGGCTTTCCAAATCTTATAACGCCTTTGCATGGCGATACTTTCAACATTACTCGGTCACCCACTTTAAACACCATCGGCTTCCGCCGCACATCCGTGTAACTTTTCTGTCTACTACGGGAAGTCAACAACCTATTCTTAATCTGAACTATCATCTCCGTAGTCTCCCGGATCAATTCCGGTCCCGTGAGCTGGGTATCCCCAACTTCACTCCAACATACAAGAGATCTACACTTTCTACCATACAAAGCTTCAAACGGTGCAGCCTTAATACTAGAATGGTAACTATTGTTATACGAAAACTCTGCTAACGGCAAATGTTTATCCTAATTCTTACCAAAATCTAACACACAAGCTCTCAACATATCTTCTAGTGTTTGTATCGTCCTTTCACTCTGCCCATCAGTCTGGGGGTGATAAGCAGTGCTCATGTCGAGATTCGTTCCCAAAGATCTTTGGAGAGATTTCCAAAAATTCGATTTGAATCTAGGATCTTGATCTGAAATGATCGATACATGCACTCCATGCTTGCATACAACATTTTCAAGGTATATACGAGTCAGCTTCTCCAGTGAGAACTGCTCTTTAACCGGAATGAAGTGTGCTGATTTGGTCAGTCTGTCGACAATAACCTAAATCGAGTTGTTTCCAGATGATGTTCTAGGAAGCTTGGTGATAAAGTCCATCGTAATTCGCTCCCACTTCCATTCAGGAATCTTTGGCTGTTGAAGTAGTCCTGATGGCTTTTGATGTTCGCTTTAACTCTAGCACAAGTCAAGCATTGAAGAACATACATAGCAATATCAACTTTCATATTCAGCCACCAGTACAACTTCTTCAAATCATGGTACATCTTATCGGATCTCGGATGAATGGAATACTTAGATTTATGGGATTCTAACATAATCAAATCTCTTAAGCCTCCAAACTTAGGTATCCACATACGACCTCTTAAGCATTTCACTCCATTAGCTCTAACCTCCAAAGGATCTCCTTCTCCTCGGAACCCTTCATTAACAAAATTTTCTTTCTTACAGGCTTCTATTTGCGCATTTCTAATTTGCTCAGGCAAATAATTGTGCACGGTCAAGACTAGAGAACGTACCCTGATAGGCTCTCTATCTTTCCTACTTAATGCATCGGCAACAACATTGGCTTTTCCTGGGTGATATTTTATATCACAATCATAATCACTTAACAACTATATCCATCTTCGTTGCCTCATGTTCAATTCCTTCTGATCGAGAATATACTGTAGGCTTTTGTGATCGGTGAATACAATACACTTGGTGCCATACAGATAATGTCTCGACAATCTAAGAGCAAAGACTACAACTCCTAACTCAAGATCATGAGTAGTATAATTCTCCTCATTCTTCCTTAATTATCTAGAAACATAAGCTATCACCTTTTCTTGCTGCATCAAAACAGCTCCATAGCGTCTAAGAGATGCATCACAATACACTACAAAATCTTCACTCCCGTCGGGTAATGATAAAATTGCCGCACTACATAATTTTTGCTTCAATGTCTGAAATGCTCCATCCTCATCACTTCCCCAAACGAAAGGTTTATTCTTCTGGGTAAGCTTAGTCAAGGGTTTAGCTATTAAAGAAAATTCTTTAATGAATCACCTATAATAGCCAGCCAATCCTAAGAACTATCGCACTTCCGTTGGCGTTGTCGGTGTAGACCAATTCTTAATAGCTTCAACCTTTGCATGATCAACATGAATTCCATCTTTGTTAATCACATGACCAAGAAATTGCACAGAATCTAACCAAAAATCACATTTCGAAAACTTAGCATACAACCTTTCATCCTTTAACAAATTCAAAATAATCCTTAAATATTCTCTATGTTCATCTTCATTCTTAGAATAGATTAGAATATCGTCAATAAACACAATCACAAATTTGTCCAAGTAGGGCTTGCACACTCGATTCATTAAATCCGTGAAAACCACAGGTGCGTTAGTTAACCCAAATGGCATTACTTGAAATTCATAGTGTCCATAACGAGTTCTAAATGCAGTTATAGGAATATCTTCTTCACGGACGCGAAGTTGGTGATATCCTGACCGCAAATCTATCTTAGAATACACACTAAATCCTTGTTGTTGATCAAACAAATCATCAATCCTAGGTAAAGGATATCGATTTTAATTGTCAACTTATTCAGTTCCCTATAATCAATGCACATACGGAAAGATCCATCCTTCTTCTTAACGAACAAGACTGGAGCTCCCTAAGGCGACGAGCTCGGTCGAATAAAACCTTTATCAGACAACTCCTTAAGTTGCTCAGATAACTCCTTTAATTCAGAAGGGGCTAATCAGTATGGCGCACGTGCCACCGGTGCAGCACCAGGAATTAAATCTATTCGAAACTCTACTTGCCTTATCGGTGGAAGTCCGGGTAAATCTTTAGGAAATACCTCAGGAAATTCACAAATAATAGGTACATCTTCCAATCGTTTCTCCCTAGACTCATTCCTGGTCACTTGAGCTAAGAATAACTCACAACCGTTCCTGATGTACTTTTGAACTTTAATACATGAAACGATTTTCAAACGGGATTCACCTCGATTACCATCAATTACTAATGTTCTATTGCTAAGAGGAATCTTAACCTTCTTCTCTCCACATCAAATAGTAGCATTATTCAACGACAACCAATCCATACCAATAATAATATCAAAACTACCTAATTCGATCAACATCAAATCAATCGGAAAGGAATAGTTCAAGAGATTTAGAGAGCATCCTTCTAATAGCTTGTTAGTTTTCACTAATTTACCATCAGCTAATTCCACCTCGTAACTGGTATTTATCTCAACAGGTTCAATGTCAATAAGGGCACTAAATTTAGTGGATACAAAGCTCCTATCGGCACCCGAATCAAATAAAGCAACAGCATAATGATTGTTGAGTAAAAACGTCCCGGTAACGAAATTTGGATCCTCTTTCTTCACCTCAATTATTCCAAGTTGATAGACACCACCCTGGGGGTTTCTTCCAGATACAATCGCTTTCAACTTGGGGCATTCCGATTTCCTATGACCTTCTTCATTACAGTTGAAGCAAATGGTTCCCTTTTTACACCTTTCAACCTTGTGTCCAAGCTTTCCGCAATTTCGGCACTTCCAACAGTCGCCAGCATGCCTCTTGTTGCCACACTTAGGACATCTATCATCGTTGCGCGGTGTGTTGTTGGTAAGAGCATTTGCATTCCGCTTTCTCTGGTTCTAACGGCGATTGAAATTCTTCCTATTATCACCTCTATCTACACGATCACCGTCTCCCTTTCTTTTCTCACCAACACGGGCTTCATCTTCCCTATCCTGAATTATCTGTCCAATGAGTTGGTAAGCCATTCGAACAACATCATCAATGGTCAGTGGTTTAGATGATGTCACGTCCCCCCGGATATTCTTGGTCAACCCTTTAATATATTGTTCAATTCGGATCTCTTCGGGTTCCACCAATCGAGGACATAGCAAGGCCAACTCATGGAATCGGTTTGTGTAACTATCAATGTCCACACCTTTCATTCTCAGATGAATAAACTCTTGTTCTAACCTAATGATCACACTACGGGGACAAAATTCCAAAGTCATCCACTTCTTAATTTCAGCCCAAGGAGTAGCATTAGCAACATCAATACCTATGAAAGCAATTCTCCCGTTCCACCAAGTCAACGCACGACCTTTAAGAGTAGCCATAGAAAAAGTCACCTTATCTTCCTCCTTACACTTACTAATCCGAAACATCGACTCAATATTCTCAATGTACTGGCTTAATCCTACAGCACCTTCAGTTCCATTAAAAGGTAGAGGTTCACACTTCATGAACGTCACATAAGTACAACCACCAAATTCAGGTGCATTAGTTCCAAGTCCTCCTATATTTCCTCCAACATTAGCATTCACATTATTAGCATTCACATTCACATTAGTACCACTAATCCACTACCGCCAGCTCCACTACCGCCAGCTCCACTACTGCCAGCTTCACTACCGCCAGCTCCACTACCGCCAGCTCCACTACCGCCAGCTTCATTTCTAGCATTTTCCATAAATTCAGTCATAGATGCGGTAACTTGCTCCGTAATAATCCTACGTACATCATCCTCAGTCACAGCTTTCTTGGGCGACATAGTTCTATAATTTCACAATTTTAAAGTATTAAGCATTCACCCAAATCAAGGGATTCATATAATAAGGATTGAATTCATAATCATGATACAAATAAGGCACAATATGGAATTCAAGACAAGATACATATTTCATTCGATTTGAAACAAAAGCATTGTCTTAATTACATCCCATATCAAAGTTTCTATCACTATACATACTCAAAATTCGTGCCAGGTCTACTACTAACAAGTTGGTTTAGTAAAAGCTACAAAAGTTCAAAAGATACAAAGGTCGCTACTAAACACAGACTGGTCTACTGAGAACCGCCAGATGGTCCATCATCCATCGTCTTCTGTATCTTTGTCGGACGATTGCTAGACACATCTTCAGTTGGGCGCTTACGGATCACTCCTCTTTCAACCATGTCAGCATAAAATCTACTATTCCAACCCACAGATATATTCAACTCCTTCTCAGCTTTCTCACGCATCGCACGAGCTACATTCAAGTAAATCTCCATAGAATTCACCTTTTTCTTCATAGCAGCAAACTCACCACTTTCTAACACAGATAACCTCCTAAAAGCCTCATTCAGACCACGCTCTACATCAGTCAAATCCAAACTAAGCAATTCCCGCTCTTTCTCACCAACCTTAGTCTTCGACTCCAAATAAGCAACATGAGTCTGAACAACACCTAATCCAATCTCTGTCATACTACTCTTAATACGGGAAGCATCTAGATCACGTCTCAAGGCCCATAGTGCAAGACCATCAATATGAGTAGCCTCTCGAGCACTAGACGACTCTCCTATCACACGTCTACGAGTAGCAATACCATTAGTACCGTCAGGTGCATTATCATCCTCATCCTCCTCTGATACAGAATCAGATTCAGACGATTCAGACATTTCATCTGTAGGTAGCTCAACCTCAGAATCAGACAAATAAACTGGTGGGGGTAAGGGCTCGCCCTCTGGAACATCATAAGGGTAAATAAGCTCGGCTTCCTCATCATCATCAACCTCATCGTCTATACCTATATCCTCCTCGACATCCTCGTCGTCAATCTCATCATCTATATTATCTATCCCAATCTCATCATCATTCTCGATATCAACTTTATCAATCTCATTCTCTATCATATCAACCTGAGGGGCAATCTGATCTCCTAGTCCTATCTCGGGCTCGGGATCCTCAAATGGTTCCTCCTCATCATCCATATCATAATCTACTAAGTCTAAACAAGGATCATCATCTACATTAGGTTCGGGAATAACATGGTTCTCTACATGAATATTAGGGTCAACCATGACAATCTGCATTTATATATATCTCGTATTAGGATAACATACTTATTAAACAATTACATACTGAAACCACGATATATACATATATATAAATTAAATTATATATATCAAAATATATATCTTCTCAATAGGGCTTGTTGGTAACGTCAAAGATCTGTGGCACCGTTATAGTCAAAAGATTTTTCAAATATTTTCTCAAATGTTCATAGTTAAAAGATTTTGAAAAGTTTTGTTCAAAACCTTGGTTTTTAAAATCTTTTGTTCTCTGTAACGAGAGCTCTGGTACCAAACTGTAACACTCTCAATTTTCATATCGGTACAGCAGAAGGGTCTTTTAGAGTGTTACGGGATAGCACAATAACTCCAATCATAGACAACACATAAAAATGGTTGTACAAGGTTCAACATACATTCATTCGATCAAAAGTTTTAAAGTTTACAACAGGTCCCAAATTATACAGGTCATTAAGTTTACAAAACATAGATCGAATGAACATTTTTGATATTATGCGGGCTATCAGATTCGATCTCCATCCGGATTACCTTCAAGCACCTGAGATCAAAACATGCAAAAATCATATCAGCGAATGGTGAGTGAATTCATAGAGTTTAATAAAACCGTTATATAAAACAATCGTTGAAATCAGAACACAAGTATAATATCAGAAGTAAGTCCTCGTATTGCTAGTCATGCATACATCTTAAACCGTCCATGAGACCGTAGCCTCAATATTACCATTATAGGTAATATTATTATCGTTATTAGCATCGTTATCGTATTGTATTGAAATACATTTTAGGATTATTATTAGCTGCATGACATTGTTACCTTACTATCAAAACAACAGGCCGCGAACCCGACAAACAATTTGCCCATCTAAGTTAGCGTGTCGTCACAAAAATCACGCTATGTAAATCTTCTCATACATAAATTCGCTTACCAATCAATTTGGTACGACGGGGATCAACCGTCAAGGCGCGAACTGGGGTGATCGTCCCCAAATAGTACTATCATATGCATAAGCGTCTACCGAATCCCGGTAGTTCACAATTCATGCTAATGGGACTTTAAGTGACATAATCTAACTACTAATAATCCTTTTTATCACGTTTATAGGGTCATAGCATCATTCGGGTCCATATCATTAAGCATACCATCGGGACTACTTGTGTTTTATTTTTATCAAAATCTAGCATGTTATCTCCCTCGCGGGTTTACAAATCATTTTATAAAACATTTAAAAGAGTGCGAGGCTATGAACTCACGTTGATAATGAAAGGCGGTTTATCGGCTACGGGCGTGCTTCGGTCACAGAAACCTATATAAATAATAATTGGTCTTAGACTTTTGTCCAATGACTTTATCAAAATAACAAATATACATATGATGATTTTGTACATATGATGATGATCAAGTGGGTTTATATATTCTTATTTACTCATTTTAGTGTTTATGTGTTGGTAACTTCTTACTAGTTTACTAGTTTTACCTATTTACCTATTTTTAGTCCAATAAGCTTATTATAAGTTCTTTAACTTGTATTAGTCCATTTTATACTTGTATTATCAGTATTTACACTTTACATGTTGGGCCCAAATGGGTTCAGCCCAATAAGTACTTTTTATAAGTGTTTAACTTATTTAGTTAAATTATTAGTCCAATATGCTAACTTAGGTCGTTAATGTCCGTATGTCCTATAGTTCGGGTTTTATCGGTTTTTACTTGTATTAGATACTTATATATCAGTATATGACTTTTAAAAACTTTACATTAGACGGGTTTGATCATCTAAGTTTTAATTGGCGAAAAACGTTAATTTTACGGTAATAGCCGAAAAAGTCGTAAAAATCATGTTTATAGTTTTTATAACTTATAAATCTTATTCAACTACTATTTTTATAAAGTGTCCATTTATTTAACCTTATACATATTTATATAAATGAAATCCATAAGTTAGTGGGTTTTAATTTCACATTTTATACTATATTATTTGAGTGCTTATATAATAGTATTAAACATTAATTCTTCAAAATCTTATTTTTAGTTTCATCTTCACCATTCTTATCATATCTAGAGTTCTACAATGAGTTAGAAGCTCATTTTTGGATGGCATGAACTTCATATTATGTGCTACAATTACGTTAGTTATAGCTACTGCTCATTCCATGTGTAACTATCCTTAACAGTTCCTACAAAACAGACTATTCAGATTAGCACACTCATCTTGTTTTGATCATATCTCACTCATTTTGATGATTCCATTGCATGGCCAACTCTCACATGTGTATTACATCTTATAATTACTGTAAATGGATTCCACCATGCAATTTTATCAGTTTAATTCTTGGTTACTTACTGTTTTTATACAGCCAACTATTTAAGCATGATTTTAGCCTTGTTTCTTATGGTGATTCATCTGTTTAAGCATATTTATCAACACTTGATCCCTACACAACATTTTTATCATCATATATTCATCATATACATATACAATAAGAAATAAAATACATTTGATCTTTACAAAAATAACAAGAGAAATGGAAAGGATGATCTTCTTTACCAACCACGATTATATCTTGTTTTTGGAAGACAACAACTTGATGAACACCAAATATATCTCCAAGATCATCAATCACCAAGATAGTTTGTTGAGAAATTAGCCCTAGGACACAAGCAAATCACCTCCTTTGTTGTTAAAATGGCCACCAATCAATCAAGGCTTCAAGGTTTCTCCATAATATGGCTAGATAACAAGTAACTTGTGGCTAGAAAAGATCAAATGGTGGTGTAGGGTGGTGAAGTGGGACGGCAATGGGGAGTGGGATGAGAGGATTTTGAGTTGTTTTGCATGTGAAAATGCAAGCTAATGGTTTAGCTAGTTGGTTTTGTGGTTAGTGGGATATGAGTAGCTTCATATTGAAGCTAAGCTTACAAGTGTAAGCTTGTAGAGTGTAAGAATGCCACATCTTTGATGTGGTGTCCCTAGTTTGGTCGTCCCTTTTAGTGGGGTGAGATAAACTAGTTTTGTCCCATCCCTCTAATTTACGGGTATTCCTCGATTCTAGTTTCCTCCATTTGCGTGACCTCGGGTCGTTTTACGAAAAACGTTTTTATAAATTATGAATCAACGGCATAAAACAATCTAATAAAAATTGTCCCATCAAAAACGGAGTTCAAAAACGTAAATACGTAATCCTAAGGTTTCCGGTTTAGTCGTAAAGGACGCTAATTGTGATTTCATCAACCAACACAAAAATAAGTTTCAAAATATTATACGAGAAAATAATTCACTACCTGAAAATGTTAGATTGTCACATAAATTCGCTTACCAATCAATGTGGCACGACGGGGATCAACCGTCAAGGCGCGAACTGGGGTGATCGTCCCCAAATAGTACTATTATATGCATAAGCATCTACCAAATCCCGGTAGTTCACAATTCATGCTAATGAGACTTTTAGTGACATAACCTAACTTTTATTATCCATTTTATTTCACTTATCGGGTCATATAATCATTCATCGGGTCATACAATCATTCGGGTCCAAATCAATAAACAAACAATCGGGACAAATAGTGTCCTATTTTATCAAAACTAACATGAAATCTCCCTCGCGGGTTTATAAAATGTTTCATAAAACATTTAAAAGAGTGCGAGGCTATGAACTCACGTTGATGTGGGAAAGCGGGTTATCGGCAATTCGGATGTACGGTACGTGCTTCAATCACGGAAACCTAGACAAATAATACTCGTCTTAAACTTTTGTCCAATGACTTTATCAAAATAACAATTATGTATACATATGATGATTTTATATATATGATGATTTTATATATATGATGATGATCAAGTGGATTTATACATTTTTACTCATTCATTATAGTGTTTATGTGTTGGTAACATTTTTATACTAGTTTTACTAGTTTTACTTATTTACATGTTTTAGGCCCAATAAGCCTATTACAAGCCCAATACTTTATATTAGTCCATTTTACACTTTTATTATCAGTATTATACTTTTCATGTTGGGCCCAAATGGGTTAAGCCCAATAAGTAAATTTATAAGTGTTTAGTCCATTTAGTTGGATTATTAGTCCAATAATGCTAACTTAGCCCGTTAATGTCCGTATGTTATATAGTTCGGGTTTTATCGGTTTTTACTTGTATTATGTACTTATATATCAATATATGTCTTTTAAAAAGTTTACATTAGACGGGTCCGATCGTCTAAGTTTTAATTGACGAAAAACGTTAATTTTACGGTATTAACCGAAAAGACGTAAAAATCATGTTTATAGTTTTTATAACTTATAAAACTTACCAAACTACCGCTTTTATAAAATGCCCATTTATTTATCCTTATACATATTTATATAAATGTAATATATAAGTTAGTGGGTTTTAATTCACATTTTATGCTATATTTATTTGCGTGCTTATATAATAATATTAAACTTTAATTTCACAAAATCAGTCCTAAATTTTAACTTCACTAAAATGTCCATATCTAGAGTTCTACATGGAGATAGAACCCCAAATTTTTATCACAGAAACTACATGATATGTGCTTCATTTTATTCCTTTATAGCTACTGATGCATCAACCTCTAATTATTTTATAAAATTCGTCCAAAACAGTGTAGTTAGATTTGCACTCTAAACTTGTTTTGATCATATCTCACTCATTATAATGATTCCATTGTATGGCCAACTCTCACATGTATACAAGACTCATAGCTTACTGTATATTAATTTATCCAAGCCATTTTATCAGTTTATAATAAGATTATTTACTGTTTTATACAGCCTCCTAATTTAGCCATGATTTTAACTTCCTTTTATGTAGCTTTTAATCTTTTTAATCAAATCTATCAACACCAAATCCCCACATAATATTTTTAGTCATCATTCATCATCATATACATATACATAAGTAAAATAAAATACAAGATTACATAATCAAAATAACCAGAAGGATAGGAAGAATGATCCTTATACCACCATAGTGATGAAAAGATGAGGTTGATGAATAAGGCTTGGATCTTGATGGAAAAACTTGTGATATACCAATATCAACTTCAATATCACCTGTCTTCATGAACATCTTGTGGAAAATCAGCCCCAAGACACCAACAAATCTTCTCCTTGGATGTTAGAATCACCTCCAATCTTCAAAGCTTCAAAGTAGCATCATCATGTGTATGAGTAACACATGATTTTATGGCAAACATAGATCAAATGAGGGTTATTTTTGATGATTGTTGGACGAATTTAAGAGAGAGAGAGGAGAGGGAAAATGGTGGTTTGCATGTGAAAAATGAAAGGAAATGGTTTTGGTGTACTACTTTTAAGTTTAAGTGGTATTGTTGGTTTTGGTCAATATGAGAGGACATGTGTCCTTTCTTTGCTTAATAAGTTAATACCTTTGTTGATGCAAAAGTTGGGTGATCCTTGCTAGACCTGAATTAGGCTTAATTCGGGTTGGCTGGACTCCGGCTCCTGCACCAAGTGAACTGTATGGTTGGGATCCTGCACACGAAACAGCACGCGTTAGATTTACCGTGGGAATGTTTCCCACGATTAGACTCCAGCGTGAGAGTAAGTAATCGGTTAGGGTTTATAGGAATCGGATGAGTTGAGAGTGTATAGAACGTAATACCTTTGTGGAACCCTTGGGGGTTCCTTTTATAGGCAGTGAAACCCAAATGGGCTGTCACTGATGCTTCGGCCCCAAGGAAAGGATAAGTGCCAGAATTAGATTGATTGTTATCTTCTAATTATGGTGAGTGAATATCCTCTTCTTTGGGGAGAATCCTTTTCTTAGATAGAATATGATTCTGTCTAACCCTGTACCGGTCATGCCGGGCTGTGGGCCGCACACATGTGTGCGGTTACTGTTCATCCAAGCCCATAAGCTCAAATGACATTATTCCCACCCATCTGTGATGGGTCGGATACGGGTAGTACCCGTGGGCCGGGTTCATGACCCGGCTGGGGACTATACGTCATCATGTCCCCCCAGTCTAGTTGTTACAGCCGTAGGCGTAACCTCTAGACTATCAAGATGCTCCCTGGACGTACCAAGAAAGATCTTTAGGGAATGATAAATTGTCCAAGAATTTGT
Source organism: Glebionis coronaria (assembly GCA_025667525.1). Classification (NCBI taxonomy): domain Eukaryota; kingdom Viridiplantae; phylum Streptophyta; class Magnoliopsida; order Asterales; family Asteraceae; genus Glebionis; species Glebionis coronaria. The sequence goes on from JANFOE010000397.1 coordinate 361,985, forward strand.
TTCGGCCGCACGTGGCAACCCCATTTAGGATTTTATTCCAATAACATCTCAGCCGCACTGACAACCGAGACAAATTAAATGTAGCATTGAATTTGGGTCTTACATAAGACCGCATATCCCGACATAAATGACTGTTCACCTGCCACTTTGACTGACAAAGTGCAAACAGTCAGAACCTCGAGCAACGTAAACTTCTGAGTCAGAAGTGACCCATGGGTCCCACCCGACTCTTCACTTGCCACTTACACCCTAACCACACGATTAAGGATAGTGGAAAACACGTGTCACGCATCCAACAGACTATGACCCACGAGGCAACCCTAAAAATAAACCACCCCTACGGTTGTGTGAAACACACAGTCTTTATCTCCATTTCTTCCAATAAAGCTTTTCTTCTCAGCTTCACTTAATCACGCACGGATCCCAACCTCCACATGTTAGAATACCACGTCCTTAACTTTTTATTTAGTAATGGCCCAAAGAAACAACCCCACGATTGGATCCGTGCTTAATGTAATGACCCAGGAGCAACTAGATAATTTTTGTACCAATTACTTCATCCCTACCAACCTACACCCCTCTCTCCCCGGTGCTGGAGACCTCATAACTGAGGCTCCGCAGGGAAAAATTGGCCTATATACTTGCCTTTTTGATGCTACCAACTACCGCATTCCATTTACCCGTTTCCTCATAGATCTATTAGGGTATTATGATGTACATATTAGCCAGCTTCACTGTATAGGCGCATGTAAGATAAGTCAATTCGAGATTCTTTGCCGTGCTAGAAGAATCCCCCCCAACCGTAGAACTATTCCGACTATTTTACACCCCCAGTATAGTAAATGGTTGGCTATCTTTTAAGAAACGATCTCCCAACAGCCCCCAGTCCCACAATAAGCCCATGGACTCATTGAAAAACTAGTACGACCATTACTTTTTCATTGACTCGATAGTGTGGCCGGCTGATTATGTCTTCAAACATAGGTTATCCCACGACCCCTTGCCGCACGTCAGTACATATAATCCCCAACACTCCCGAGAAATAGATCTTAACAGAACAGGATTCCATAGAAACCTCCCCGAATCATTCCTTTGTTTGCTAGGGATTAGCCACAACTATTTTAGATCGTCCAACAGATATCCTGTGTTTTGGAGAAGGCTTGGTGAAGGTAGGTTAGCATCCGTACATCAAATAGGCATACAATTATTTGTTAATGCCTAACATATTTCGTTTATTGTGGCAGAAATGAACTTCTTTGGACTCCTACGTCAAGGTGACCCGAAGCTTGTACCAGAGGGATCCCGTCCCAGACGTGAGAACGAGCTACCTCTCCTTGAGCATACCCGAAACGTTACTGTTGCTCTGCAGGCCGTGCCGGACCCCCACTTAGACGAAGAGGAAACAACGCTCCTGAGAACCCCCGTGGACTTTGACAACAAGGACGGTGATAATAGGATGCTCGAAGGATGAGCCGGGCCCTCCTCGCCGCCTAAGACTGCCACTCCCGCATATGGGGAAGAGCAAGGAGACAATATTCAGAGGACCACCTCTAGCCTTCGCCAGATGCTGGGCGATGATGAGGATGAGATGCAGCAAGTCAATGAAGAGGAAGACGAGGGAGCCGAAAAGGAAGTTGAAGAAGCAGCAGCTCAGCCCGCCGCTAAGCGTACCCACAGAAAAAACAAGCGGGTAAGAAGAGTCGCTCCGGCCGAGGTTGTCGAACATAATGCCCCCGCCAAAAAACTTCGCGAGGACCACCCCCTATATCAATCTGTTGGGAGCACCACCCAGGCCTCCGAGACGGTGCGGGCTGCACATGTGGAACCGGTTACTCAGGTTCCCCCGACTGCATCAGAACTAGAAAGGAATAATATGTAAGGCTTCATCTTGCTATGTAAGAGCCACGACTTTCCTTTAATCAATACTTGATTTTTATTCAAATGTTTGTTTTGTAGAGATGAACAAGATGGTGTCGTGCCTCCACCCGATGCCCAGACGATAATCCAAAGCGTGGAAAAGGTACAAGAGGAGCTTGCTCACGAGAGGGTTATGACTGAGGAGCTGAGGGAGGCGTCCGCCCAAAAAGATGTGATAATAGATTCCCTTACCACCGAACGTGATGACGTGCTATGCCCCCAACTACTAGCAGCCATTGCCGGCCGCAGGTGGATGGTGGGTCACGGAGCACGTCTAGCCATAACCAAGGTGCTGGAAGCCCCTGGATTTGTTCCACAGTTTGCGAGCCTTGTGTCAGATGGCATTGATCACGGCCGTCATGAAGGAATGGTCAAGGCCGTGGAGCTAATCATGAAGAAGGAAAACTTCACAAGGCATGCCTTCTTTAACACCGAAGCTGCTAACAAGATGACTGCTTCCATGGCCGCAATGCGAAATCTACATTACCCATTCTTGGCCGAGCTGGAAGCCATAAAGGATGCATCAAACATGGAGATCATGGAAAAGCTTAGCCTTGGTGCATTCTCTCAAGATGAGGGTCATTCCCGGGCTTCCTTCACTCCCTCGCCCAACCACCTTACACTTCCTATTTATGAGGACGTGACCAGGCTCGTATTTGATGAAGAACCATTAGCCGGGGTGCTGGAGAGGAATGCGGCTCAAGCCTTGAAGCGGAGGGAGCGCGGTGAGAGATTGCCTTGCCTGGCTGAAGAACAAGTAGAGATAGGTAGGTTTCTCCCCCCCCCCATGTAGGGTGCCCCTAATTTGTTATCTATTTCAGACAATTTGGTTTGTAACCTTTAAACATTTGTCCGTGGATGTCCACGGTACAATATGATTGTAAACATTTGTTTTACTATGTATAAGTCCGTGCGTAGGCACGACAATTTTGATGTTTTGGAAACTTGTTTATATTTTTAGATATCATGTATCTGTGTCGCATGACATGTCACGTCTTACCCAAAATATAACAAAGTCTATACGTTACTAGACGTGCGACATGCGTCTTTACGATGCAAAGCACTACGTGATCGCGAATATGGAAACTTATCACAATGTCTTGTGAATAAGGTGTCTAGTCAGGATACATGATCCGCGTCACTGGGGTTGCATCCCTCTTATGTGACAAGTTGAATTATTAGGTTCACTTAATCCTCTTACCCCACCTGGAGGCGTATTGTACATGTACGGTATTGAATAAATGCATATGAATAAGATATGGCACATTATAATAATAATTAAATTCACACGACTATAGAGAAATCCTAAAAATAATTTGCACAAAACAAGCCGTGGAGCTAGCTAGGCACCACGGCATTTTATTAGAACGTTTACATTTTTTGTTTTAACAGGAATGGGAAGTCCTAAAGAACAAAAAGGAACCTAGAAAAAACATAAGAAACAAAACAGATAGAGTGCATGGATCTTCATTAAAGCCACATATAGCAAAGTATCCATGCGGAAGCCGTAGCTTTCAAAGATAGCACCTTTTGAGATTGGAGATGTTCCATGTGCGTTCCAGGTCGCGGCCATCCATGTCACTTAACTTGTACGCGCCTCGTCCTAAGGCTTCTGTGACCTCATACGGTCCTTCCCACTTAGGGCCCAGCTTTCCTGTATTCTCCGCTCGACTTGCTTCGTTAGCACGATAGACATAATCTCCCGGTCGAAAAGAAACACCTTTAACCTTGGCATCATAGTAAGCCTTCATTTTAGCCTTGGACTTAGCCTCATTGATGGCTGCTACCTCCCTTTTTTCTGCCAATAAATCGAGGTTGATTCGTAGTTGCTCGTCGTTCGTGACGACGTTAACCTCCGCTGTGTCGTAGGCCAATGCGAATGGGGTGTCCCCGTTGGCTGTTTTGATCATAGTCCTATGCACCCATAGAACATGTGGTAGTTCATCCACCCATTTGGCACTTCGTTCCTCCAAGTGTGCCTTGATGCCGTTTCCCAAGCTTCTATTTGCTCGTTCCACAAGGCCATTTGTCTGCGGGTGCTTAACAGACGCGAAGCACCGTTTGATATTCAATGATGCGCACCAGTCCTTGAATGTATTATCCGCGAACTGTTTACCGTTGTCCGAGATGATTTCTCCTGGTAAGCCAAAACGACACACAATGTTCTCCCAAACAAACTTTTTAACTTGCTTGCCTGTGATGGATTTGACTGCCTTGGCCTCTATCCAACATGTAAAGTAGTCCATTGCGACAATCAAGAACTTAACTCCCCCTGCAGCTACAGGAAATGGTCCTGCGATGTCAATTCCCCACTTATAGAATGTCCATGGGGATGTAATAGGTGTAAGCTCCTGCTGCAGATGTCGCGGCACTGGTCTACGCACTTGTCAATCACTGCACTTGCGAATCATGTCGCGTGTGTCCCTATGCATGGTAGGTCAATAATATCCTGTGCGTAGGGCTCGAGCCACCACGGATCGGGGACCTGCGTGCATGCCGCATAACCCTTCATGTATCTCACTGATCACATAAGTGGCCTGACGTGGTCCAACACACCTCAACCACGGCTTCAAGAAAGAGCGCTTATAAAGGATACCTTCACGAAGCTCGAAGTGCTGCGACTTCCTTCTAACGCGCCGTGCTGCTTTTTCATCGTCCCGAAGGGTTTCATTAGTCGAATAGTTGACGATCGGGGTCATCCATGTAGGTCCATCCTCCTCAACTATAGTATCGACCTCCCCTTCAGTTATAGACTTTTCCTTGAGTATTTCCACCAAGACTTGCTTGGACAAGTGGGCAAAACTTGTAGACGCGATCTTGCTAAGAGCGTCAGCCTTCTTGTTCTCACCTCTTGGTACCTGCTTAATAGAAAACTTGCTTAAAGCCGTGATGAGTGACTTGACTTTCTCCAAGTATTGGACCATGTTATCCTCCTTAGCTACATATCCACCTAGAATGTGGTTCGCGACAAGCCGTGAGTCTACGAAAGCCTCAAGGTTGCGGACTCCCATTCTAGCGGCGATTTTTAAACCCACAATTAATGCCTCGTATTCTGCCTCATTGTTGGTGGCTGTGAACTCAAAGCGAAGGGCGTACGTAAACTCCATCCCTTCCGCATTCGTAAGGATGAGACCAGCTCTTGACCCATCTGTACACGAAAATCCGTCCGTGAATAACACCCATGGTTCTGCTGGAGTTTCGTCTTCTTTTACAATTGGTCCTTCTTCATCTGGCTTTTCTACCAAGAAATCCGCCAAGATCTAGCCTTTAACAGCCGTTCTTGGCCTGTAAGGTATGTTGTGTTCTCCCAATAGAATGCTCGACTTTTGTAGCCTACCTGCCACATCCGGCCTAGAGATGACTTGTTTTATTGGTTGGTCAGTAATGACTACAATTGGATGCGCCTGAAAGTATCGGCGCAACCTCTTTGTAGCAAACACTAGTGCCAAAACCAATTTTTCCATAGGGGAGTAATTCAACTCCGGCCCTTGTAATGTTCTACTTATGAAGTAGACCGGAGTTTGCATCGTGTCCCTATCCGTCATGAGTACCGCACTTATTGCTCCATGTGTGGCTGATAGATACATAATAAGCTCCTCCTTTGGCCGGGGAGCTACTAGCATGGGGAGAGATGTGAGGTGCTGCTTGAGTTGACGAAAGACTTCCTCAGCTTCCTTTGTCCACCGGAAGTCTCCCTTCTTAATGCACTTCTTGAGTGTTTTGAATAGGGGGAGTGACTTCTCTGCGGAATTTGATAAGAATCTATTTAGCCCGGCCAGCTTCCCATTTAAGGACTGCACCTCTTTCCGCGTCTGAGGGGATGGTAGCTGTATTACTGCGTCCGTTTTTTCTGGGCAAGGTTTGATGCCATTTGGATCAATCATATATCCAAGGAACAATCCGTCCGTTGCTCCAAACGTGCATTTCTTTGTATTTAGCTTCATATTAATCCTCCTCAATGTGTCGAACGTCTCTTGGACGTCCCAGAGAAGTGCATCCTCCGTATGACTTTTGATGACTAAGTCATCCACATAGACCTCCAGGTTGCGGCCTATCTGCGAGTCAAAGGCTTTGTCCACAAGCCGCTGGTATGTTGCCCCGGTGTTTTTTAGTCCAAACGGTATTTTTGTGTAACAGTATACGCCCTGACTAGTATGGAACGCCGTCTTCTCTGCGTCCTCTTCCGTCATCTGGATTTGGTGGTATCCTTTATACGCGTCTAAGAAGCACTTAAAGGGATATCCACATAGGGATTCCACCTTCCAATCGATCTCCGGTAAGGGGTAACAATCCTGTGGGCAGGCTTTGTTCAGGTCCGTGAAATCCACGCACATGCGCCAGCTTCCGTCATGCTTTTTGACCATGACTGGGTTGGATAACCACTCGTGGTAGTATACCTCGCGCATGATACCTACGTCCACTAGTTTCCGTACCTCATCCAGTATCACTTGGCTACGTTCAGGTGCCTGACCGCGCTTCTTTTGCTTGACGGGTGGGTATCCCTGGCGGATCTGGAGCCTATGTTCTGCTATCGCGCGTGGTACGCCCGTCATATGCTTGGGCTCCCATGAGAATACATCCAAATTTGCCTTCAAAAGAGAGCACATGGCCCTCTTGCCGTTGCCCTAGAGCGTTCCCCTATGGACACCTCCTGTTCCGGGTAATCCGGATGGATTGCCACCTTCAAATTGGGAGGTGGTGATCCGTCCGTGAGGGGAACAGGTGGAACCGTTGTTGTCACGGCGTGACACTCAGATGCTGGTACGATTGTGACGATTCCTCCTTCCACCGGGATTTTGATCATTCCGTGCGCTGTGGAAGGCACTGCTCGTATGGCCTGGATACCTGGTCTGCCTATGATCCCATTGTATGGGGAGTGTGAGTGTATCACCATAAAGTTCATCCACACCATGGTGGAGTGCTCTTCGTTCCCAATGGTTACAAGCAGACGCAATTGCCCTATTGGCCAGATTGTGTCTCCACTAAAACCAATGAGCGGCGCCGTGGCCGGTACCAATTGGCTTCTTATTTCTGGTCGTAACTGTACAAAACAGTGTTCGTACAGTACTTCTGCTGATGATCCTCCATCCACATACATGCGACGGACATTGTGTGTTCCAATGCTTATCTCAATAGTGAGAGGTGTATCAATCACATCGCCTGCTGTCATGGGAGGGAATGAGATTTCCCTACCGCGTGAAAATTTTTGACCAATTTTCTGCCTCGTGCGGCGTTGTCTGGATTGGATCATGTATATGGTCGAAGGCTTATCCTTTTAGGGATCCTTCTTGTCATACTTCTTATTGTCTTTCACATCCTTCCAATCCTTAACCAAATGCTTGAGTTTACCTGACTTGATCAGTGAATCAATGTGCTTCTTGAGCTGGATACACTCCTCCATGCCATGGCCCTTGTCGTTATGGAACTCGCAGAAGCGATTTCCTTGGCGACGGTCCAGCGGAGTCGTCATAGGGGGAGGCCTCGGGAAATTATCCCCTTCCGTCAGCAAGATCTCCCGGTAGGACATCTTTATAGGAGTAAACTTATCATCCGGCCGTCCTTCCTTGTTTTGGCTCTTGTAATCTGAGCCCCTACCATTGTTCTGGTTGCTTTAACCGCCCGACTGTCTCCTGGACTGGTCATTCGACCGGTAGCCATTTCCTTTTGAATGGTAGGCCGCGGCAACCGCTGTTTCTCCCTCTATGAAGTTTCTGACCCTTTCCATGAGGTCGTCATACCTCTCCGGGCGCTTGTCATTGAGACGCCTGATTAATTCCTTGTTTGTTATGGCATGCATGTAGTCGGAAATTTTCAGAAGCTCCGGCATTGTCTTTGTGCGTGTGCACTCGTCATTGAAGCGCTCAGTGAAGGCTTCCATAGACTCTCCCGGCCGTTGCTTGACGGTTGCCAATGAGACAGGGTCCCTATTATACTTCTTCCGTTGAGTATAATTATTCTTGAACGCAATGTGTAATTCAGTGAAGCTATCAATGCTTCGTGGAGGAAGTCCTTCAAACCAGTCGCGAGCATTGCCAATCAAGGTTGAATTGAACATCTGGCACAATATAGGCATGGGCCATCGCTCAATTTTCGCCTGCGTATCAAATATCTTGAGGTGATCGTCCGGATCACCTGTTCTATCATAAGTCTTGACACACGCCGGCATGCGACGTTTTGTGTCCTCGGAGTAATTCCGTATGCGAAGAGTAAAAGGATCTTCCCTGGGGTCCGCCCAAGGACGGGTGAGCCTAGGGTCACACCACGGTTGGGAAAGATCTCCTGCTTCCGTCTTTCGGTAATAAGGACCGCCATAGTACTCCTCATCGTTTGGTGGCGGGGGGGGGGGGGGGGGGGGGGGGGAGTACGCCTAGGCCGGCGGCGCTTGGGCGGATGGTCATCCGAATCCTCTCCTGATGGGTCAGGAGAAGGAGGCGGTGCCCCATCTCTTGGGCGAGGACCACTCTTATGAGAAGAGCCAGGGGCCTTCTTCTCGATGTTCATCCTATCCCACACACTCGTGTGGCGATTGGATCTGGTCAGTTCCTGATCCCGTCGTGCAGGTGAACCGTCGGACCTCTCCCCCTGGTCTCGAGATTGCACTAGTTCCTGCATGAGACGATCCTCTATGCGTTCGAACACATTCTTAGGTTGGGGTGTTTCCTCGAAGAGGCTCCGCTCCTGAGGCGGGCTTTTCTCTTCCTCTGATTTTGAGAAGAGGTGCTTGGTCCGGTATTGCCGAAGTTGAGTCTAGACTGGAGGTCCCTCCCTAGATTCAACATTGATGCATTCCCTGGACGATCCTATCAAAGTTCTGCGTGAGAACTCGAGTGAGATCTTCCTCGCTGAGCGGTTGGACTTCTACTTCTTCCTCGATCGACTGTCTGGGCGGCTCCTTGTTAGGGGGATTGGGTGCACTCCCTGGATCAGGTTTGTCCAGGGTCGAAGTAGGTGTAGGAGTCATGGAGATCGTGCTCGTCACCCCCATAGACTGAAAACCACTGCGGTTGTTTGGTCCACCCGCTAAACGGCTAGGGGATTGATTGGGAATGAGAATCCCTTCCCCTTGGGACTTCCGATTTCCAGGATTTGCGTTCTTGGGGTTAGCTTGCTGATGCCCCTTCATCATTGAGAGTTCAAGATGAGATTTCGCTCTAGCTTAGTGTAAGGGTCCCACGGATAGCGCCAACTTGTTGATGCAAAAGTTGGGTGATCATTGCTAGACCCGAATTAGGCTTAATTCGGGCTGGCTGGGCTCCGTCTCCTGCACCAAGTGAACTGTATGGTTGGGATCCTGCACACTAAACAGCACGCGTTAGACTTACCGTGGGAATGTTTCCCACGATTAGACTCCGGCGTGAGAGTAAGTAATCGGTTAGGGTTTATAGGAATCGGATGAGTTGAGAGTGTATAGAACGTAATACTTTTTTGGAACCCTTGGGGGTTCCTTTTATAGGCAGTGAAACCCTAATGGGCTATCACTGATGCTTCTGCCCCAAGGAAAGGATAAGTGCCAAAATTAGATTGATTGTTATCTTCTAATTATGGTGAGTGAATATCCTCTTCTTTGGGGTGAATCCTTTTCATAGATAGAATATGATTCTGTCTAACCCTGTACCGGTCATGCCGGGCCGTGGGCCGCACACATGTGTGCGGTTACTGTTCATCCAAGCCCATAAGCTCAAATGACATTATTCCCACCCATCTGTGATGGGTCGGATACGGGTAGTACCCGTGGGCCGGGTTCATGACCCGGCTGGGGACTATACGTCATCAACCTTTGAGGTGTGTTAGCTTATTTTAGCCGTCCCATGTTAGTGGGGTGGGATAAACTTGTTTTGTCCCATCCCGCTAATTTACGGGTATTCCTCGATTCTAGTTTCCTCGATTTGCGTGCCCTCGGGTCGTTTTACGAAAAACGTTTTAATAAATTGTGAATCAACGGCACAAAACGAATCTAATAAAAATTGTCTCATAAAAAACGGAGTTCTAAAACGTAAATACGTAATCCTAAGGTTTCAGGTTTAGTCGTAAAGGACGTTAAATTATAATCGTAAGTCCTAATCTCTTCTCGTAAATTTGTGAGTTTCTGAACCAACGAAAATTTAAAACTCCAAAATAATATTCACGGACAAATTTATTTCCTGAAATGTCGGACTGTCACCAAAGACGGGGTATGTAAACGTAAGCACGTAACGTAGAATCCTTCGGTTAGACGTAGTCGATGCTACTTAAAGACGTAAATCCAAATTTCTTCCCAAAAATAAGTGAGTTCATAATATAACATTAAAAATAATGTTTTTAAATATTACTTGAGAATAAAATATCAACCATAAATTGACGGATTGTCACAGCATTTACCCCTAAACAGGATCTTTGTCCTCAAAGATCAATTTATCTTACTACTCCCTTCTTATTGAGTTAAAGCCATGTGGGTATTTCCTCCACATTCGGTATTTTATCTCAAGTGTAATCCATTACAATACGCTAGTTTCATCAAACATAACTACGGGAATAAGATCAGGCTTAATGTTGACTTACTTTCTCTATCCATGATGTTCACGGGTTTTTGATGAATGCAACTTTTCGCCGATCTAAATTTCATGAAGAAGTAATCAGATTTTCACTTGATAGACATTTTATCAAGTTCGATATACGAAACATAATTTACGCAGTCCTTGAAGTCATAGGGTAGATCCAGCTTATATGCCTTTCAAACCAAATTTTACATCATCTCAATGGTCCCATACAACGGGGACTTATTTCCCATAATCTTTCAGATCATCAATTCATTTTTCCATGGTGAAAATTTTTGGCATAACTTCGCTACCCATCCTGCACTTCAAGATCTACATTTCATATTCGCATAATCTCTTGCCCACTACTGGCAGTCAATAATCAGATCCTAATTTCAACAATCATTTCAAGTCTCGCGGGTCAGGTATTTGCAAGGTTAGGTTTGTCATCATAAGCAACCTTAAACCTAAAAGACATGTCCAACTCACAATGGGTGTATGTCGGATGTCTTCATCCCAACTCCTGCTTACAGATGCTATAATATTTAGATCCTTACAAGATTCAATCTCGATCCTAATACGATAATTATCAATGATAATCTCTCCAAAGGAAAACGTTTATACTGTTTATTACCAAAGGTCAATCATTTAAACATAAAACAGCACTTCTAGTATTTTGTATCGTTACTTTACCTCGTCCCTTCGATTGGGGTGGTAAACAGTACTCTCATCAAGGTTCGTTCCCAATGACTTTTGAGCAAATCTCTAGAAATTCGATGAGAAGCGAGGATCTTGATAGAGATGATCGATACAGGCACACCATGCTTACATAACTCCTTTAAATACAAAAGAGTCAATTTCTTCATCGAGAATCTATCATTAACAGGAATGATATTAGCAGATTTGGTCAGTCTGTCGACGATTACCCAAATCGAATCAAATTCAGATGATGACCTTTGTAATAGTTAGACGTTTACTAATGTATGAGGCGATGTCTGCCTTCATAATTTGCCATCAATACAACTTCTTTAGATAAGATACATTTAATCAGAAATGACATGAATAGAATACTTAAACTTATGAGATTCCAACATGACTAAATCTCAAAATCTCCATATTTAGGCAACCACAAGTGGCCTTTAAAACATTTAACGCGATAGGCTTCTTAAATCTAATGGTTCACATTAGCCGCGAACCCTTTTTATTATCTATATTATCCTTTTTACAAGCTTAGGCTATATTTTAAATTGCTCGGCTATTTATTTTGCACAGTCATTATTAAGGAACACATCCTAATTGGTTCTTTATCCTTTCTATATAATGTGTCAGTATCTACATTCACTTTTCCTGATGAAATAATTATCAGGACCGTAGTTATTCAAAAATTCTTTTTTTCATATTTTCCAAGTTTTAGTTTCGTCTCAACTATCATTTTTATCAGTTTTGCTCGATTCGACGTTCAAAGCGTCGATAAGTATTACAAGTAATTAAATAATAAATATTTAATTTTTATGAAACGTAAACGTAAAAATTTTAAATTTCTTTGTTCGACCAATTATATAAAACGTTCAAAATAAATTTGAATTTAATTAACACAATTTTTGTTGATTTATCGGAAATAATTAGTAAGATCCGTAAATGTTCGAAAAACCTTCGTTTATTCTTTGGTAAAAAGTTTCTTACGTGAAACTCATAATGTTCATTACAAGTTCTGGATGTAGTGATTGGAATAGATAATCTTTTTCGCGGACGCGAAGTTGATGATAACCATGCCATGGATCAAATCTTTAAAACATACACTAGAACCTTGTATATGATCGAATAAATCTATCATCTTGGGTAGTGGATATAGATTTTTAATCGTCAATTTACCTAGTTCACGGTAATTAGTAAACATAAGGAATGATAACACCATAGCTCTTCATGATGACGAGCTCGATAGAATAAAATCTTTCTCCGACAACACTCTCAGTTGTACGGTAATTCCTTTAATTCAGATGGTGCTGACGTACAGTGCACAAGCCACATGTGTAGCACCGAGAATATAATCAATACCAAATTTAACTCGCCTTAATGGCGAATGTCTAAGTAATTCACCAGCAAATACCTCCTAAAGTTTCAAATAACATGAACATCTTTTTATACATTTACTTTTAAGTTCTTCTTAGATTACAAGATCTATGACTAATTCACAACCATTCATGGTATAATTTCAAGTCTAAATGAAGGATATGGTCATCCATCAAGAATTATTTAAATAACTTTTGATAATCAACATCTTATCTTTTAGGGGAATTCTACACGAGTTCCCATCAATTAAGACAATGTCGTCATGTCATAATCAATCGATCCATTCTACTGGCACTATCAACTTTCCAGTTTCATTATCGCTGATAAGATGTGAACTTCTCAAAAGACTAATAATAACTCATAATCATTCACAAATTCAAGGATATATGGAGACATAAGTACCCTTAAAAAGAGTAAGGTCAACGCATAATCTACGCCATAGAATTTCAAATCAGATACAGACGAAAACATTTAATGAATATGAATATATCCCATGTTTTCATAATTTGAGTACGCATTCGAAAGCTCCTCGAATCGTTACCCAGGTCATTCAAATTAAATCTAATCAAAAGAAACGATAGGAACGTCGATACACCCAGTCGGGTATTAATACTCGATAATTAGTAAAGTTTCCAAAGAATCTCACCACGAGAGAATTGGACAAGAAAGAATTGTCAATTGTCAAATAAGACAATTTCCACAGATGAGTAAATTCGACTAAGAAGAATAGATGCTACATGCACATATGTAGGTGTCCCTAACACTATGTCCCTATTTTTCACTTCTTGCAGATCTCATAAAATTTAATCTTTCACAATCTTTAAAGAAAATGTAGTGTTTATTAATCAGTTTTATGGTGACTACTAATCAGCCTTGCATGGTCCATTCCAAATTTTATGTAGGCGTGCAACTATATACAATTTCAAGATTAACGATGCAATACTCAGTTCGTCAAACTTTTATCATCATGTTTATAACAAAAACATTTTCATGCTTAATTCTTAAATAAGAATCATAAATAAATTCACAAAGATTTTCTTTGTTATGAAAACAATTAAGTTTTCCAAGCTGTTTTATAAACAACTTCATTTCGATAACGATCACTTATAAATCTCACTTTGAATAATCCTTATAGTGATGAAAATTCAATTATTCTCAAGGGATACTATTGTATCTTATAAAAACAATGAGTGATCTGCAAAAGAGTGATAAAAAGTTGTTCACCAAGAACTAAATACAATAATAGGAAAGGAGCTTAGCAAAATAATCATGAGGTTCATGACCTCGATTGCACTCAAAAAGAATAATCCACCACGTAACTCAATTCGAGATGAGTACTTGTTCAATGGTTGCATCACTAATGTGAACATTAGGAACAAGCAAGAAAAGATAGATAACATCGATACATGTAGAATTTAGAAATCAAAGGTAGTCTTTATATTAATCACAAACAAGTCAAAATTATACCGTAACACATTAAGTGTCACTATGTCATACAATTCCAAGAACTCATCCTACCAACTGACGTCTCAGTTAAGTTAGGGATTTTTAAAAGATACCACAATGAATACTAATCTACAAGAGTCATTAGGTGTCCCACCTGTCCCGGAAAATCCATCGGTCCCAATTTAGAAGAAGATTTCTTCAATTTATTTATTGGACATTGGGCATCCTCGTCATTGGAAAATGGCCTAGGAACAACCCTTAACACGAACTAACAATCAATTAAAACCTTATAATTCAATCACAGAACTTAACGACTTCCTCTTAACAATTTCATATTCCATACGAGTTAAATTTTTACTTCATACAAGTTTCAACCAAATCATACACAATGCGATATCCTACCTCATTCTCTAATACTTTCAACCTTATTCTTAGACCTTGAAAGGGCAATAAAAGCTCTACATGAACAACACTTAATTTCCAATCCTATAGCTTTTACAACAATAGTTATCAAATGAGTCACTAGTATGAAATGACTCACACATCCAATTAGAATTCTCGGAAAGGTACTTGTGGCATGAGGCTTTTGGGTAATTGTTCCAATGAGAGCCTCAAGTGCAACATTCACCCTTTCGATTCTTAAATTTAAGAATTGGGTGACACCGAATCAGATGACACCTTTCCAGGTGGTAAGGTTTTGTCAAACTCCACTCTATAAGGAAAGATCGTCATGACATCGATATCAGATATAATCTCGCCAATTCTTCTTTAATATCACAATCAACTAATATAAACATTTGAATATTAACCATGTTGTTGGGATCATAAATATCCGCAACTTGGTTTAGATCAAGAATAGCTAAAATTCCTACGGGAATAGCTTCGATTAATTTACTAGGGGATTTAGGGTTCGTTGTGACAATCTACGTCGTATAAATACCTCGTGTAAATATTAAAATAATCATCAAACAATCATGTAATCAAATTACATCATATATATATATATATATATATATATATATATAATCCAAGTTATATATATATATATATTAAAATAACACTTCTCAGTCTGGCCTTGTCGGTAAGTCGGGAATTCTTCGGCACCGTTATAGTCAAAAGATTTTTAGACATTTTTAGAAAAATGTTTATAGTTAAAAGATTTTGAAATGTTCTATTCAAAACCTTGGTTTTAAAAATCTTTCGTTCTCTATAACGAGAGCTCTGATACCAAACTGTAACACCCCCAAATTTACACAATTTAATACAGCGGAAGACTCGTTGTTGTTACGGGATAGCACATTACTCACATCATAGACAGCGCTTAAAAATCGCGTCGTTTAATAATAAAACATTTCCATTCATAGATATCAAATTTACATAGGTCCCAAGTCATTGTATTTTATAAAATTTTACAAAGCATTTGAATGGAAATTTGTTAATTAAGTGCGAGCCATGAATTCTTGTTGTCTTCCCGAGAATTACCTTCAAGTACCTGAGATAAAACATGTTAAAAGAAAAGGTCAGCGGAAACGCCGAGTGAATTCATAGAGTTTAATAAAACCATTAATATATCATCGGTATATAATTATTACCGAAAATCATTTTTGTACAATTATTGTAATAGGCGATAAAATAGCCAAAGTCACTTTATACAAATCCGTATCAAAAATCATAATATAGGCTTTTGCCTTCAAAATCATTATACGAACCAATGTCGTAAAAACATCATACAATACGTTTTATAACGTTGTATAAAGTTAAATAAAAACCGTTATATGGATATGGTTATATAAAACCAAAACATGAACATAATATCAATAGTAAGACCCCGTATTGCTAGTCAGGCAATATATCGTAATTCAGTGCATATAGCAGTATTTCGTTATTTTGGATTATTATAAGCCGCATGACATTGTTACCTTACTATACCAAACAACGGGTAGCTAACCCGAACTCAATTTGCCCATCTAAATTAGCGTGTCTTCACAATAATAACGCTTGTGTAAATCTTCTCATACATAAATTCACTTACCAATCAATGTGGCACGACGGGGATCAAACGTCAAGGCGCAAACTGGGGTGATCGTCCCCAAATAGTACTATTATATGCATAAGCGTCTACCAAATCCCGGTAGTTCACAATTCATGCTAATGGGACTTTTAGTGACATAACCTAACTTTAATAATCCATTTTATTTCACTTATCGGGTCATATAATCATTCATCGGGTCATACAATCATTCGGGTCCAAATCAATAAACAAACAATCAGGACAAATGGTGTCCTATTTTTTCAAAACTAACATGCTATCTCCCTCGCGGGTTTATAAAATATTTCATAAAACATTTAAAAGAGTGCGAGGCTATGAACTCACGTTGATGTGGGAAAGCGGGTTATCGGCAATTCGGATGTACGGTACGTGCTTCAATCAAGGAAACCTAGACAAATAATACTCGTCTTAGACTTTTGCCCAATGACTTTATCAAAATAACAATTATGTATATATATGATGATTTTATATATAGGATGATGATCAAGTGGGTTTCTACATTTTTACTCACTCATTATAGTGTTTATGTGTTGGTAACATTTTTATACTAGTTTTACTAGTTTTACTTATTTACATGTTTTAGGCCCAATAAGCCTATTACAAGCCCAATACTTTATATTAGTCCATTTTACACTTTTATTATCAGTATTATACTTTTCATGTTAGGCCCAAATGGGTTAAGCCCAAGAAGTAAATTTATAAGTGTTTAGTCCATTTAGTTGGATTATTAGTCCAATAATGCTAACTTAGCCCATTAATGTGCGTATGTTATATAGTTCTGGTTTTATCGGTTTTTACTTGTATTAAGTACTTATATATCAGTATATGTCTTTTAAAAAGTTTACATTAGACGGGTCCGATCGTCTAAGTTTTAATTGACGAAAAACGTTAACTTTACGGTATTAACCGAAAAGACGTAAAAATCATGTTTATAGTTTTTATAACTTATAAAATTACCAAACTACCACTTTTATAAAATGTCCATTTATTTATCCTTATACATATTTATATAAATGTAATATATAAGTTAGTGGATTTTAATTCACATTTTATACTATATTTATTTGAGTGCTTATATAATAATATTAAACTTTAATTTCACAAAATCAGTCCTAAATTTTAAGTTCACTAAAATGTCCATATCTAGAGTTCTACATGGAGATAGAACCCCAAAGTTTTATCACAAAAACTACATGATATGTGCTTCATTTTATTCCTTTATAGCTACTGATGCATCAACTTCTATGTATTTTATAAAATTCGTACAAAACAGTGTAGTCAGATTTGCACTCTAAACTTGTTTTGATCATATCTCACTTATTATAGTGATTCTATTGTATGACCAACTCTCACATGTGTACAAGACTCATAGCTTACTGTATATTAATTTATCCAAGTCATTTTATCAGTTTATCATAAGATTCTTTACTGTTTTATATAGCCTCCTAATTTAACCATGATTTTAACATCCTTTTATGTAGCTTTTAATCTTTTTAATCAAATCTATCAACACCAAATCCCCACATAATATTTTTAGTCATCATTCATCATCATATACATATAAATAAGTAAAATAAAATACAAGATTACATAATCAAAGTAACAAGAAGTATAGAAAGAATGATCCTTATACCACCATAGTGATGAAAAGATGAGGTTGATGAACAAGGCTTGGATTTTGATGGAAAAACTTGTGATATACCAATATCAACTTCAAGATCACCTATCTTCATGAACATCTTGTGGAAAGTCAGCCCCAAGACACCAACAATTCTTCTCCTTGGATGTTAGAATCACCTCCAATCTTCAAAGCTTCAAAGTAGCATCATCATGTGTATGAGTAACACATGATTTTATGGCTAACATAGATCAAATGAGGGTTGTTTTTATGATTGTTGGACGAATTTAAGAGAGAGAGGAGAGAAAAAAATGGTGGTTTGTATGTGAAAAATGAAAGGAAATGGTTTTGGTGTACTAGTTTTAAGTTTAAGTGGTATTGTTGGTTTTGGTCAATATGAGAGGACATGTGTCCTTTCTTTGCTTACTAAGTTAACACCTTTGAGGTTTGTTAGCTTGTTTTAGCCGTCCCATGTTAGTGGGGTGGGATAAACTTGTTTTGTCCCATCCCGCTAATTTACGGGTATTTCTCGATTCTAGTTTTCTCGATTTGCGTGCCCTCGGGTCGTTTTACAAAAAAAAGTTTTTATAAATTATGAATCAACGGAACAAAACGAACCTAATAAAAATTGTCTCATCAAAAACGGAGTTCGAAAACGTAAATACGTAATCCTAAGGTTTCCGGTTTAGTCGTAAAGGACGTTAAATTATAATCGTAAGTCCTAATCTCTTCTCGTAAATTTGTGAGTTTATGAAGCAACGCAAATTTAAAACTCCAAAATAATATTCACGGATAAATTTATTTCCTGAAATATCGGACTGTCACCAAAGACGGTGTATGTAAACGTAAGCACGTAACGTAGAATCCTCCGGTTTAGACGTAGTCGATGCTACTTCAAGACGTAAATCCAAATTTCTTCCCAAAAATAAGTGAGTTCATAATATAACATTAAAAATAATGTTTTTAAATAATACTTGAGAATAAAATATCAACCATAAATTGATGGATTGTCACATGAAAAGTGCCTTTCTATATGGTACTATTTCAGAGGAGGTATATGTCTCACAACCTCCAGGTTTTGTAGAACCTAAATTCCCCAATAGAGTCTACAAAGTTATCAAAGCACTTTATGGTCTACATCAAGCTCTAAGAGCCTGGTATGCAACTTTATCCAACTTTCTACTAGAACATGGATATAGGAGAGGAACTATTGACAAAACTCTGTTCATCAAGAAAAATGCAAAAGACATCATTCTAGTTCAAGTCTATGTTGATGACATCATATTTGGTTCTACCAAGAAAACATGGTGTGAAGAGTTTGAAGCTTTGATGAAAGGAAGATTTCAAATGAGTTCTATGGGAGAACCAACTTTATTTTTGGGACTACAAGTCAAACAAAGTAAAAATGGAACATTTATCAGTCAAGATAAATATGTTGCCGAAATCTTAAAGAAATTTTCATGTATGGATACAAGGAGTACAAGCACAGCTTTTGAAGCCAAGAAATCTTTATCAAAAGATGAACATGGAGAAGATGTTGACATTCATCTCTATAGGTCAATGATTGGTTCATTGATGTATCTTACTGCTTCAAGACCAGATATAATGTTTGCTGTGTGCGCCTGTTCAAGGTTCCAAGTTCATCCAAAGGTGTCACATCTACATGCTGTGAAGAAGATTTTTAAATATCTTAAAAGTCAACCCAATTTAGGATTAGGGTATCCTAGAGATTCCACCTTTGAATTGGAATCTTACTCAGATAGTGATTATGTTGGAGCAAATCATGATAGGAATTCCACAACAGGAGGTTGTCAATTACTATGCAGAAGACTCATATCATGGCAGTGTAAGAAGCAAACCATTGTTGCTACTTCTACAACTAAAGCTGAATATGTAGCTGCTGCTCATTGCTGTGGACAAGTACTTTGGATTCAGAATCAATTGTTGGACTATGGGTTTAACTTCATGAACACCAAGATTTACATTGATAATGAAAGTACTATATGTATTCTTAAGAATCTAGTTTTTCACTCCAAGACTAAGCATATTGAAATAAGACATCACTTTATAAGAGATGCTTATGACAAAAAGCTTATTCAATTCTTGAAGATTCATACAGACAACAATGTAGCTGATTTGTTGACCAAGGAATTTTGTGACAACCCTAGGTTTTGGATTTGTCATTTGGTCTTACTTTTAGGTTATTTTATGTGTGCTTACTTGAATTGTGTGATTACGTGTTTGTTTTGTGTGATTGAGGTTGATGTGGTTACCATTTATGAGTATAGAAGTACTCATAAGTAAATTGAGGAACGGTTATTTCATGTTCATGAGCTCACAATTAGTGACTATGAAATGAAATGGTGTTATTTTGTTGTTTACGTATACGTATAAGTATTATAGTAATAGTGTATTTTTTAGGATTTACGGTTTAGCATTTAGAGGTCTCGAATGAGGTAATTAGTCATATGAATATTTTTCGGGATGGTTTTAGGTCATTTAGGACTTAATTATAAAGTTTATTTCAAAATTTGAGATTTTTTTTAAATGTGTATATTTTACGACTTTTACGGTAAAACGCGTAAATTTGACTAGTTTTACGGTTTTGGGAGTTTTAGGACATGAAATAAATTAAGGTAAATTAAGGTAATATTAATAAGATATTAATTAACAATAAAAAGAAAAAAATAAAGAAAAAAAAACGAATTTAAGGGGGTTAGGTCGGTTTGGAAAAGAAAAAAAAAAGGGAAAACAGGAGAAAAAGGAAAGTGAGCTTATTCTTGGACTATGATTTTATGTACACCCTATATATTGTTTTAATAACAATCAAATTCATTATTATTCCCTAGAGATATTAAAAAATTCGTGGGTTACATAGAAGGTTTTTATGGTTCTTCATAATTTTGGGGGTTTTCATAAATCAAAGGTAAAGTCTTTAATCCCTTTTTAATTTAATTGTTTTTATGTTTTTATAATCATCTTATGATGGATTTAGGTTAGGGTTTAATTTAAGAACAGTAAATTAATGTTATAATAATGAGTTCATAATGATTACATAAATTAGGGCTTGTAATTAGAGGGATTAGGGTTAATTAATGAAGTTGATTTTGTTAAACCCGTTTTTAAAAACTGGGCAGAATTTTGAGTCAATTGTTTTGATCATATCGGGAGTTCTAGGAACATTCAAGATGCGATCCAAGTATCCCTGAAAAGGTAATTGAAGTGGATTTCTAATGAAAGAAACTAGAACTAAACTGGAGGTTAGGAAGTTGGTCAAAAACAGGTTACAACAGTCAGAGGTCAATACAGTTTTGAAGTCAGCCTGTTTTCTTTTTAAGTTTTGGGTTGTTTGGGGTACTTAGGGTTGCATTGGGATCTTCTCACGAACATGAGAGATGGTTTATATATTGTAGCAAGTATGCACTTGGGCTAAAGTTGTGGTTTAGGGTAAGACCCTCTAATGGTAACAAACTTTTCATACGTTTAAAATCAGTAAATTCTGGATAGGTAGCAATATATACACATATATCGGGGCCTTAACAGTAGCTTTAAGGTTAGGGCAAGTGGGAGGTTTTAGCTAAATATGTAAAAGTATGAATATTACTTTTACAGAAATCATGGGTATCTTTAAGTGGACGTTTAACTTAAAGTTTTGAGACCTAAAAACTGGTACTGTTTTGTGTAAAATATGAACGGGATAGTTATTAAACTTAACCAAGTTAAGGACTTGTTAAGGAAGGGTAATGGGATGGTTAGAGCTTATCAATGAGGTTTTTATATGGGAATAGACTAGATGTCCATCATAGGTTGACGAGCCATCTTAGTGATAGGTTCGTGTATTGATTTCGTGTTTTTGGTTTGTTAGCTTGTTGCTAGTGCGTGGACTTGTGAAGAAGCTATCAGGTGAGTTTCATAGTCCCATGTTTACTATTGACTTTGACTTCCAGATGGGATAGAAGAGACACTGTGTTGAGTTATTTTCTAAATTGATGCTGTGAATGTTTTTGTGACTTAAGATGGACTTGTGTGTACATTATGTGATTAACTGCTATGTGATTCTTGATTGTGTATGATTTGGATCGGGGGACACGTGCCGTCTCAGTTCTTGTGGTTTGACAAGGTAGTGGCCTTGTGGTTTGACAAGGTAGTGGCCTTGTGGTTTGCCAAGGTAGTGGCCTTGGGATAGGTACATAGTGTGATCATCTATGGTACCATGATGTTGTTTGGCAAGGTAGGAGCCTTGGATTGGTTTGGTATGATTAATCTTGATTGGTAGTTGTTAATGCATATTTGTAACACATTGTCCATATGTTCTTTTGTTGATGATTGTTATTCACAGCTTGTAACTGATTTAGCGTTGGAGTCTAAACATATGACTCTCACCAACTTTATGTTGACGTGTTTTAGTGTCTCTTTCAGGTGATGCTTTGGTTAGGCGTGAGAACTTAAGTGGCTAGGGCTTGGAGAGAGTAGGAATGCATATAGAAGGATATCCCCGTTTCCTTCTTAGTTTTGTTTGTCAGTTCATTTTAATAAGTGATATTGTGGCACACATATGTTTGTTTTGATTATGTTACTTGTTTGTCTTGGGTAAGAGGTAGGACTGTTACCTACTTACCCAGACACCTGCATTTGATGAGATATTGTCATGACTTTTGTGTCACCATTTTATGACATTTATTATTTCATATAGTTATCTCTATATACACGCCATGTTGTGATGATATCCATACGTCGCGCCCCATATTCCGCCATGGTGGGGTGTGACAGAATGGTATCAAACACAGGTTATAGAGATTTAGGTTGCCTAGTCGCGTAGCCTAGTCTATAGCTTAAGGTTCCCTGCATATAGGTGTCACAGGAGTATGTGTGCATTTTATATTAATTGATGTGTTTGGATGTTATTTATTGCGATATTTTGACTAGTATAAATTGAACCATAGTAAGTTCATACTTAGCTACATGTTATTTTCTTTTCGAGTTTTGAATAGTGCGGGTTGAACTATAGTTGTATACGCTAGTCATTGTTGGATTCCGTTTAATTACGTTTTCATGTTCTTTATACATTTTAAATTTTGTCTACGGTGGTTCAGCTGGATTACGAGTTTATATGTTTCATGCATTGGCTACGTTATTTTAATTCATGGATTTTGGATCTTACTTTATGTTGTGGTTATGTGCTTATATGAGTTGTAGGATCTATGTGCTTATTTGAGTTGGTAGACTGATGTGTTATGTGTAGTATTAATTCTTATAAGTGTCATCATAGGAGGGAGTGCATTAGTGAAAGGGGACTGGTATAAGTATGGTGGCCAACATAGTTATACAAGTACCACAACATCAATGGATTCTTGAGTATGGTTGCATGAAAGAGGGTTAATACATGTTTGTATAGTATACGTTGGATGGATTTGAGTGTATGTACGCGTATGCCTATATATGTATATTTCCCTTCTACTTATCGGTTGTATTCTTAGGATGGTTTTCTAGCTCTTTCCTCTTTGGGATGTTCAACTTCTGTAGTAGCGCATTTATCGAGTTCTCATTTCACGTGGTTGTTTGTACGGTACTTTTGGTGTAGAAGCTATTGAGAGGGTGAATATTTATTTTGGAATAACGATATCTATTGTTTTGAGTAAAAAAAATTAGTTGTTGGTAGTCCATAAAATGAGGGTAAAGTGTCGAAAACGTGTTTGAAATAAGGTGGAATATAAATTTTTTTTGTTTACATTTAAGCATGGCTTGTTTATTATAAAATATTTTGGTTTTGATCACCTAAATTATTGTTCTTTAGTTAGAATTTTTTTTATTAAATTAAATATGTTAAAGTCATGTATTTAATCATGTTATGGGTGAGAGTTTTAATTTTCTGGAATTAAAATAAATTAGGGTTTAAAATCGTTTTTGGTTATAAATCGGAGTAGGCAGAAGCTATTGCTAAACTGTCAAATTGTGTCGCTAAACTGTCATAAACTGTCGCTAATGCCTAGGCAGGTTTTAGGTAAAAAATCGTTTTGGTCATAACTTGTTCGTTTTTAAAACTTTTTGGGTGATTCAAAAGCCTAAAATTATGTACTCAGAACGTACTTTTCAAATATTCAGAATGTTTAGCAAATGGAGGTCAGTATCTAAGTCTAACTAATTGTACAAGTGTCGAGTTTAAGGTTAATTTTCAGACAACATAGTTTAAACTTATGTTTTGGGTATTTTGGGTTAATGAATACTTGGAGGGTTAACATAGAGATGAGTTGGGATAGAATTTGAGATTTATTTAGACCTTAGAGCACATGGTTATATTTTGATGAGTTTTGATTTATGGTATTTATGAGTAAGACTGAAATCGGGGTGACAGTTTTAAACCCGTCAGGTTATGTGATGGCTCCTAACTTGTTTTCAAGACAGTTCTTGTTTGATGAGTTGCGAGATTTAGTTAGGTTGGTTACATAAATTTATGGTTTTAATAAGTTTCCTCGCGGACGGTTAAGGCTCATGTGTTGTTGGTTGAGATTATTTGGGTATAAACTTAGTTCACGTTTGAACGTGGAGGTTTTATCAAGGATATGTATCCACGTTTGGTTGCTGAGAGTAAGTTTGAGTTTGGGAGTAAATCTCGGGACGCGATTTCTATTAGGAGTGAGTGATGTGATAACCCTAGGTTTTGGATTTGTCATTTGGTCTTACTTTTAGGTTATTTTATGTGTGCTTACTTGAATTGTGTGATTACGTGTTTGTTTTGTGTGATTGAGGTTGATGTGGTTACCATTTATGAGTATAGAAGTACTCATAAGTAAATTGAGGAAAGGTTATTTCATGTTCATGAGGTCACAGTTAGTGACTATGAAATGAAATGGTGTTATTTTGGTGTTTACGTATACGTATAAGTATTATAGTAATAGTGTATTTTTTTAGGATTTACGGTTTAGCATTTAGAGGTCTCGAATGAGTTAATTAGTCATATGAATATTTTTCGGGATGGTTTTAGGTCATTTAGGACTTAATTATAAAGTTTATTTCAAAAATTGAGAATTTTTTTAAATGTGTATATTTTACGACTTTTACGGTAAAACGCGTAAATTTGACTAGTTTTACGGTTTTGAGGTTTTGGGAGTTTTAGGACCTGAAATAAATTAAGGTAAACTAAGGTAATATTAATAAGATATTAATTAACAATAAAAAGAAAAAAAAAATAAAGAAAAACGAATTTAAGGGGGTTAGGTCGGTTTGGAAAAGAAAAAAAAAGGAAAAGAGGAGAAAAAGGAAAGTGGGCTTATTCTTGGACTATGAATTTATGTACACCCTATATATTGTTTTAATAACAATCAAATTCATTATTATTCCCTGGAGATATTAAAAAATTCGTGGGTTACATAGAAGGTTTTTAGGGTTCTTCCTAATTTTGGGGGTTTTCATAAATCAAAGGTAAAGTCTTTAATCCCTTTTTAATTTAATTGTTTTTATGTTTTTATAATCATCTTATGATGGATTTAGGTTAGGGTTTAATTTAAGAACAGTAAATTAATGTTATAATAATGAGTTCATAATGATTACATAAATTAGGGCTTGTAATTAGAGGGGTTAGGGTTAATTAATGAGGTTGATTTTGTTAAACCCGTTTTTAAAAACCGGGCAGAACTTTGAGTCAATTGTTTCGATCATATCTGGAGT
The DNA here is from genome assembly GCA_025667525.1 of Glebionis coronaria. Lineage (NCBI taxonomy): Eukaryota > Viridiplantae > Streptophyta > Magnoliopsida > Asterales > Asteraceae > Glebionis > Glebionis coronaria. The sequence continues at coordinate 387,264 of JANFOE010000397.1, forward strand.
TCTAGGAACATTCAAGATGCGATCCAAGTATCCCTGAAAAGGTAATTGAAGTGGATTTATAATGCAAGAAACTAGAACTAAATTGGAGGTTGGGAAGTGGGTCAAAAACAGGTTACAACAGTCGGAGGTCAATACAGTTTTGAAGTCAGCCTGTTTTCTTTTTAAGTTTTGGGTTGTTTGGGGTACTTAGGGTTGCATTGGGATCTTCTCACGAACATGAGAGATGGTTTATATATTGTAGCAAGTATCTGCACTTGGGCTAAAGTTGTGGTTTAGGGTAAGACCCTCTAATGGTAACAAACTTTTCATATGTTTAAAATCAGTAAATTCTGGATAGGTAGCAATATATACACATATATCGGGGCCTTAAAAGTAGCTTTAAGGTTAGAGAAAGTGGGAGGTTTTAGCTAACGTATGTAAAAGTATGAATATTCCTTTTACAGAAATCATGGGTATCTTTAAGTGGACGTTTGACTTAAAGTTTTGAGACCTAAAAACTGGGACTGTTTTCTGTAAAATATGAACGGGATAGTTATTAAACTTAACCAAGTTAAGGACTTGTTAAGGAAGGGTAATGGGATGGTTAGAGCTTATCAATGAGGTTTTTGTATGGGAATAGACTAGATGTCCATCATAGGTTGACGAGCCATCTTAGTGATAGGTTTGTGTATTGATTTCGTGTTTTTGGTTTGTTAGCTTGTTGCTAGTGCGAGGACTTGTGAAGAAGCTATCAGGTGAGTTTCATAGTCCCATGTTTACTATTGATTTTGACTTCCAGATGGGATGGAAGAGACACTGTGTTGAGTTATTTTCTAAACTGATGATGTGAATGTTTTTGTGACTTGAGATGGACTTATGTGTACATTATGTGATTAACTGCTATGTGATTCTTGATTGTGTATGATTTGGATCGGGGGACACGTGCCGTCTCAGTTCTTGTGGTTTCACAAGGTAGTGGCCTTGTGGTTTGAAAAGGTAGTGGCCTTGTGGTTTGCCAAGGTAGTGGCCTTGGGATAGGTACATAGTGTGATCATCTATGGTACCATGATGTTGTTTCGCAAGGTAGGAGCCTTGGATTGGTTTGGTATGATTAGTCTTGATTGGTAGTTGTTAATGCATATTTGTAACACATTGTCCATATGTTCTTTCATTGATGATTGTTATTCACAGCTTGTAACTGATTTAGCGTTGGAGTATAAACATATGACTCTCACCAACTTTATGTTGACGTGTTTTAGTGTCTCTTTCAGGTGATGCTTTGGTTAGGCGTGAGAACTTAAGTGGCTAGGGCTTGGAGAGAGTAGGAATGCATATAGAAGGATATCCCCGTTTCCTTCTTAGTTTTGTTTGTCTGTTCATTTAATAAGTGATACTGTGGCACACATATGTTTGTTTTGATTATGTTACTTGTTTGTCTTGGGTAAGAGGTAGGACTGTTACCTACTTACCCAGACACCTGCATTTGATGAGATATTGTCATGACTTTTGTGTCACCATTTTATGACATTTATTATTTCATATAGTTATGTCAATATACACGCCATGTTGTGATGATATCCATACGTCGCGCCCCATATTCTGCCATGGTGAGGTGTGACACATTTGATGCAAAGAGATTCAAATTCTTGGTATCACACATTGGTATGCTCAACCAATAACATGTTGTATATGTTGAGGGGAGGTAATAGCTGTACAAATTTTTTATAATTTTTATTGTATAGTCTATGTTTTGTGTTTTTGATATTATTGTAGGTTTATAGAAAAAGATAAAAGAGGTTACATGTCTAGTGGAAAGCATGAACTGGTGAACTGTGTGAGGTACCGTTGTCACTCCAAGTACCGCTAGCACAAAACCAAGTACCGCTTATGTTCCATGTACCACTACATGTCCGTTGTACCGTTAAGGGTCTCTTTTGTAAAATTGGCGGTTTCTTCGTGCTTAGGTTTGTTATTTACTTAAATACTTACCCCAATTACACAATTGATTCACATAATCTTTTATTTTTATCTCTTGATTCTATAACCTTCTTTCTAATCTTTCGATCATCAAAAATACTAATGGCTGCTTTACAAGTAATCTCTAAGCACAATTTGGTTGCGAATCTTGCTATGAATGATGACTCTCTTGGTTTCCATGAGATGCTTGGTTTCCTATCTCGAAGTCATGTTCGCTTCGCACTCACTGTAAGTCCAGTTGTCTCTATACCCATTGTTGAACAATTTTGGGATACTGTTGTATTAGGTACTCGTTTTGGTCAACCTTGAATTAAGGCTAGGGTGAATCATAGAAATATATATGTCACTGAGGTACTGCTACGAGCAAGTTTGAGATTAAATGACGAAAATGGACTTAGTATGCTTAATAATACAGAGATTCATGATGGCCTTGCAGCCATAGGCTATGGAGGTGGTAGGGAAAGTCTTACTTTCTTTAAAGCTTTATTTTTACCTCTATGGAAATTGCTTTTGCATGCTATTATTCACTGTTTAAGTTCAAAAAGTACATCTTTTGATCAAATACCTGCTGCATTGGCATCTGCTGGTATTTGTCTAGCAAATAGCAGGGTTTTTAATTTTTCAAAATTAATTTTTGAAGGCATGACTAGGAATTTGGAAGGGACTAAGAAGTTTTTAATGTATCCTAGATTCATTCAGACTTTAGTTGGTGACCAAATACCTAACATACCAGAATTAACTGATACATGGGATGTTCCTTCATTCACAAAGAGAACTTTCTCTTTCTTGGCCAAACAAGGCAATGCCTTTTCAAGAACAGTAACACTATTGTTTGCTCATATGTAAGCCCAACCTGCTAATCAAGAAGGTGAGGAACCTAGCAATGCTAGTGCTTCTCAGCAAACTCCTTCTCACCAGAGTTCCCATTCCCTAGAAGATTCACAATCTTCTTCTCACAATATTGGTGTTCCACCAAACACTGATGAGATGATCCATACACCTACTGCTTCTATTGCTGCTAGTGGTTCACCACAAGCACAAGCACCAGAGGTGGTGGATGTTGCAAATTTAACTGCTTTGTGTACAATTTTGTCCCAACAGGTACAGGTATTGTAGAAAAAAAAGCTTGTTCAAGACAAGAGAATTGATGAATTGGAGGCTAGCCTAATCAAGTTAAGGAACAAAGTGTCACCTTGGATGAGGCAATATAGATCTGTTCAGAAATCTGCAGTCAAGAAGAAAAGATTCAGGAACCACAAGAAAAGGCAACTGAATGCAACCAAACAGGAGAGGAGTAATGAAGAACAACCACCTTCTTCTGATAATCAGACAAGGATCTCTGGAAATGACATCAATTTTGAATTGGATGAAGATGTCATGGGGACTTATAAAGATGGAACTTGTTTAGAGACTAATGTGGATGGACCTTCATATATGGAGATTCAACAGCAAGAACCAAAACCTACTCCATAGGAACCACAAGTTCAAGAAATGTTGGTAACTCAGCCAGAGGAACCACAAGGTTAGGAAAAGTTGGTAAATCAGCCAGAGGAGTCACAAGTTGTAGAAACATTGGCAACTCAGCCAGAACCATCAACTAAATCACCACTTCAAGATAATTAGAGTGCTTTCTATGAGAAGTTGGAGGAATTTACTATTCAGTTTCCTGTATATTCAACTCCATCACCACAAGGACAAGTATGGTTTCAAAGGAAACAGACTTTGCAAGTACTGTCTAGATCAAGAATGAGCAATGAATCTGACAAGACTGAAGAGGTGCAAGTTGATATGATGGCTTCTATGGAAGAAAGAGTATCTGGGGATACACAAGTGATCGAAGAAACAAGTGTGTCTAATACTGGTGAAGTCAACATTGTTTAAGATCCAAGTACTGCTAAGCCAACTAAGCCAACTGCAATTATTGCTGACATTGTTGAAGACCCAAGTATTGCTAAGCCAACTAAGCCGATTGCAAGTACCGCTGGTGATCATCCTTCACTAGAAAGTCAAACTTCTTTTGGAGAAAATGAGACTTTAGCCCAATTGCTGCTTTATTTAAAGAAGAATTTAGTTGAGAAGGCTAAACAAGCAAAAGTAGAGAAAAAGACACAACAAGAAGTTCTTGCCAAAAAGGATCAAATTCAAGGTAAGAAAGTTCAAGCTTTACACCCTACTAAAGGTATAGTCATTCAACAGCAAGCTGATGAAGAAACAGCTACCAAGCTGAAGAAGAAGCTACCTAAGATTAATCCAAAGGATAAGGAGAAGAAGCAATTATTTTCAGAATCTGAAGATGAAAGTGATTCAGATGATGATATAAACAAAGTCATGTACAGATTTAATCAAATAGACCATGATGAGGAATTTCCTTATAGAATGCAAGCACAAATTCGTGAAAATGAATTGCAGGAAGAACTTGCAACAAAGCAAGATTTGCTAGAAGCTAAAAGAATACAGCAAGAATGGAACATACAAGAGTATGACAGGATTCAAACTGAGATACATGCAAGTGAGCTTCTTGCAGACTCATTGATAGCTGAAGAGAGAGATGCATATGATGAAGAAGAGAAATCAAAATTGATTGATGATCTGGTAAGGGAGCAATAAAGATTCTTTGTTGAAAAGAAAGGAAAGAAAAAATTAAGCCTCCAACTACTATGCAGATTAGAAATCAGATGATGAACTTTCTTAAGAAAGTTAAAGGATTTACTCATATTCAGCTGGTCAAGAAGAATTTTAAAGAAATCAAGACTTTGTATGATTAAAGTAAGAGGACTAAATTGAATTTTTTTGAGATTGGATCTGAAGCAGATAAGAAAGCTGTTGAAGAATTCAAGAAACATCTGCAACAACAAAGAAAATTTTGTAGTACTCCTAGAATTGAGCCAAATACTGCTGAACCTGCAAATACATCTCCACCTATCAAGACCACTTATGTGAGGAAGAATAGAAAGGAGAAAGTAAGTTCAAGGGAGGAAGAGACTGCTCAAAGAATGAATACAGGAGTTGAAACTCATGGTATTGCTTAGATTGAAAATGTACAAGCAGTACATACACAGTCAACAGTACATACAACAGTACATACTGAGGAGACGGTACATACAAACTTAGAAGAGGGTTCAACAGAACTTGAGGGAATTTCCAAGAGTGTTAAAAGGAAAAGGTCAACAAAGCTAAAGAAGAAAGCTAAGAAAGCTAAAACAACAGCAGAGGATAGTGATGATGATGAGAGCTTAAAGAAGTACTTGAAGATTGTGAAATTTGAAGATCAATGTATTGATACAGAGATTTTTGGAAAAAGAGCATCCATTGCTAAGTGGATTTACTCTGCAAATCAAGGACTTGAAGCTCATGGAATTCAGAGAACTGATGGCACAACAAGAGTATTCAGACTTTTGGAGGATATTCTTCACATTCTTGACAGACAAGATATTCAAGATCTTTCAACGTTAGTTCAAGAAGGGAGTGCAGGTAAAATGAAGTATCACTATTATACTAGGAATTTATCTTTATGTATGAGCCACACAATTATGATCAAGATATGTTGAAGGAATTAGAGAATCAGGTTCCTAGTTATTGGAGATATTACAGGTCATGTGGATTGCATATTTTGGATGTAGATGATGTTACATACTATATGCTACAAGAGAAAACTTACCCTTTCAAAAGAAAATTGTTGGAAAGGATGTTAGAACAACAATTAGAGGTTACAGAAGAGTCTGCTGATGCTTTGGAGTTGATCAGAATGGTTAAACAACAAATCAAGGATTTGAAAGATGAGGAAGAAGCTGAGAAAGAATCTTAAGTGTTTGACTTTTAGTCACACTTCAAAAATGGTTCTCAGTTCACCATGTCTAACACACATAAGAACTGGCTAGTCCATAAGCAAACGGTTTGTGGTAAAGACTTATCAAATCCGTTGAAAGTTGATAGTTTGCTAAAAACTATATGGTTCTAACTCACCTTGTTTTGAGACAAACAGTTGGCTAGTCCTAGATAAACGGTACTAGGTAAAGACTTCATCAAATCCGTTGACGGTTGAAAATTTACCAAAAAGTGTAAGGTTTTCATTACACCTTATTCTTTGTGAATAAAGTATTGGCTATTCCAGAGTGTACGGCTAACTGGTAAAGAATTTATCAAATCCGTTGATAGCTGGTGATTTGCTAAAAATCATGAAGCCAATACAAATTGGTGTTTGTCGTTAACTGTTTTCTTTCAGGTATGAAGTTTGCAGGCAAAGAAGTATTTATAAATAATACTTAGAAGGTTTTGTTATCATCAAATCAAGACAAAGATTTATGATCAAGAGTTCAAGGACTAAACTCAAGAAAACAATAACTGATGCTGCAAAGATGAATAAATGTTTAGAAGACACAAGAAGATCATAGTTTGAAGACAAAGATGATACTCATAATGTTTGAAGATTGTCTTATCATAAGAAGATCTACATTTGAAGTGTTTGGCTACATTCAGTTGGATACAAATACAAATTAACAAGTTCAATCCAAGGATTAAGGAAAGACTGAAGACATGTATTTTTAATACATCCAGTACAAGAGAAACAAGAAGACAACAAGTTATCATTTCTTGTTTAGGGGAGGATTGTTGGGAATTATTTGTTAAGTGTCAAGTACCGTTAGTATATTCCAAGTACTGTTAGTGTTATGTAAGTACCGTTTGTTATTAACGCGGTACATAGTAAGTACTGCTACTTATAAAGTAAGTATTGCTATGATGATTAGGACGAATATATCTTTGTATAAGATATGTAATAGTTATAGTTAGAGTATATCTTATGTGATATACCTAAATAGTTAGAATATTGATAATATATCGTTTGTGATATAGTTATGTATATTGAATATTCTAAGGTTTCTAGGGTTCCTTACTCTATAAAAGGAACATAGGTACAATGTCTTTCATGTACCTCATTCAAGTCGATTAATAAGAGAATCGAATAGTTCAAAGTAATTTTGTTCTTCTGTGCTCTATAATTTAGATTTCGCATAACATAATTAGTGTTAGTAAGAGTGCTCAAAGTGTTTTAGTTTGATTACAAACTATTATACTAACTCTTAACAGAATATAGATCCAACCAAAGGGATCAACAAAACTTGGTACATAACTCCTAGTTAATCCACTTAATATGCCATGACCTTCTAGGTCATGGTTTTCATGGTTTTTGAGTTACACATGGTTACTCATGAGATCTATGATTATTAGTTAACCAATATCCCAAAAGTAAGATTTGTAGCCCATGCAACATCTTAAACTCATAAAATGGTTCATATGATTTTTAATCAAGTTTAAAACATAGAATACAAGCCATAGGTTTCTTATTAAAAGATTTTTAATCATGAATATGATTTTCATAAATATGTCGTGACCTATAATGGTCATGGCTTTATCAAATATTGATTTTAACAAGTTATTCACATGTGTTTATAGATGTATGATGATGCATGCAAGTGAAGATATGAAAGAGCATATGGAGTATACCTTTCTTGCTTAAAAGTACCAAAGATGATCTAGATGGACACGGATATTAGAGATCTAATCTAGTTGATGAAGAAAACCCTAATATAAACCAAGCTGTGGCCTTAAAGATTCAGCTAGGGCTTGTTTATAGTGATTCCAAAAGAAATGATGCTACCAAATGATTTACAATCAAGATGGGATAAAGATTAGTTGATTTAGTGAACAACTTTGGATTTTTGTGGCTTATAGCTGAAATGTTGAGAGAGAGAGATGAAGAGAGAAGTGATATTTCATGTATGTGAGATGGGAATGTGTGTGTGTTTCGGAAAAAAAGAAGAGAGTGGGAAAGGGAATGCAAAATGCATGATTGCCTTGGTAAGAACACTTATGCCAAGTGTAAGCCTTTGTGTTTCCCATGCATCTCTTCTCCTTCCACCTACACCTTGGTGCCGTGTAACATTCACCAAAGGGAGGGGGGATGGGCTTTGGTCATGGGCTTAATATAGTAGACAAGATCTTGGGCTAGTCCAAGAAAGGTTAAGCAAGCCCATAGTGTGTATGCACATATAAATAGCTGCATATGTGTAATGTAGTATCTTTTCATATTGTGTTAAGTTTGGTACACACATTGCTAGTTATAACTTCTTTACTTGTTTTCCTAGTTTTAAGTTCATGGTTTTAGGTTATGAAGTTATTTACAACAAAGATCAAAGTAATAGTATAATTACATGATGGACATGTTCACACACATCTTCAGGAGATATAACACATGAATGAGTGTTATAGGATTATTAGTTGGAAATTTATTGTATTCAATCATGGTAAAATCATGAATTTTACAACACCACCCTGTTATTTTAGCTTTGTCCTCAAAGCTACTAAAAACGTAGTTATCTTTTAAGTGAAAGATGTTCTAAGTATATGATTCATTTCAGACTCTATCTCTCAGGTACGGATGGAGGCATGAACGCGAAGTGGTCTACACCTAGGTTTCCCTTATACGTCCGATTGGGCAATAATGAAGGCTTCTGTTATTACGGGTGGACACAAGAGAACGTAAAGAGATCTTTATCCGGGTTGCACTATTCATTCGATCGAGCAGTAAAAGTGTCCGCTGCTATGGATGGATAGGAAGCAATGCAAAGAGATCTTTATCCGGATCGCACTATACATCCGATTGAGCAGTAAAGGAGACTGTTGCTATGGACGGATAGCAGGAAATGCAAAGAGGTCTTTATTCGGATCGTACTATACATCCGATTGAGCAGTAAAGGAGACTGCTGCTATGGATGGATAGCAGGAAATGAAAAGCGGTCTTTATCCGGATCGCACTATACATCCGATTGAGCAGTAAAGGAGACTGCTGCTATGGATGGATAGCAGGGAATGCAAAGAGATCTTTATCCGGATTGCACTATACATCCGATTGAGCAGTAAAGGAGACTACTTCTATGGATGGATAGCAGGAAATGCAAAGAGATCTTTATCCGAATCGCACTATAGATCCGATTGAGCAGTAAAGGAGACTGCTGCTATGGATGGATAGAAGGAAATGCAAAGAGATCTTTATCCGGATCGCACTATACATCCAATTGAGTTGTAAAGGAGACTACTGCTATGGATGGATAGCAGGAAATGCAAAGAGATCTTTATCCGGATCGCACTATACATCCGATTGAGCAGTAAAGGAGACTTCTGCTATGGATGTATAGCAAGAAATGCAAAGAGATATTTATCCGGATTGCACTATACATCCGATTGAGTAGTAAAGGAGACTGCTGCTATGGATGGATAAACACGGGCTTCTCAACGGGGGGTCGTAGCTATACCCTTCCAGGATCTGGGAGAGGACCAATGGTGTTGTGGATTGGGTTTAGGAGGGAAAATCAACTACAAATGGTTTCTGATGTGAGGAGGACACGCCAGCATGCTTTATATGCTGGGGAAGCTGGGGATGTATTTTATCCGCATCCTTTTTACGGGTGAGATATAGGTTATATCCCACACCTGATGATGAAAATTGGGGTTGAAGGTAAAATAAAATATTTTAACTATAACCCACTCATATCAACAACTTTATGAAAAGACTTACAATTACACCTGAATCTTGTGGGATACAAACATTTGTTAATAGTACTAAAGTTTCTACCCAACAGAGAGGTTATGATTTATTGTTGATGGCGATAGGGTAAGGAGTTGCAAAGAATCTGCTTCATTTGCCACGGGACTGAGCGAGAGGGGCGCAGAAAAGGAGTACCTCAAATGGTGGAGATAAAAGAAGATACCAAGAATAAAGAAGTGTACGCCCTGCGGTGTGTTGCAAAAAGGGTCATGGATTCATTATTACTGGTTCAAAATTTGCATAAATTTTGACTTCTAAAGAGAGGAAATTACACCTCCCAGAGTCTGGTGGGTGATGGTATTGTCGAACTAACTGGACCCGAAGAGGAAAAAGGTATGTCCAAAAAAATTACACCTCCCAGAGTCTGGCCTGTTGGTGCTAGAAATGACATTAAATCTAGTGTTGACTATACGGTCCCCTAGTATAATCAAGGTTTCATCTCCCCAAGGTACACGAACCAATTTTTCATCATATAGGTGTTGATCCCAAACTTAGATCGATTTAGCTTTATGTATACGAGATTAGATCAAGTAATACACTTAGAGAAACCTTTGTATATGTATATGACAATCTAAGTGTTATGCGGAATTAACACTTAAACAAGAACACACACGATTTAAACAAACTTTCACTTTGATTAATGATATCAAACTTTCTTATAATGAAAGTAGTTTACGTATGAAAACTTATATTGAACATTAACCTAAAGGTCTTCTTTTATATACATAAGAAGCCTTGTACAATAATCTACGTATCAACTATTCTAGGTAAAGATAAATATAGAAAATACATTGTTGTTCCTATCTTTACTAGAAGTAATCTAGAATACAATAAACGCGTAGAGTATATCCTTCCATCAGTGCTTGTCTTCAATGTATCAACGCTTGACTTTGTCTTGTCAACGCTTGAGCTGTCAGCGTTTGTATTACTACTGTCAACGTTTGTTTTACACTTGTCAGCGCTCAAGTAGACTGGCTATAATTTATTCCCAACAATCCTCCCCTAAACTTGATATCTACTCTAGTGATCAAGTTTCTGAATAAACATTAAGAACTAGGAGGAATCTTACAAACCTTCTCATATTGGTAATAAATAAATCTGATCAAGTCTTTTGCCACGTCACTTGAATAATCAAATTCCAGCTGAGTGTTCTTCATCTTCTCCAAGATTTCCTTGGACATGAAATACTGACCATCCACAAGTAGATACTCAGCAAACTTTGTAGAGCTCAAATAATAAACACCAGCAGCTGAATACAATCTCCATTGAAGACCACTGAGATCATCTTCAAGATCCTTCCAAATAGCAGGATCCTCATCTTTTGGTCCACACATTCTCTTGAATGTGGACCACAGTTTTATTCCATTTACTGAAGTGGGTGCTTCAGTCTCATACTTGGCCTCTAATAACCTCCATAGATCTACCAAGTCTTCTCTGTCAAAACTTGCAAATAAAGATATAAGGGTGGTAAAAGTGTTAACCTCTTTTCCATACCTGCCAATCTTCCAAAACCCACATTCATCTTCTTCATAGCTTACAATTGTGTTCTAGAATCAAGTGGTAACACTTGTACCATATCTAAAGCTTCTAATGGTGAGAGCTTGAGGCTCTTTCTTATGACAGCTTCACTTTAATGTAATGGATCCATATCTTTGGGAAACTCAAGAGAAACTCCCTTTTTCACTGGTCTGGGAACAAACATTGCCTTCTTGAGCTCCATTTCCTCTGCAAGTTCTTCTTTTCTTTCATCAGAAAGAAGTCTTAGAGTGTTTGCTTCCTGCACTCTAACCCAAATGGGATAAGATCTACATTCCAACTCTTCAAATGTCAATGCCATCAACTTCTTATAAGTCCACCATGTTCCATGACACCTGAGCAACATGCAGTACAACTCCATTCTATCCCTTTTCAAATTTGAGAGAACATTGCTTGCTTTGTGTTTAAGAATAACCCTGCAATCCTTTTGGACTCTTAGAAGAATCTCCAAACCCCATATCTGATCTGAAATGGTCAAGTGTGGATTCTCCATACATCTATCTTCCCAAGTAAGGTACATCTGAACCACCTCGGGCATATCAAAATCAACCTGCAATTTCAACTCATTCAATTTCTCCTTGGCCAGCTCATCACCATACTCAAGTCTCTCTGGTTGTTCTATGATCATAACACTTGAGTCTGAACTAGCTCCATCACTTCCTTCTTGCTCTTCTGAAGTGACAACAAAAGGTGATTCACCCACCTTTTTCTTTTCTTGTTCCACAATTTGTGCAGCCAACCTTCTATCAAATTCAATTTGTGATGCATTCTTTGGAACAACCTCTTCTACCATAATACCCTTACCCTTATCTAATGGATCAATTGTTGGTAAGGTAGATGGTGATACCTGTGAAGAAACCTCCTTGATGATGGATGATGACTGGAATACATCAACCTCATTTGTAGGTCTGTCAACGCCCAATTCTTCTTTGTCAGCGCCCAAGATACTCATGTCAGCGTTCAAATTCTCCTTGTCAACGCTCAAATTTCCTGCCTCAGCGCCTTTTGCAATTTCCTCCAACATGGCTGTAAATGATAAATTTAAGTTTGTAGGAGAGACTAGAGACGTATCAAAACCTGTTTGTTTCTTCAAACTTGTTAGGGCCTCAGCAACATCCAAAGATTGACCATCATGGTTGCCCTTATCACTCACATTTATTTGTTCATCCTCCCCTTTGGAGGATTCCTCCATCCCTCTCCTTGTACTAGCAGTTTCCAAGATAACAATCCTCTCCCTCAATTGCTTGAGTTCAAGGCCTTGTGTGCTGACAACTTGTACCAAGTCTGCATTTTGCTTTTGCAAGCTCATGCAGACAGCCGTCAATTCCATAAGGGTCATTGGCTCCAATATTCCCTCTTCTAAAATGGGTATTTGACCTCCCAGGTTAGATTCATTGGGCATGGATGAGGTCTTAATAATGGTAGGACTGTCTTGGCCAGCTTCTAAGCCAGAACCAATAGTCCCAGCCTCATCCATAACACCAGCCACACTTGTGGTGGTGGTTCTCTCTGCTACATGGCTAGGACCACTAGAGGAGAACACTTCAGTAGTCCTTTGGCATTTTTGTAACCTATACTGTGTTGGTGGAGATGAAGAGGTGGATTGGGTGGATGTGGGTTGGTTAAGGGGTGTTTGGGTCTGTGAAGGTTGTGTGTCAATGTTTGAAATAGGCACATCAACGCCAACATTTAACGTATCAGCGTCGAAGGGTTCTTGGTCAATTTGCATATGTTGTGGTGAAGGTAATGGTTCAGGTATTGGGTCAATTTGGGGTTGGGGGTCTGGTTGGGGTTGTGCTGCTTCAATGACAGCAATCATAGCAGGGGTTAGGGGTAGGTCACGATGTGGGGGTGAGTTCATCTTCATAAAATTGCTTTCTTTTGCACAGGGATCTCATAAAAATCATTATGATCCCTTGTGCAGTATCCTTGGACATCAAAAACCATTTGTAAAAATCTGGGATAAGCTAAAGTCATTTTGTTCCCTTTATTTTTACACATGCCCTCAAAAATCATTTTAGAATAATTAAATTTTTGCCCAGTAGCAATGCACACAATAGCACTGGCAATAGATCTATTGATCTCATTGTGTGCAGTGCACTTGGGACTCAAACATTGTAAGAGGACATGTATTAGGTACTTCCAGGCTGGGGGAAACTCCTGTTTATGATATTTATTTAAAGTTCCTTGAGCAGGAAAATGATAACCCAAAGCCCTTAGTCCTTGTTCTATTTCACTAATGGGAAGGGTGGTTATACCATCAGCATCATCAAGATGCAAAGCTTGGCGTACCAAAGCTTCAGTAACCACCCAGGTTCTCCCATGAAAAATAGAAGATAATGTAGTCACTCTATTAACTGTTGAGGAACTAACATTGTTCCAAAACTGTTTAATATGTGTGACAGGAATGAGTGGTGCATGAGAAAAAGCATACCTAAAAGGAGATGCGTTCAAATACGCCACCATTTGTGTGTATTGGGGAAACAGAGCATCATCAGGTTCAAGATACACGATCATGTTGTGTTGACTTCTGAACCCCAATTCCAAATCTGATGGTTTAAAATTTGGTGCCATTGTTAAAAGCTGTTAAAATGATTGATAAAGATGAAGTTGATAAGAGAAAATTGTGTTAGACAAGAATAATAGGTACCCTGTTTAAAAATAGGAGCCAAATATATAGGAGAAGAAAATGCATGTGATTGGCCCAAAAATAGGCAAGTATTTTCAATATGTAATCATGAAAATATTGAAAAAGAATAAGTTTATCTCATGCATTAAATGAAAGTTATTAGCTCCCAAAATTACGGCCTAAAAATAACCTATCAACGCCCAACGGCTATATTCTTGTCAACTTTTGCCATAGCCATGTCAGCGTCTAAATTGGTCACAACAACGCTTGGAAAAATACTTGTCAGCGTCCAAAAATAAAAATGTTTAAAAATGAAAAATGACCTTAACAAAGTAATTTATCCTAGAGAAGATAACCAAAAAGCTTATAATTATTATAGGGCGGCAAGCACTGTCCAATTATGCACACTTGCTTATGCAGGATAGACATAACAGTCCTCTAGTGTCCCTTGCTAACCAAAACTCTTAACAAATAAGTTACCTTATAAAATCCCTTGTTACTCCCAGGTAAATCCCATGACAAAATCATTCCCAAGTCTCCCAATAGACCACAACCAATTCTTGCCCAAAAATGTCTTGGCAGCATGCATAGTATATCAACTTCGCATGCTACAGTGCCTCATGATTTAGTAAAACTAACTCATACTCACCTGTGGACACAATCTAGAATTGTGATAAGAGTATCATGATTTAGTAAAATTAACTCATACTCACCTGTGTACATAAGTTGCTAAAAATATGCATGGACATAAAATTTATGTCAAGATAGGAATTAAAAATTCCAACCATCATCCATAAATAAAAACATGTCCAAATGCTTCTTCAATGATCCATAAGCAACTCTATATCCAATGGTATACTGCTAACACCACCTGCACATTTAGATTGAAAACCACAAAACTAACATTGTTGCTGACAACGCCCCGATAACACATGACAGCGTTGAGGGAAGCTTTGTCAGCGTTAGACAAATATTTTGCTGACAACGTCACAAAAACACATATCAGCATTCAAGCAACCTTTGTCAGTGTTAGAAAAATATAGTGGAAAATCTAAATACTCAAAAAGACCAATAACAATGCATTATCCTGTACATACTTTTACAAAAAGACCCCAAAACACATATTATGTGAGATTGATCATTCCAATACTTGTGACCAAGTATTGAAACCTTCCAGCATCAAAAGGTTTAGTTAGTAAATCTGACACATTCTCTTTTGTGTCAACCCTATCTGGTTGTATTAAACCTTTTTCAAAACAATCTCTTATAAAATGGTGTCTAATTTCTATGTGTTTAGTTTTAGAATGATGTACAGGATTCTTAATAATGCATAAAGTGCTGTTATTGTCAACAAATATCTTGGTATGCATGAAATTATACCCATAGTCCAACAGCTGGTTCTGAATCCACAAAACTTGTCCACAACAAGCAGCTGCAGCCACATACTCAGCTTTAGTTGTAGAATTTGCCACCACTGTTTGTTTCTTGCATTGCCAACATATCAACCTGCTCCCAAGAAACTGACATCTACCAGTTGTGGATTTCCTATCAAATTTATCACCTCCATAGTCACTGTCTAAATATGCAATCAGCTCCAATGGTGAATCCTTTGGGTACCACAAACCAAGACTAGGATAGCATCTTAGGTACCTAAAGATCCTCTTCACAGCATAAAGGTGACATTCCTTAGGAGTCACTTAATGGCGTGCACAAGAACACACAGCAAACATGATGTCAGGTCTGGAGGCTGTAAGATACATCAATGATCCAGTAATGGATCTATAGTGCCTGACATCAACATCTTTCCCATCTCCAATCTTTCCCCAAGGGTGTTCTCTATCCATAGGAGTAGTAGCCCTCTTTTCATATGGAGAAAAGCCAAACTTCTTCAAGATCTCTGCCACATACTTATCCTGGGAGATGAAGATACCATCTTCTTTCTACTGAACTTGTAAACCAAGAAAGAAGTTCATCTCCCCCATAGCACTCATCTTGAATTTGTCTGTCATAAGCTTGGAGAAATCCTCACTCATCTTTGGATCAGTAGACCCAAAAATGATGTCATCAACATAGACCTGAACAAGCAACACATCCTTACCTTTCTTCTTTGTAAATAGTGTTTGATCTATGGTGCCCCTTTTGAATCCATTGTCTACTAAGTAAGTAGACAAAGTACCATACCATGCTCTTGGGGCTTGATGAAGTCCATACATAGCCTTTTTGACTCTATACACTTTTTCTGGATTCTCTATATCCTCAAAGCCAGGAGGCTGCATGACATATACCTCCTCAACAATTGTTCCATAGAGGAAGGCACTCTTGACATCCATTTGATAGACAGTGAAGCCCATGCAGGATGCATAGGCTAAAAATATCCTAATAGCTTCAATCCTTGCAACTGGTGCAAAGACCTCCTCATAGTCTATCCCCTCCTCTTGTGTATATCCCTGAGCCACTAATCTTTCCTTGTTTCTGACCACAATACCTCTTTCATCTCTCTTGTTTCTTAGAACCCATCTTGTCCCTATAGGTCTGACATATTTGGGACAATCAACCAGCTCCCAAACGTCCTGAATTGCAAATTGGTGAAGCTCATCCTGCATTGCTTCCACCCAACTTGGTTCTTTGAGAGCATCAAATATCTTCTTGGGTTCCTGTTGTGACAGAAAACAGGCAAACAAACATGCTTGCACAAGAGGGGTATCAACTTTCTTGTGAATATTGGCAATAAACCCACCAAGACCTTGATGAGATCTTCTAGTCTGAACAGGAGTCATAATATCACCAATGATTCGAGAAGTGGGGTGATTCTTCATGGTAGAATTGAGAACTCCTCCTTCAAACAGTCTGGTGTCTTCAACCTCATTTTCCAAGTTGCCAATATCTTCTTCATCAGACTCTCTTACATCAACATGAGGATGAACCTCTTCATATAAATTGGAAGGTTCACCTTGTTCAAAAGTGGAAGAGAAAAGATGTGCAGAAGTGTTGTCAACGCCTGAACCTTGGTTGTCAGCGGATGGGCTAACAACGCTTGAACTGTTGTTGTCAACGTCTGAGCCATCAACTTCTGAATTCGTCTTGTCAGCGCTAGATTTGCCTTTGTCAGCGCCTGAAGGACCATGCATGTTGTTATCTGGTGGTACTTGGGGACCACCATTATCTTTTCCAGCAGCAGCAGCAGCAACAAAAGCATCTGTCCATATGGGGATTGTAACATATTCTTGTATAGGAGATGACTTTTCTGCTTGTGATCTAACCTTTTCATGAACTTGTGAACCTGAAACATCAACAACTTGTTCTTCCATAACATTTGAAGTTACCTTCACAATGTCTGGATTAGTGACAGGCATATAATTTAAAGTCCTAGATAAAGGTTCCAAGTCAAACAACCAATTTGGACCACTTTCAGGATCACTAGGTTTACTCTCTAAAAACCTAACATGTAGTCTTTCAAGAATACGTTTTTCCTTTTTAAGATAAACCCTATATCCCTTGCTCTGCACTGAATACCCCATGAAGTAGCCTTCATCACCTTTTGCACTAAATTTACCTAAGGCATCACTAGTATCTAAAACTACTACATGACACCAAAAGGTCTGAGAAAACCAATATTAGGTTTTCTTCCCCAAAGTAACTCATAAGGTGTTTTGTTCTGAATTTTGTTAACCAATGCTCTATTTTGAACATAGAAAGCTGTATTAACAGCCTCAGCCCAAAAGGCTATAGGAAAATGAGCATCAGCCAACATGGTTCTGGCTGCTTCAATTAGGGTTCTATTTTTCCTCTCAGCAACTCCATTTTGCTGTGGGGTTCTGGCAACACTAAATTGCCTAGTGATTCCTTTCCTGGCAAAAAAATCATCTAACACTTTATTCCTAAATTCACCACCATTATCACTCCTAAGCATTTTAACTTCATTTCCAGTTTTCTTCTCAATCTGAGTGATGAAATCGATTAAAGTTTTAGCTGTGTCACTCTTCATAGCTAGAAAGAAGGTCCAAGTAAACCAAGAAAAGTCATCTGTGATAACAAAGCAGTATGACTTACCATTCAAACTTTCTATATTGGTTGGACCAAAGAGGTCCATATGAAGCAAGTGAAGAGGTATAGTACTAGAGTGCACCTGTTTGGACTTGAATGAGACGTTGTGTGGCTTGCCTTTAAGACATGCAACACAAGAGTGGTCATTGTGGAAGGCCTTTTCAGGCAAACCATCAACCAAGCCAAGTCTCACAAGCCTGTTTATATTCTTAAAATTTATGTGCCCTAGCCTCCTGTGCCATAAATTACTTTCATCTACAGAAGCTTTAGCATAAAAACAAGACATATTGTTATTTATTCAAATCCCATTCAGATTCACATTGTATATGTCTTTATGCCTAGGTGTTCTATAGACAATATATTTCTCATCAGGGATCTTATAATCCTTTCTTAACACCAAACATTCAGTATCAGTAAACAGAACTTTATTTTTGTTATCACAAACTTGTGATACACTAAAAAGATTGTAATCAAGTTCCTTTCCCAAAAATACGTTTTCAAAACGCAAGTTCTTGGTGAGAAGTGTTCCTTTTCCTGTGATAGTACCATATCCGCCTCCAAAGTAAACCTTATCACCATCCTTAATGGGAGTGAAGTTTGTCAGATAATCTTCCTTCCCTGTCATGTGCCTTGAGCATCCACTATCCCAATATCCAAAATCATTGACCTGTCTTTGAATGCCCTGCACATAAAGAAAACAAGTTAGTTTTCTTTGGGAACCCAAGCCTTGGAAGACTTGGATTCATCTGGTTGTTCAATTAGAACAGACTTAGTTCTCACAACAACCCTATTTTCATCCTTCTTAGGATGAAATACCCAGTTAACCCCAATAGGTTTTGTAATGACCTTTGAAATGTACTTAAATATGTTGCAGGTCATTGAAAACCCATTATCATTATGGTTTTGATCTTTCTTTGGTCTCCATGTCAAGCTTGAAGAAGCTTTAGACCCCTTACCCTGTGGTTGCAAATATTTAGGTCTGGTCACGTTTCTGTCAGCGTTGGAATTGGTCTTGCCAACGCTGAAATTACCCTTGTCAGTGTTAAACCTAGGGTTTGCTATAGAAACCCATTGCCTATTGGACCAAGTGTTTGTCTTTTGAAATGGTCTTTGTCCATGAGTGTTAGACCCTCTAGTGAAGAATGGGGCAGGTCTAACAACTTGTGGACCTTGCTGCACACAAGGTTTGGGTCTGACAACGTTGACTTTGTTCCTGTCAGTGCTGATTTTGTTCCTGTCAGCGCTGACTTTGGGAGCGTTGACACACTTATATGCTAAATGTGAAAGGCTACCACAAGTGTAACAGGCTTTTCTAGACACAACCCTAGGTCTAGAAGAGAAGAAGCCTGTTCCATCATTGCTAACTTGTCTCTTAGGTGACCTAGTATTCCTATACATCTCTGCATACTTAATGCTAGGTTTTCTAACAGTGTTTGAGCCAAGGTCAACAGCTTTACCAGTGATTGGGTTTGTAACCTTAAGTTGACTCATTAGGACTTTCACATAGCAAGCCACCCTTAACAAATAAGGTAGGGTTAGCTTTCTTCCATTCATTCAGGTCAGTCAACTTTTGTTGATACTCTTCAACTGGGGTGACAACTCTTGGTGGAGGAATGAATTCCTCCTCTTGGAGTTCTGGCAAACCAGTCCAAGATATGTCCTTTTGTTGGACACCATAGAAGTCACCGGCTGGTGGTGGAACCACTGAGTAGTCTTTCATCCCAATCCCAGTCATGTCCTTAGGATCCCTTTGTTTACTCACACATTCTCCTAGGGTTTGTGTGGCCTTATCAAATCCTTGAATTTTAAGGCAAACATTGTCTTTATTCTTAATGGCCTCATCTAACTTAGCCTGTAACTCACCATTAACCCTTTCCATGATGTTTCTAATATCCATACTAGCATTTAACTCATGTTTTAAGATATTTATTTTATCTTTTAAGTCAAATTCCATTTTCTTGCATTCAGAAACTGTCTTCTCAGTTTGAGTGAGAGCTAGTTGGTAATTAGACAGTTTGCATCTTTCAGTACTCATATCATCTAATAATCGTAACACATCTTTGTTAAGTCTCTCAATATTTAACCTACAACCTTTACTACAAAAAGCATCATCGTATACCTCATTATCAGATGAAGAGGAGGAGTGTGCCATGAGAGCATATTCAACATGCTCTTCTTCTTCAATTTCAGCAACCAAGGCTTTATACTCTTCTACATCTTTAGCCAAATAGCTCCAATCCCATCTCATTCCATCAATTCCTTGAACTGTAACCATGGCCTTAGGATCCTGAGCTTTAACAATTTGACTTGAGGGTTTACCAGCATCAGATCTTCTAGGAGATCTGCATTCCCTCATGAAGTGCCCCATACGATGACAGTTGTAGCATTCAACTTTGGATTTATCAAATCCAGCTGTGTCCTTTGCATTGAAGGTCATCTTCTTCTTAAACCTTCTATTCCACCTGTTTGCTCTTATACTAGCAAGAGCCATGTTCCACTTGATATCCATTTCTTCCAAGTTCTCATCATTTATCTGCTCAAGGTCCTCATATGTAATCACTGAACCATTGGGCAAAGAAGCAATATAAGCACATACAGTATCCAGATCTAAACCAGCAAGTTTAACTCTTGGTGAGTCACTTTTGAATGTGTCAGCGTCTGAAAAGGAGACGTTGACAGGACATGTTCCAGCGCTGACACATGATGATCCAGTAACTGGATGCATGTAAGAGTCCTTCTGATTGAAATGACCTTCACTATGAGAAAAGAAGGCCATGTTACTGTTGGTGGACTTGCTTCCATGCTCCAACAGAGTTTCATCTTCCAACAACCTCAGTTTGTTGTAGATATCATCAAATGTGGAACTTCTGTGAGTATTATTGGCAAGAATAGATCTTGCCTCAATTTTCCACGCCTCACCAAGACTTTTAAGAAAAGTAGCATTAATATCAACATCACCAAGTTGTGTCCCCATGAAGGACAATTTGCTTGTAATATCAAGCAATCTGCTTCTCACACTACTAAGCTTTTCATTAGGTTGAGCCTTGAAGACAGCATAATCATGCATGAGTTGATTCTTCTTCTCTTCCTTAGTATCTTCATTGCCACCATATGCAACTCCAAAAGCTGCCCAAAGGTTCTTAGCAGATTTATAACCTCTGTATTTATGCTGGTTCTCTTGTCCCAAAGAGAGTTTGAGAATATTTAGGGTTTTCATATCAACCCTTTTCTTTGCTATGTCTTCAACAAACACAACTCTACCATCATCAGGCTTTTCTTTCTTATCTGCTTCAGAACATCCAGCAACAGCTGCTCTTCCAGCAATAGCATTAGCAATCTTTTGAGCCTTATCGAATGTGTTTCCATATTCAATAATCTCCTAGAGTGTGTAGTCATAGATCCCCAGGTATTGTTCAAAGTTGAATTTCCATAATTAAAAGTTGGTTGCATCAAGCATGGGAATCTTGATGTTTGGTAAAGGTGAGGAGGAGGAGGTTAGTTCTAGATTTGACATGATGTTGTTAGGGTTTTTGAGAAAATTAGGGTTTTGGTGATTTTTAAGGTTCTTGTGTTCTTTAAGATCAAAATTTCCTCAACAAGCTCTGATACCACTTGTTGATCCCAAACTTAGATCGATTTAGCTTTATGTATACGAGATTAGATCAAGTAATACACTTAGAGAAACCTTTCTATATGTATATGACAATCTAAGTGTTATGCGGAATTAACACTTAAACAAGAACACACAAGATGTAAACAAACTTTCACTTTGATTAATGATATCAAACATGCTTATAATGAAAGTAGTTTACGTATGAAAACTTATATTGAACATTAACCTAAAGGTCTTCTTTTATAGACATAAGAAGCCTTGTACAATAATCAACATATCAACTATTCTAGGTAAAGATAAATATAGAAAATACATTGTTTTTCCTATCTTTACTAGAAGTAATCTAGAATACAATAAACGCGTAGAGTATATCCTTCCATCAGTGCTTGTCTTCAATGTATCAACGCTTGACTTTGTCTTGTCAACGCTTGAGCTGTCAGCGTTTGTATTACTCCTGTCAACGCTTGTTTTACTCTTGTCAGCGCTCAAGTAGATTGGCTATAATTTATTCCCAACAATAGGATAACTGCATGATACTTGCTAGTCAATTCATTCTAATGATGACATCAAAGCTATCAAGACTTACTAGGATCTGATTGATGTAAAACGGGTGATTGGAAAGTTTTAAGGAACAACCTCGAATGATGGTGTTAAGTGTCACAACTTTTCTGTCGCAAATTCTACAAAATAATAGGGGTCTAGAACTAATGGAGTGATTTTCAATACCTTACTATATTTAGTAAATATAATGATTTGGTCTGCCCATGTGTCAAACAAGACAGATGCATAATGTTGATTTAGTAAAAACGTACCAGTGGCGACGTTCGAGTTTGGATTAGCTGGGGCATTGCCGGCCATGTACACTTGCGAAGAAATTCCCTTATTGTCCTTCTTCTGGTTGGCCATCTTGGGACAGTCAGGTCTCACATGCCCAGGGGTTCCACACTCGTAACATACCACAGCTTTCTTTGGTCCACTATTGGTTCCACCTGTGGGGTTTCGGTTTCCCTATTGCCCACTTCCACTCCCACGCGCATTGGGCTTGCCCTTGTTGCTGTTTCCGGGATTGGTATTGGGTCGACCCGGGGTAGCAACATTTGCTTGACATTCACGAGCAAAATGGCCTTGTTGGCCGCACTTATAGCATCCTTGGCATTGTCCTCCAGCGACATGATGATAGTTGCACTTTGAACACTTGGAAGGCTGCTGGTGCTGGCTACAAGAGCTTTCATCGGATTTTCTCTTGTTGTCCGTTTGCCTCTCGGACATATTGCGGCCTCTCTTGTTGATCAGCTCAGTCGCAAATTCCATAGAACCTTCAACGGTAGTGGGTCATGAAGCTAACACACTCTCATGGATGTTGTCATGGAGTCCGCTGACATACTTCTCAATCTTATCACTCCTTAGAGGGAACATTCTCGTGCACATCAAGCATAACTCTTGAAATCTTTAGTTGTACCAAAGGATATCATTTTTCTTACACTTTAGATCCCACAGCTCGACTTCCAACTTCTTCATTTCTCCTCTGGGACAGTATTTCTCAGTCATTCTCTCCTTGAGGTTGGCCCAAGTGAGAGTATAGGCAGTGTCATGTCCAAGGGTGGCGACCACAGAGTTCCACCAGGTAAGGTCGCTCTCGAGTAGGGTGCATGTAGCAAACTTAACTCTGTTCTCGTCAGCACAGCCGCTGATGCGGAAATCTATCTCGAGTCTTTCAAACCATTTCATCAATTCAACAACTCATTCTTTTCCTCTGTAGTATGGGGGTTTGCATTTCATGAAGTCAGGGTAAGAACAACCCCTGTTGACGTTGTTTCTGTGCATGTTGTGGTTTGGATCATCGTTCACATTAGCTTCTCTGGTTTCCATAGTTGCCGTAATGCCTTCACCAATCATCTCCCTGAGTTAAGCAGCGGTAACATTATGAGTAGCTTCAGGAACTTTGGTATTAGCGGTGTTGGAAGTAGTTGAATTATTGGGGTTTGATCGTGTAATCGCCATTTGTCTATAATCATACACAAATTGAGATTATTAGTTCAAACTTTAGTACAATTTTTATATTATTTGCACGGAAAAAATAATTTCATGCACTGATTTCATAACAAATTTGGATAACCTGTCAAGATCTCATAATATAATACATTGCACAGCAAATATAATAAAGAAAATGATTACATGTTATTTCCATAAGAAATTTAACATTCGTTTAGCATAACAAAATCTAGGTCATAGGCCGGTCGGGCCTTGTCCAAGGTAATGATACACACATTCTTTAAAACATTACTTCCCAAAGTTACATGTCCAAAAGAAAAGTAAAGATAAAGTACAGGATTACATCACCAACAGCTGAAAAGAAATAAAACTACAAAAGTCCTATACCATGTTAGCTAG
Source organism: Glebionis coronaria (assembly GCA_025667525.1). Classification (NCBI taxonomy): domain Eukaryota; kingdom Viridiplantae; phylum Streptophyta; class Magnoliopsida; order Asterales; family Asteraceae; genus Glebionis; species Glebionis coronaria. The sequence goes on from JANFOE010000397.1 coordinate 411,036, forward strand.
GGTGCAACCCATAAGCTGATCATGACGTACAAGAAACCTAGTACATCTATCCTACTCCTGCCTAGATGGTCGGCTAGATGAGGTTGGGGCTGATAAAGCCGCAGGTGCTCTGGTGGCGTTCCATAAAGTCCGAACTGTTATTCGGGTCTCCTTAAGTGTACGGAGTGCTGATAGTAGCTGGCTCTGGAGTCTATCGACGACCCCTCGGAGATAAGCCATCTCCCCAGTAACCCCATCATGCCGGACAGTGGCGAGATCAAAGAAAATAGATAATGACTGCTCTTGAGCAGAAAGAGCAGCATGGGTCTGATGCTGAAGACCCTCCATGACTTGAATGCGCTGCTGGAGATGGTAGTTCTCCTCCAATAACTACTTCAATGCCTCTTCTGTCCTAGCCTGGATGCCTTTAGCGGTCTGGGATTCTCCTATCATAGTGCGAAATAGAGAGTCGATACGATCGTAGACGACGGCGTGGCCTTGTTGACTGACTGTGAACTGGCTACGGAGGTCGAATATCTCCTGCTCCTGGCGTGCGGCCAGTACGGCGATCTGGTCCAGGACGGAATCGACACGCCCTGCCCCGGAGCCTTCCCCGGTCTCATAAGTGGAGACGGGTACAGACCCGGAAAAATAGCCCGATGATAAAGATGGAGGCACGGAAGATGGTATGCTAGGAAGAACATGGTCCTCCTCGAAAGAGGTTGGGGCCAGTATGGCTGATGCTGAGATAGAAAAAGGGTCCTCTGGGAGTACAGCTTCGATAGTTGGGTCATCCTTTTAATCCGAGGCTGATAACCATTCACACTGCGTCGATCATGGAGATGAACAAACAACTGGAGTAGGAGCTACTACGGGTAGAAGACTCGAAGGTGCAGTAGGCGGAGTCGTGATGCTCTGAAATAGTATTATTTTAAGTTTGAAGTAAGTATAAGCTTACAAACGAAGAACAATCTTATTTTAGATTACATGTTTTATGAAATATATCCCTTTTAAACAATTATCATAATGTTTTAAGGTTACATATATTAATAGTTATATATATATATATATATATATATATATATATATATATATATATATATATATATATATATATATATATATGTATATATATATATATATATATATATATATATATATATATATATATATATATATATATATATATATATATATATATATATATATATATATATATATATATATATATATTATCATTTAAGCAGTTCATCTAACAATTTGTAAGTGCATGGTTTGGTTTAGTATTACCTATATTCTCATTTCAGTATTTTACTAAGTAGTGTAAAATTTTCAAGTTTAGCATATCTAACATTTTCCATAGCAATATTTCACTAAACAATATTAATAACCAACTTTAGTAACAATATATACACTTAGTTCACATAGCATAAAATGTCCTAAGATCTATATGCTTAACTAATATGGTCCCAAAAGAAAATCCAAAAAAGATTTCTATAAGTTATAGTCCAGTTTTAAATAAAATAAAAATCATTTTATTTTTATTTTATTTAAAAATTTATCTGGTTCTCTATAACTAATGCTCCGATACCATTCTCTGTGGCACCCCAGGTAGGGTCAAAACATGCAGAAATATCCACAGAGATGTCACTAGGGTGGATCGGTAGCACATAGTCCATAGAGCATAAGATAAAGAGTTATTCAAATCAGATTACATGATCATTAAACAAATTTATAAAAATTATCTTCAACATGAAAAAAGTAGATTGTTTATGTTTCCCCAAATAGAACCCCTGACGAGTCCTACAATGCAGATTACTAAGATGCTGTAGACCATGCACACATCACGTACTAACTTCATTTTACTATGAAAAACATGTTAGAGGGTCAACATAACGTTGGTGAATTTACAGGTTTAACATTTATTAGTTTGGACATACAATAATTATAGAAGTAACAATGCACAAAGCATTCTTACTAAAATTTAGATTACATTTGTTTATTATTAGAAACTGATGCTTAACCTTCAATAGTCCTCAACAGATGAGGACGTAGTGTCTTACAAAAAGACACCCAACCCAGTTCCAACATGGTATACATCTGTTGTCCCGGCCAAGGCACAGTGAGCATGACTCACCTAGATGGGGATGGTCAATCCCTAATAGATCTATTATAACATTCGGGCGATTTACAACAACTTAACAGTTCCAATAATAATCAATCATATTCAAGTTTATACAATTCTGTTATGTCCATTAAGTGGTTGTATGTTTTCTCCCCCATAGAGGAAAAGTTTTATCAAAAGTTTATATTGGGCTGTAAACTCACCTGGGAGTAGGCAATAGCTGTTTAATACGAATATCCAAATAAAGATCATGCCAAAAGTTATGCCTAATAAAATAGTACAGTCTTATTAGATAATACAAAGAACATATATGTATGCTTATACAGATTTTAGTTAGTTCATTTATGATACGGTATTTATCTAAATAACCGTAGTTCAAGTATCAACAATACTCATTTAAACTTATCTATATAAGTTTCATTTTTAAGTAAACATAAAATCTTTAACTTTTAATCTCAGTTAGCATACACGTATTAATAATAATCTTTCAACTTACAATTAAGTTTCTTATTTAAGTAGACATAAAATGTCCTACTTAAATTACGTTCTCCGCTCATGTATTATAATCACTCATATACTATTAAGTTTCATTATTAAGTAAACATAAAAAAAATATACTTAATATTAGTTTACATTCGTAATTCATGTATTATAATCATTCATTTAAACTTACTATTAAGTTTCATATTTTAAGTAGACGTAAGGTGTTCTACTTAAATATTAGTATTCAATTTATCCAACGTTCATATAAATTTTATTTTCTAAAAGTATATGAGTTCATGCATTAATAATACATATTCATAATTGTTTATACAATTTATTCCGTAAAGCAAATATAAATATTTTAATTTGAAAAATAAAATATAATATTTTATTTAACTTTAAAATTTCCATAACTTATTTTTACATTTATAAAATAATTTATTAATTACAAACTTAAGAATTTATACATTAATTATTATGGTCTAGGTGTTTAATTATGTTTTATTATAATTAAAATAGATTTTAGGGTTTGGCTCTTTAATGTTTCAGAACATGGCAAAACTAGTCCCTCCATATTTTGAACAAGTATAACTTTCGGATTTTACACATTTGGTACCTAGGGCTTCTTTAAGTTTCGGTTAATTACAAGAATGGTCCTTAGGGTTATGAAATGACAAAATAACTTTTAAAAACTTCCCAAATGGTCCCTTGGGTTTAATATGCCACAGATGGTATTAATTGAACCCTAGACTTTTGGATAATTACATTTTCAGTCCTTGTGTTTACTAATTTATTATAACAAGTTTCATAAGTCACTGTTTTAGTCCTTAAGCTTCATAAATTTTCCTTTTACTCCAAAAGTTTCTATAAGTTATATTTTATTATAAAAACTTTTATTTAACATTCAAAACATTATATGGGCTCATTAAATGGGCTAAACATCTAATGGGCCAATTAGTGGGCCTAATACATTTTCAAGTTTACTAGCTTGTTAAATGGGCCTTTAACACATTTATTGGGCTTAAATACATTTTAAGTCCATTAATCATTTTAAATGGGTTCAAGTATAAACTTAAGTCCATTAGGTCACTAAGATTTATTAAATGAGCTTATAGAGTCCATTGAGTCTTGGGCTAACATTGTATGGGCTTAAATAGTCCATTAACACTACTTTACATTTTATGTAAGTATTAACTTAGGATATTCTTATAAGTCTATTATGAGCTTATTCATATTTAGTTTTAAATCTAAATAGAAGAATAAAACCTATAGTTTGTTTTATGCGATGTTCCAAAATAGATCTAGGTGTGTTACAAGGTTGCATGCAAATCATAAGCCCTATTATGTGCTTATAACTCACGGCTATAATTAGTTATAGCTTATTAAGATGAGACAAGTCTTATTTTAAGGTTGCATGTAATTATAAGTGTCCAAATTAAGATCTAGCTATGTACAAGTCAAGAAAACAAGTCACAAGTCAAAAATAAGATCTGAACTATGTCTAGACCTAAAAATCAATCATAGATACATGTATACTTATATATAGCCCACGGCTATATTTCTAAATCTTGGTATTTCCAAGATGAACACATTAGGTAATTTTATGTCTTGTAAATATTTACAAAAATACATATTGATTATCTAAGTTACATGCATGTTCCCATGGTTACTATTATTCCAAGAAGACTACATATAGCCTACGGCTATATTATCTTATCCCAAAGTTCCCATAAGATTCTTATAAGCTTGTTTTATGTCTATTATGCTCAAGTTAACTCTATCATTAGATCTATGGTTTATCCAAGCATGCATGTACATCTAACCCATTTTAGGTCATATGTAACCCACGGCTACACATAAGTTATATTTTGTGATTTTTAGTATTCCATTTCACATGTAATAATACATTTCCCATTATTAAAACTTGGTACATAACTCCTAGTTAATCCACTTAATATGTCGTGACCTTCTAGGTCATGGTTTTCATGGTGTTTGAGTTACACATGTTTACTCATGAGATCTATGATTATTAGTTAACCAATATCCCAAAAGTAAGATTTGTATCCCATGCAACATTTTAAACTCATAAAATTGTTCATATGATTTTTAATCAAGTTTAAAACACTGAATACAAGCCATAGGTTTCTTATTAAAAGTTTTTCAATCATGAATATGATTTTCATAAATATGTCGTGACCTATAATGGTCATGGCTTTATCAAATCTTGATTCTAACAAGTTATTCACATGTGTTTATAGATGTATGATGATGCATGCAAGTGAAGAAATGAAAGAGCATAAGGAGTATAACTTTCTTGCTTAAAAGTACCAAAGATGATCTAGATGGACAAGGAGATTAGAGATCTAATCTAGTTGATGAAGAAAACCCTAATATAAACCAAGTCGTGGCCTTAAAGATTCGGCTAGGGCTTGTTTATAGTGATTCCAAAAGAAATGATGCTACCAAATGATTTGGAATCAAGATGGGACAAAGATTTAGTTGATTTAATGAACTACTTTGGATTCTTGTGGCTTATAGCCAAAATGTTGAGAGAGAGGGATATGAAGAGAGAAGTCAGATTGCATGTATGTGAGATGGGAATGTGTGTGTATTTCGGCTTAAAGAAGAGAGAGGGAAAGGGAATGCAGAAGGCATGATTGCCTTGGTAAGAACACTTATGCCAAGTGTAAGCCTTTGTGTTTCCCATACATCTCTTCTCCTACCACCTATACCTTGGTGCCGTGTAAAATTCACCAAAGGGGGGGGGGATGGGCTTTGGTCATGGGCTTAATATAGTAGACAAGATCTTGGGCTAGTCCATGAAAGGTTAAGCAAGCCCATAGTGTGTATAAACATATACATAGCTACATATGTGTAATGTAGTATATTTTCATATTGTGTTAAGTGTGGTACACACATTGCTAGTTATAACTTCGTTAGTTGTTTTCCTAGTTTTAAGTTCATGGTTTTAGGTTATGAAGTTATTTACAACAAAGATCAAAGTAATAGTATAATTACATGATGGACATGTTCACACACATCTTAAGAAGATATAACACATGAATGAGTGTTCTAGGATTATTAGTTGGAAATTTATTATATTTAATCATGGTAAAATCATGGACTTTACAGCACCACCCCGTTATTTTATCTTTTTCCTCAAAGCTACTAAAAACGTAGTTATCTTTTAAGTGAAAGATGTTCTATGTATATGATTCATTTCAGAATCTCTCTCTCAGGTACGGATGGCGGCATGAACGGGAAGTGGTCTACACCTAGGTTACCCTTATACGTCCGATTGGGCAATAATGAAGGCTTTTGTTATTACGGGTGGACAAAAGTGAACGCAAAGAAATCTTTATCCGGGTTGCACTATTCAATCGATCGAGCAGTAAAAGAGACCGCTGCTATAGATGGATAGGAAGCAATGCAAAGAGATCTTTATCCGGATCGCACTATACATCCGATTGAGCAGTAAAGGAGACTGTTGCTATGGATGGATAGCAGGAAATGCAAAGAGGTCTTTACCCATATCGCACTATACATCCGATTGAGCAGTAAAGGAGACTGCTGCTATGGATGGATAGCAAGAAATGCAAAGAGGTCTTTATCCGGATCGCACTATACATCCGATTGAGTAGTAAAGGAGACTGCTGCTATGGATGGATAGCAGGAAATGCAAAGAGATCTTTATCCGGATTGCACTATACACCCGATTGAGCAGTACAGGAGACTGCTGCTATGGATGGATAGCAGGAACTGCAAAGTGATCTTTATCCGGATCGCACTATACATCCGATAGAGCAGTAAAGGAGACTGTTGCTATGGATGGATAGCAGGAAATGCAAAGAGATCTTTATCCGGATCGCACGATACATCCGATTGAGCAGTAAAAGAGACTACTGCTATGGATGGATAACAGGAAATGCAAAGAGATCTTTATCCGGATTGCACTATACATCTGATTGAGCAATAAAGGAGACTGCTGCTATGGATGGATATCATGAAATGCAAAGAGATCTTTATCCGGATTGCACTATACATTCGATTGAGCAGTAAAGGAGAATGCTGCTATGGATGGATAGACGCGGGCTTCTCAACGGGGGGTCGCAGCTATACCCTTCCAGGATCTGGGAGAGGACCAATGGTGTTGTGGATTTGGTTAGGAGGGAAAATCAACTGCAAATGGTTTCTGGTGTGAGGAGGACACGCCAGCATGCTTTATATGCTGGGGAAGCTGGGGATGTATTTTATCCGCATCTGTTTTACGGGTGAGATATAGGTTATATCTCCATACTTGATGATGAAAATTGAGGTTGAAGGTAAAATAAAATATTTTAACTATAACCCCACCCATATCAGCAACTTTAATAGTACTAAAGTTTCTACCCAACAGAAAGGTTAGGATTTATTCTTCATGGCGATAGGGTAAGGAGTTGCAAAGAATCTGCTTCATTTGTCACGGGACTGAGCGAGAGGGGCGCGGAAAAGGAGTACCTCAAATGGTGGAGATAAAAGAAGATACCAAGAATAAAGAAGTGCATGCCCTGCGGTGTGTTGTAAAAGGGTCATGCATTCATTATTACTGGTTCAAAATTTGCACAATTTTGACTTCTAAAGAGAGGAAATTACACCTCCCAAAGTCTGGTGGGTGATGGTATTGTCGAACTAATTGGACCCGAAGAGGGAAAAGGTATGTCCAAAAAAATTGGACATTCAACATCTCTTTATGAGGGATGTCAAACACAACCTTACAAAGTACACCCATTGTAAGTTGGATGTGCCTTTCAGGTTTAGGGTTGCCTAAGTGGCGAATATAACCCTACAAAATACATCCATTGTGAGTTGGATGTGTCTTTCAGGTTTAGGGTGGGAGAAACAAGTTAGGGGAATGGGGCATCCCCGGACCAAGTACTCCCTGGCTTGTTGGTGCTAGAAATGATATTAAATCTAGTGTTGACTATATCGGGGTTACGGTCCCCTAGTAGAATCAAGGTTTCATCTCCCCAAGGTACACGAACCAATTTTTGATCATATAGGATAACTGCATGATACTTGCTAGTAAAATTATGCTAATGATGACAAAAAAGCTATCAAGACTTACTAGGATCTGATTTAGGTAAAACTGGTGATTGGAAAGTTTTAAGGAACAACCTCGAATGATGATGTTAAATACCTTACTATATTTAGTAAATATAATAGGGGTCTAGAACTAATGGAGTGATTTTAAATACCTTACTATATTTAGTAAATATAATGCTTTGGTCTGCCCATGTGTCAAACAAGACAGATGCATAACGTTGATTTAGTAAAAACGTACCAGGGGTGACGTTAGAGTTTGGATTAGCGGGGACATTGCCGGCTATGTACACATGCGAAGAAGTTCCCTGATTGTCCTTCTTCTGGTTGGGTAACTTGGGACATTCAGGTCTCACATGCCCAGGGGTTCCACACTCGTAACATACCACGACTTTCTTTGGTCCACTATTGCTTCCACCTGTGGGGTTTCGGTTTCCCTGTTGCCCACTTCCACTCCCACGCGCATTGGACTTTCCCTTGTTGCTGTTTCCAGGATTGGTATTGGGTCGACCCGGGGTAGCAACATTTGCTTGACATTCACGAGCAAAATGGCCTTGTTGGCCGCACTTATATTATCCTTGGCATTATCCTCCAGCGACCTGATGATAGTTGCACTTTGAACACTTGGGATTGGATCCCAAGTAGTTCTTGGTGCGGGTTGTGGGAGTAGTGTCATCAGCTTTCCCAACGTTTTGCATTTTTGAAGGCTGCTGGTGCTGGCTACGTGAACTTTCATTGGAGTTTCTCTTGTTGTCCGTTTGTCTCTCGGACAGATTACGGGCTCGCTTGTTGATCAGCTCAGTCGCAAATTCCATAGCACCTTCAACGGTTTTGGGTCGTGAAGCTAGTACACTGTCATGGATGTTGTCAGGGAGTCCGCTTACATACTTCTCAATCTTATAACTCCTTAGAGGGAACATTCTGGTGCACATCAAGCTTAACTCTTGAAATCTTTGGTTGTACCAAAGGATATCATTGTTCTTACACTTTAGATCCCACAGCTCGACTTCCAACTTCTTCATTTCTCCTCTAGGACAGTATTTCTCAGTCATTCTCTCCTTGAGGTTGGCCCAAGTGAGAGTATAGGCAGTGTCATGTCCAAGGGTGGCGACCACAGAGTTCCACCAGGTAAGGGCGCTCTCGAGTAGGGTGCATGTAGCAAACTTAACTTTGTTCTCGTCAGCACAACCGCTGATGCAGAAAACTGTCTCGAGTCTTTCAAACCATTGCATCAATTCAAAAACTCCTTTTTTTCCTCCGTAGTATGAGGGTTTGCATTTCAAGAATTCGGGGTAAGAACAACCCCTGTTGACGTTGTTTCTGCGCATGTTGTGGTTTGGATTGATGAGGCTGCAATTATACATAGTCTTATCGTCCAAATCGGGCTTAAAATGCTTAAAATATCATTAAAATACCCCAAAATATGCTTGTGTTTGTTGATTGTGTATTTTAGGTACGGATATCGAGAAAATGACAAAAGATCACAAGAATCAAAGAAAAACAAAGACGGGAAACGAAGCCGCACAATGAACCGGGCCCGATTGATGATTTTGTAAAAATGCCCCTCAAGATTGAAGATTGTACAAGTTTGGTCCCTCATCTTTGAAGAATTGTCAAGAATAATCCTTGAAGAATAATTCTATACAAGTATGGTCCTTGAAAATCTCAAAGTATACAAAACAAGCCCTTGGTACAAGTTTCAAACTTGTTGTGCCATATTTGACAAGTATCCCAAAGTTAAAACAAAAGGAATTTCAACTTTAGGCTGGTTAGACTTTGTTTGAAGATTTTTGTGAAGACTAGGGGGCATTCATGGACTAATGAACCCATATCCACCTCATAACCAACATCACCACCCATTTACCCAACCAAACCCGGCCCTAAACCCATACCCAACCCATTATCATCCCACTCACCCAGTTAATGACTAAAAAAAACGTTTTTAAAAAACATATTAACTATTAATATGTTTCCCTCCTAACAAACCCTGTTCACTAATCTCCCCCAAAAACACACCTATAAACCCTAATTTAATTCCAGATTTAGTTAACGACAAAACAAGAGGTTTTGTAAAATTGATTGAGAGAAAAGGTGATTAAGGGCAAGTGAATAACAACCCATGTGTAATTCATCATCCACATCAGCATGAGAAGACAAACGAGACATCTCAATGTCACATGTTACCACAAAAATCCAACAACCTTGACCAAATCAATGATTCTGATCTATTTCCTTGCTTCCCACAACTAATTGAAGACCATGATCACTCAGAAGCTTCAAGAACGATTTTGAATCAAGCATATGCCAAGGAATATCCAAGGGCAGTTTGGGGATTAACATAACATCTAGGGTTTTAGTTTATGCTTGTCACTTGTAGTATAAATAGCATAGCTTAGTTACTATTAGCTTTGTTTCAATTTTTCTCTTAAAAATTTGTAATCTGAATTTTTTTATGAATGAAAGATTGAGTTCCATGTTTTAATTTAAACTTTCATTTACTGTTTTATGCAAACTTTATTTTCTTGCAAGGTTCATTGTTTTAAGTTTGTTAAAGTTGTGGTTTCAATTTTATAAGTTTTTGAAAGTAAGGTTTTGAAAGGCAAAGTGAAAAATCAGTTTGTTGAAGTTGATTATTGTGTTGGTTGTTCACTAAATCAAGGTTGTTGAACCTTGCTTCTTGTTTTTTTATTGTTTCTACAGGTTGGAAAGCTAGTGTACACGCGTAAAGTTAAGCTCTATTCACCAATGGTACAGATGTGTGCCCTTGAGGTGTGATTTTTCTTCAATTTTCAATTATTATGCAAGTTAATTTTCATGCGTTTCTGTGAATTGAGTATGAAATATGTGATATAAGCTGTTAATTTACTGCTATTTGATCATTATCAGTGGATGTCTTTGTTATTTGTGAGTTTTCAAGCAATTTCCTTGTTAAAATCTTGCTTCAAGCTTTTGAAGGTGAGTTTGGGACAGTTGGTTATTGAGTGGTGATTTACCACCAAGGCCTTCTTAGCTCTGCTTACTCTTTACAAGGTATAGGAGAGTTGATTTTATCAAAAAGAAGTGTAGGTTTAGTGGTTGAATCTAAAAGTTTTAATTTGCATGTTCACATTAAATTTCTGCCATTCTTTTGTTTGGATCATATTCTATTTGATTAGTAATTTAAGTTTGTTTGCATTCTTGTTTAAGATTAGAAGATATAGTTAACTTAGCTTTAGTTTCACATAAAACTCGAAAAAAAAAGAGAAAAGGGTACGGCTCATTTATATTTATGTGATAGTACAACAGTAGGTCTTCGTAGGTTATTATTTGGTGTTTTTAGTTTTGATTTTACTTTATTATGGTTAGAACTTGTAGGATAGTAGGATTAGATTAGTTTACGTCTACTTTTAGTTTGATGAAAAAAAAACAGAAAATACAAAAAAAGGGGTCACCAATAGCCTAGTTGTGCCCATTGCCCATATAAAAAAAACAAGAGAGCCAAAAATGAACAAGGAAGCTTAGGTCTGCGCATTTTAATCTTAGCTTGCTGTGTGGTTGTTTTCGTGTGTGAATCTTTGGTTCACTTTTGTGCATTTTCAGTTTAAACGTGTTCCTTGTGTCCAACACCAAACAGCGAAGCAAAAAGAAAGTAAAAAAAAACCATATAGTAACCAAAGTAAAAACATAAAAAATAAAAAATAGGGTGCTTGCTTGTTGGTTTTTGTCAATTGAGGAGTGAATTGTCGATTATAGTTTTTGGTCGTGTTTTGTTTTGTGAGTTTGTTTGCCTTGTGCCCACTGTCCATAACGAACAACAACCAACAAATCGAAACAAGTAACGAAAAAGGGTAATTTGTTTGCTTATTTGCTGAGTATTCTGTTTTCTATGGCTGTTTTTCGCGTATATTATTGTTGGTATTACCCTAATAAGCAACTGCTTATTAGGGGTATGCTTATCCAAAAAGCTGTTGTGCAGCAAATAAAAAAACTGAAGAATAAAAAGGAGCAGCAGAGGGTATTGAACCTTTGATCTACACTCACCAAACAGACACAACACTCAACCCATTCAACCACCTGCTCTATGAGCTATTCTTGTTAGAACTTCTAATTTAGTTTCTTTTAACCTCGTTTACATTTCCTAATAAAAAAACCGAATATAAAATCGGCAGGCAGTGGGGGTCGAACCTAAGACCTGCCACTCCATAGCCCAACACCCGAACCATTTGCTCTCCCAACTCTTTTTGGTTTCCAAACCTTTTAGTTCTTTCTTATACTTTCTTTGTTTTCGTCTTATTTTTCATATAGTAGCACGTACAACTTATTTTTAGCTTATTAGGGGACATTCTTTTAGCTTCTTTCTTTTTCATAGATTTCAAACAGAATTTAGGACATTTATAAAAAAAAATTTTAAAAAAAAATCATTTTTTTAAATCATTTAATATTTTTAATCACTGAATTAGTTTAAAATCATATTTAATTCAAAATAAAAATTAAAAAGTAAAAAAAAATACAATTCTTTTTTTCTAAAAGTTTTATTTTGTCATTTAGGACGTAAGAAAAATAAATTTGTTTTTGTATAGTTTAAATTTCATAATTTTTTTTAATTATTTTTTTCTAAGATTATTCTCATTTTAAAAAATAAAAAGTCATAAAAAATAGAAAAAAGTTTAGAAAAAATTTGAAAAAAATATTTTTAAGTTTAGAATAATACATTTTAGGTTTACAAATTAAAAAGTTTTTTTCTTAGTTAATTTATTTTTTAGGATTTTTAATTAACATTAAATATTAATATAAAATAATTTAAGATTTTTCAAATTTTTTGGTTTACGTTTTCTTTTTAATTAGGATTTTTAGGACTTTTTAGTAATTTTTAATTATTTACTAGGTGAAGTTTTTCGTTGGGTCGCGTTTTTACGTTCGTACGTTCGCGCGTTTTCGTCCGTGACGAGGGTAAATCGTTTCCGTTTTCTTTTCTTTCCTTCTTTTCAAGAGCGTAATCACTCGAATAAATAACGTCTATATATTTTGGCTAAACACCATACCTCGACCGAGAACGAACTCGACGACGAGTATTCGCGTTTTTCACAAAACGTGATACTTAATACTTACCCGCTTTTGTCGCTTTGTTTTTCCTAAAACAAAGTGTACAAAAATAAGGTATCAAAAAATGGCGCCGTTGCCGGGGAGGTGTGTTTAGCCATATTTATTTATCGTGTTTATTTGAGTGTTTACGTTTTTATCGTAAATACTTATCTTTTATTTTTCTATACTATTAGCCATTCAAATAAATCGTGTTAAATAGAACTCTATTAACACAAAATCGGTTTCTCGTTTTTATTGTGTATAATATATTGTATTTACGTAGAACAATTAATAAACAATAGTATCCAAATACGCGAGAAATCGCACCTCAATAGTTGAGCGTTCCGGTCACTGTTGTTGTATCGAATTCAAACGAAATCAAAGGCAAAATAGATAAATACTCTTAATTGGTTTAATCTCGATAAATACAAACTATAAGGTGGGTATAAGGCGGTTGTATTCACGACCTAAGGGAAAAAGGCTCTTAAGTGCTTCGCGTCGCCTCGTTTTCTCCGCTCGCTTGTGCGTATTTTGAAAGTGACGACTAATTAGGGGTTTGCCAACTCAAGTATTATTAATCTATTTTTGTGAGTTTTAATTATTGAACCTCGACACAATGTTTACGTTCCGCCAACATTTCAAAGTCGACGAGGGTTTTTAATTCACGTAATTACCTTCTTTCTTCTTGGATTCATTAATCGAGACCTTTGATTAGTGGATATTTTTTGTAGATTAATTTCTACGTAATACACAAAAAATCCAAAAAAATTAAAACACAATCAAAAATGAAAAATATTCTTCTTACCCCTTATCAATTAATTCTTTTTCTAACCCTCTAGTGTTTAATTCTCGTAACACCATTCTCGTTTCACCATGTCCAACGATGGATATTACTCATGTCCATATTGTGGAGGTCCGCCCGACGGTGGTAATTGCTTCAATTGCGAAATTTATGGAGGAAGAGAGGGGTATATATACAACTCTCCTCAAAACGACCATTGTTACGGATTTCAATCCTATGACCAAGCTCCACAACCGCCTTCGTCTTATTCGTGTGGTTTTTGCGGTTTGGAGCACGATTTCGGATTTTGTTGTACGAATTATAATAACCCTGAACCAAATCCTAATTTCTATGACCAATCTTCGCAATACGCACCATCATATTCATGTGATAATTGTGGAAACGCACCTCATTATGTATATGATTGTCAACCGATGAACTACAATACGTCTTTCGACAATCAATTCTCCGGTTTTGACCAATCACCTCCACAAAATTCTTTCGATGATGATCTCGGTGCAAGTCGCGTTGACGAGGGATTTAAAGAAATTATAATTCTTTTTCAACAACTTATGGAGAAAAAGGAACTTAGAATCGTCGAAGTGATCAAAAAACATCAAAAATATGGAACAGGAGAAACGACGAATCAATAAAGAAATAAACAATATCTCTACCGAGCTAAGCGTTAGGATATATTGTAGAGAATATATAAGTGACGAGTTTAAAAGAGAGTGTGAGATTAGAACTAAACAACTTTTACAAGATTACAATGGTTTAAGCATCAAAATTCGTCATAAGAGAATAGAACAAGAAAGAGATGAGCATCTAGCTAATTGTGATCTCACGTCTCCTATTTATGATGACGACGACGATAGCGACATTTTTAATCTCAACCCATCTTGTGAAACCATTACTCTCATGCTCCCAACGAAACCCGTTGCCTCTCTAAGTATGGGGGAAAAGAATCTTAGCACTAATCCTAGTGTTGAGATCCCTATTCCAATCCAAAGTGAGCCTACGGTTGTCTTCAATGAAGAGTTAAGTGATTTTGCTCTCCATGAATTTTTCCACGAAGATTCTAACGAGGCAAATTACGATAGTGAGTGTGATACGATTTCATGTGATGATGTCTCTCCCAATGACACTTTGGCGAGAGAATCAACGACTTTTTTGAACCCGCTTTTCAATGACGATGATTTTTCCGCTAGTGATGACGAGTCAATAATCGACGAGGACGTTCAAAATACCGATTTTAAAATATTTTCGAACACTTTATTCAAATTTGATGACGCGTTCATTTTTGGTGACGTAAATCCTCTCTTTGATGAGACGTTCGAGGACATCGAGAGTGAGGATTCTAAGGATTCTAAACTCGATGAGCCGGATTTGCTAGTCACCCTCCCGACATCTCATACGGTTGAGACTACTCTTTCTACTCATGACGTTTCCATTCTCGAGGGGTTCACCGATGGACCGCCTCTCGATGAGAGTGAGGATTTTAATGAGGATTTTGCCTTCGATCCAGGGGGAAATTTTGAAACTCCTATTTTGAGCAATTATCTCTCAATTTTACCTTCCTTTCAAAGTGTCCCTACCCATCCCCTCGGATATGATGAGTTTACCTACGTCGTAAGGAGTTTTCTTCCTTACAAGACGTATCCTCCGGCTTTGCGTGTTTTATTTTCAACAAAATGTGAGGATACGATCTTCGATCCCGGTATAAAGGCTTTGACTTTATTCACGGTTGCTTTTGGCCCTTGATTACATGTAAGTCCCACAAAAAATGAACGAACCATGATTATCCCTAAATGATCACATTTATGGGGATTCGAGTCGAGCTTTTGACTCGGTTATCAAAAACAAGGTGCCTCATGGGAGAATCTCATGCCTATCATTTTATTTTTCTAATTAATTAACGAGGGGACTTGTGCTCTTCCAACCTTTGTTCCGTGGTTGTTTGTGATTGTGATTCATTAGGTTCATCGTCATCATTGAAGCCTCTCGTGTTCGTTTTACGGATCACTCGAGCTTCGTCGTTTGCTTTGAAGACTTTCTCGATATCCATGATATATCCTTTTATGTTCTAACCTTAGGTTTATAGCACACTTCATAAACGGCTTTAAATTTAACGGTTACACCTTTTCCATGCTAGATTAAGCATTCGACTACGTCTCTAGTATGGGGGTGTTTGCACCCTTAGACTCGAAACATTAAGGACAACGTTTAACATTAGTATGGGGGGGTGAATAGATACTTGCCTTGCCAAACCTTTACGCTTTCCAAAGTTTATCTTTTGGTTTATCGTTTTGTTGCAAAATAAGGCTAAAAATGGCCAAATTTTAAATTTTTTTCTCATGTTTTATAAGTGTTTGTAGACACGAATGTAGGTTTTCCGATGCCGAGAATAAGAGTAATTTTTTACTCGACCGTACGTGTTAGCACTTAGCTTCGATTCCTTAAATTTTTAGGCTAAGTCTCTTAAATGAGGACGAGAAATGATAGAGTTATTTATAAGTCTCGTAATCGTCACGATCTCATGTGTAGTAATTATTAGCTTATTCTCCCCACGCTTTTGATAATAAATTGTTAATAAATATTGATTTTGAGGTTTAGTCACTATTGTTGGTTTCTAATTTGTTTTAGTAGCTTCCATGTAATTAAATTGGAAAAACATTAAGGTATCGCCTGCGTCACGGTTTTGAAGTATTGGCACCCGAATAATAGAAAGCTTCACCTAATAATAAGATTTCAAGTGCTCACCTAAATTAAGAAAAAATTTGAAGCTCACAAGGCCGAAAAATCTATACCCAAATTGAAAGTGAATTATGCCCTAATCTTTGAAGCTTTAAAGATCCAAAGTTTGCTTTAGCGTGAGGATATACGTCTTTGGCCATAAAAAACCATCGATGATGGCAGATAATAAAAGGCAAGGCAAGACCAAAGTCATAATAAAAGCTCCTTGGTGAAGTTGAATAAAAGATGGAGGTAAACCTATGATAATAAGGCACTTCCGTTAGGGGGCGCATAAAAGTCTTGGTAATAAGTCTCATTTTCAAAACCATTATAAATCGTGTTTATCGATCCTTCTTGTTGACTTAATTTTTTGATATCGTTGTCTATTAGGATGAATTATTAATTTAATGATTTTGGTTACACCGTTGAGACTCTATTTTTGGACTTAATCTCTATTCACGCATAAGTCAATGATGTATCCTCGTGATCATTAAGACAAAATAAAATATAAGAGACACCAATTAGGAATAAGGGAGTCTAGGTTCGTAATTAACACTCATGAGATATGATTGTGTTACTAACTTATAATGACAATGATCTCGTTGCACGCTTGGCATGGAATCGAGTGAAAATCGAGGACGACGAAATTATTTCAAATGAAGCATTCACGTGTTCTTATTCTATGAACCTAAACGTCCCATATTGTGATGAAAATCATACATTATGTCTAAAACGCATGTAGTAACAAGTAGTAGTAGTGTAGTAAGTTTATTATTCAGTAAAATTCCATAAAAATGAATTTTTGAGGTGCTACGATACTTAATTCTAGCATTACGTGAGGGCACAGCAATGGTTTAGTATGGGGGAGTGATGAGACTGCAATTACACATAGTCTCATCGTCCAAATCGGGCTTAAAATGCTTAAAATATCATTAAAACACCCCAAAATATGCTTGTGTTTGTTGATTGTGTATTTTGGTACGGATATCGAGAAATGACAAAAGATCACAAGAATCAAAGAAAAACAAACACGGGAAACGAAGCCGCACAATGAACCGGACCCGATTGATGATTTTGCAAAAATGCCCCTCATGTTTGAAGATTGTACAAGTTTGGTCCCACATCTTTGAAGAATTGTCAAGAATAGTCCTTGAAGAATCATTCTATACAAGTATGGTCCTTGAAAATCTCAAAGTATACAAAACAAGCCCTTGGTACAAGATTCAAACTTGTTGTGCCATATTTGACAAGTATCCCAAAGTTAAAACAAAAGGAATTTGCAAGTTTAGGCTGGTCAGACTTTGTTTGAAGATTTTTGTGAAGACTAGGGGGCATTCATGGACAAATGAAACCCATATCCACCTCATACCCAACATCACCACCCATTTACCCAACCAAACCCGACCCTAAACCTATACCCAACCCATTATCATCTCACTCACCCAATTAATGACTAGAAAAAAAAGGTTTTTTAAAAAAACATATTAACTATTAATATGTTTCCCTTCTAAGAACCCATGTTCACTAATCTCTCCTAAAAACACACCTATAAACCCTAATTTAATTCCAGATTCAGTTAACGACAAAACAAGGGGTTTTGTAAAATTGATTGAGAGAAAAGGTGATTAAGGGAAAGTGAATAACAACCCATGTTTAATTCATCATCCACATCAGCATGAAAAGACAAACGAGACAGCTGAATGTCACATGTTACCACAAAAATCCAACAAGCTTGACCAAATCAACAATTCTGATCTATTTCGTTGCTTCCCACAACTAATTGAAGGCCATGATCACTCAGAAGCTTCAAGAACGGTTTTTGAATCAAGCATATGCCAAGGAATATCCAAGGGCAGTTTGGGGATTAACATAACATCTAGGGTTTAATTTTATGCTTCTCACTTGTAGTATAAATAGCATAGCTTAGCTACTATCAGCTTTGTTCCAATTTTTCTCTTAAAAATTTGTAATCTGAATTTTTTATGAATGAAAGACTGAGTTCCATGTTTTAATTTAAACTTTCATTTACTGTTTTATGCAAACTTTATTTTCTTGCAAGGTTTATTGTTTAAGTTTGTTCAAGTTATGGTTTCAATTTTATAAGTTTTTGAAAGTAAGGTTTTGAAAGGCAAAGTGAAAAATCAGTTTGTTGAAGTTGATTATTGTGTTGGTTGTTCACTGAATCAAGGTTGTTGAACCTTGCTTCTTGTTTTTGTTATTGTTTCTACAGGTTGGAAAGCTAGTGTACACGCGTACACTTAAGCTCTATTCACCAAAGGTACGTGTTGTTCCTATTTAATCCATAACACAAGATTCTTAGAGAGAGAAAGAGAAGAAAAGTAGAAATAGAAAGTAGAGAGAGAAGTGGAAGGTTTACACTAAAACTATGTGTTTTATGAAATGACCCAACACCCTCTTTCACATGTGAAAGAGGGTTATATACCCCACGGCTCTAAGGCCTTTGTGGGCTTCATCTTGGGCCGGGCTTGGCTTTGCTTTGGGCTTACGCCCCTAACTTATACAATATTAGCTTAAAGTCCAAGCCCGGTTTTCCCGTCTAACCTATTACAATACAAGACCTTTTAACGACTAAGATGACCTATTACATTCTTGTTCGACTATATAAAATATAGGGCTAACAATCTCCCCCAATGTATCGGTCATCTTAAAATGCTTAAAAAGCATAAGATGGTTGAGTGAATACATTCTTGTAGAGGAGATCTTCCTTCTTTGGTCTTGTATCTTGATCTTGATTTTGTTTGTAACAGCTTTGTTCCTTCATGCTTTCGTGATCTTTATCTTGAGCCTTTGTCATTTGACTTTGAGTGCTTGAGATCTTCATCTGTACTCCTTGTGACTAAGATGACCTATTACATTCGTACATTCTTAGGTATCTTGATTATCGCCATCTTGTGCTCTTGTGACTTCTGAATCGACATCGGTTGCACAGCTACGCCACCTTCTTGATATGCAGCAACATATATAGACACGGATGAAATGGCTTTGAACATTTCACCCTAACTCGGTAGCGTTTTACCTCCGGTCGGTGAAGACCGTTAAACGGTATTAAATACCGTACCTGTGATCAGGTAGATTCGATTAAGAACCTCCTTGACAGGGTTTCCCGGCGGTAGAAGCCAGTTCTCTTTACTCGACCGTCTCAAAGCAGACTGCGAACGTAAAGAGTGAATCAAAAAGGATACGGTTATCCGTTTGATTAGAGTCGTCAATTCAGAATTCCTAGAACAAGTTTGGTTCTAAAAGAATCGCACCATTGTTGCTTTCCAGTTTGTCACAAGCTTGATTCATAGAGAATCTTGCGAGTTACCTACCGCAGTGCTGTTTGATGTTGACACTGGAAGGATTTCCATTCGTCACTGTGAACACTAATGAGTGTCACTCTGAATGTTCTGGCAAGATCACATGGATTTTGCGAAGAAACCTGGAATCAAGTTTGAATCAATTAAGAATGCAAACTTAGTTGCTTTCCAGTTCTCACAAGTTTGGTTCGTGTAGAATCGCACAAGTTACCTACCATGAGCTTGTTTGATGCTGGCTCAAGCAGGATTTCCATCTTCATTGTGAGTCGTATCACTCAGATGTTCTGGCAATATCACAAGGATAATGCGTAGGACTCGATTGTGTCCTAATGAGATGATAGATAGATCTCGTTTGGCTCTAGACTCAATAAGTGCATTTTGGTAATCGGAGGCTGGAGCAGACTGCCACCTTTTCAATATTAACTGACTCGGAGTGAGAAAGTCAATAGATACGTGTTGATCTCCGTGACAATGAGACAAGTTTCTTTTGAGAGAAACTCGAATGGCTGGGAAGGGTTGTGCATTGCATCACTGGGTCCATGATGACTTGTCTTCAATAGATGTATTGACCCGGTTTCTGCCTAAGTTGCATAGAATATTCAACTCCTTCAATGCTTACCAATACGTCATCATTAGCACCTTGTTGTGATTGTTCCAGTGCTAACTTAAGTGCTTGGTCCGCATTCAGCTTCATTCCACTCCATCTTTCCTAAGGACAACTATTTCTAGCTATGGAATGTCCTTGGGTAGATCCCTCCGGTTCTGGTTGGATCATAGGACTTAGTTTCCTATCCTAAACCACCTTTTGACTCCATCGTTCCGTCGTGGATAGTAGGTTGTTTTGGGTAAAGATCGTAACCATAAAACCATTGAAAACCATTTAAAGTGCTTGATAAAAATCAAAACTTTTAACACTTGAAAGTTTTACATTTCCGAAAAGCTCCCCCTACACACATGCATCGATATACGAAATAGTTTGGCATGTGAAGGAAAGAGTTGCACTTGAGTCTTTAAGATCACATGTTGCGATATATTACATTTTAATCACATTTTTAATCCATAACACAAGATTCTTAGAGAGAGAAAGAGAAGAAAAGTAGAAATAGAAAGTAGAGAGAGAAGTGGAAGGTTTACACTAAAACTATGTGTTTTATGAAATGAACCAACACCCTCTTTCACATGTGAAAGAGGGTTATATACCCCACGGCTCTAAGGCCTTTGTGGGCTTCATCTTGGGCCGGGCTTGGCTTTGCTTTGGGCTTACGCCCCTAACTTATACAATATTAGCTTAAAGTCCAAGCCCGGTTTTCCCGACTAACCTATTACAATACAAGACCTTTTAACGACTAAGATGACCTATTACATTCTTGTTCGACTATATAAAATATAGGGCTAACAGTACGGATGTGTGCCCTTGAGGTGTGATTTTTCTTCCATTTTCAATTATTATGCAAGTTAATTTTCATGTGTTTTGTGAATTGAGTATGAAAAATGTGAATAAGCTTTTAATTTACTGCTATTTGATCATTATCAGTGGATGGATTTGTTATTTGTGAGTTTTCAAGCAATTTCCTTGTTAAAATCTTTCTTCAAGCTTTTGAAGGTGAGTTTGGGACAGTTGGTTATTGATTGGTTATTTACCACCAAGGCCTTCTTAGCTCTGCTTACTCTTTACAAGGTGTAGGAGAGTTGATTTTATCAAAAAGAAGTGTAGGTTTAGTGGTTGAATCTAAAAGTTTTAATTTGCATGTTCACATTAAGTTTCTTCCATTCTTTTGTTTGGATCATATTCTATTTGATTAGTAATTTGAGTTTGATTGCATTCTTGTTTGAGATTATAAGATATAGTTAACTTAGCTTTAGTTTCACATAAAACTCAAAAAAAATAGAGAAAAGGGTACGGCTCATTCATATTTATGTGATAGTACAACAGTAGGTCTTCGTAGGGTATTATTTGGTGTTTTTCGTTTTGATTTTACTTTATTATGGTTAGAACTTGTAGGATAGTAGGATTAGATTAGTTTACGTCTACTTTTAGTTTGATGAAAAAAAACAGAAAATATAAAAAAAAGGGTCACCAATAGCCTAGTTGTGCCCACTACACATATAAAAAAACAAGAGAACCAAAAATGAACAAGGAAGCTTAGGTCTGTGCATTTTAATCTTAGCTTGCTGTGTGGTTGTTTTCCTGTGTGAATCTTTGGTTCACTTTTGAGTATTTTCAGTTTAAACGTGTTCCTTGTGTCCAACACCAAACACCGAAGCAAAAAGATAAAAAAAACCATATAGTAACCAAAGTAAAAACATATAAAATAGAAAATAGGGTGCTTGCTTGTTGGTTTGTGTGAATTGAGGAGTGAATTGTCGATTATAGTTTTTGGTCGTGTTTTGTTTTGTGAGTTTCTTTGCCTTGTGCCCATTGTCCATAACGAACAACAACCAACAAATCGAAACAAGTAACGGAAAAGTGTAATTTTTTTGCTTATTTGCTAAGTATTCTGTTTTCTATGGTTGTTTTTCGCGTATATTATTGTTGGTATTACCCTAATAAGCAACTGCTTATTAGGGGTATGTTTATCCAAAAAGCTGTTGTGCCGCAAATAAAAAAACTAAACAATAAAAAGGAGCAGTAGAGGGTACTGAACCTCTGACCTGCACTCGCCAAACAGCCACAACACTCAACCCATTCAACCACCTGCTCTATGAGCTATTCTTGTTAGAACTTCAAATTTAGTTTCTTTTAACTCGTTTTTATTTCCTAATAAAAAAAACGAATAGAAAATGGGTCAGGCAGTGGGGGTCGAACCTAAGACCTGTCGCTCAATAGCCCAACACCCGAACCATTTTCTCTCCCAACTCTTTTTGGTTTCCAAACCTTTTAGTTCTTTCTTATACTTTCTTTGTTTTCGTCTTATTTTCATATAGTAGAACGTACAACTTATTTTTAGCTTATTAGGGGACATTATTTTAGCTTCTTTCTTTTTTCATAGATTTCAAACAGAATATAGGACATTTATAAAAAAAAAATTAAAAAAATCATTTTTTTTAAATCATTTAATATTTTCAATCATTGAATTAGTTTAAAATCGTATTTAATTCAAAAAAAAAATTTAAAAAGTAAAAAAAAAATACAATTCTTTTTTCTAAAAGTTTTATTTTGTCATTTAGGACGTAGGAAAAATAAATTTGTTTTTGTATAGTTTAAATTTCATAATTTTCTTTTTATTATTTGTTTTCTAAGATTATTCTCATTTTAAAAATAAAAAAGTCATAAAAAATAGAAAAAAGTTTAGAAAAATTTTCAAAAAAATATTTTTAAGTTTAGAATAATACATTTTAGGTTTACAAATTAAAAAGTTTAAATTTTGTCATTTTCTTAGTTAACTTATTTTTTTAGGATTTTTAATTAACTCTAAATATCAATATAAAATAATTTAAGAGTCTTCAAATTTTTTGGTTTACGTTTTCTTTTTAATTAGGATTTTTAGGACTTTTTAGTAATTTTTAATTATTTACTAGGTGAAATTTTTCGTTGGGTCGCGTTTTTACGTTCGCGCGTTTTCGTCCGTGACGAGGGTAAATCGTTTCCGTTTTCTTTTCTTTCCTTCTTTCCAAGAGCGTAATCACTCGAATAAATAACGTCTATATATTTTGGCTAAACACCATACCTCCACCGAGAACAAACTCAACGACGAGTATTCGCGTTTTTCACAAAACGTGATACTTAATACTTACCCGCTTTTGTCGCTTTGTTTTTCCTAAAATAAAGTGTACAAAAATACCGCATCATGGATCATCGTTCACATTATCTTCTCTGGCTGCCATAGCTGCTGTAATGCCTTCACCAATCATCTCCCTGAGTTGAGCAGCGATAACATTATGAGTAGCTTCAGGAACTTCGGTATTAGCGGTGTTGGAAGCAGTTGCATTATTGGGGTTTGATCGTGTAATCACTATTTGTCTATAATCATACACAAAATGAGATTATTAGTTCAAACTTTAGTATAGTTTTTATATTATTTGCACGGGAAAATAAAATTTCATGCACTGATTTCATAACAAATTTGGATAACCTGTCCAGATCTCATAATATAATACATTGCACAAGTGATTACATGTTATTTCCATAAGAAATTTAACATTCGTCTAGCATAACAAAATCTAGGTCATAGGCCGGTCGGGCCTTGTCCAAGGTAATGATACACACTGTCTTTAAAACATTACTTCCCAAAGTTACATGTACAAAAGAAAAGAAAATATAAAGTACAGGATTACATCACCAACAGCCGAAAAGAAATAAAAGTACAAAAGCCCTATACCATATCAGCTATGGTGCAACCCATAGGTTGATCATGATGTACAAGAAACCTAGTACATCTATCCTACTCCTGCCTAGATGGTCGGCTAGATGAGGTTGGGGCTGATGAAGCTGAGGTGCTCTCCTGGCGTTCCATAAAGTCCGAACTATCGTCCGGGTTTCCTTAAGCGTACAGAGTGCTGATAGTAGCTGGTTCCGGAGTCTATCGACGACCCCTCGGAGATAAGCCATCTCCCTAGTAACCCCATCACGCCGGACAGTGGCGAGATCAAAGAAAATAGATAATGACTACTCCTGAGCAGAAAGAGCAACATGGGTCTGATGCTGTAGACCCTCCATGACTTGAATGCGCTGGTGGAGACGGTAGTTCTCCTCCAATAACCACTTCAATGCCTCGTCTGTCCTAGCCTGGATGCCTTTAGCGGTCTGGGATTCTCCTCTCATAGTGCAAAAAAAAGAGTCGATATGATCGTAGATGATGGCGTGACCTTGTTGACTGACTGTCAACTGGCTGCGGAGGTCGAATATCTCCCGCTCCTGGTGTGCGGCCAGTGCGGTGATCTGGGCTTGGAGGGAATCGACACGCCCTGCCCCGGAGCCTTCCCCGGTCTCATAAGTAGAGACGGGTACGGACCCGGAAAAATAGCCCGATGATAAATATGGAGGCACGGAAGATGGTATGCTAGGAAGAACCTGGTCATCCTCTATAGAGGTTGGGGCCAGTATGGTTGATGCTGAAATAGAAAAAGGGTCCTCTGGGAGTACAACTTCGATAGTTGGGTCATCCTCTGAATCCGAGGGTGATAACCATCCACACTGCGTCGATCGTGGAGATGAAAAAACAACTAGAGTAGGAGCTACTACGGGTAGAAGAGTCGAAGGTGCAGTAGGCGGAGTCATGATGCTCTGAAATAGTATTATTTTAAGTTTGAAGTAAGTATAAGCTTACAAACGAAGAACAATCTTATTTTAGATTACATGTTTTATGAAATATATCCCTTTTAAGCAATTATCATAATGTTTTAAGGTTACATATATTAATACTTATATATATATATTATCATTTAAGTAGTTCATCTAACAATTTGTAAGTGCAAGGTTTGGTTTAGTATTACCTATATTTTCATTTTAGTATTTTACTAAGTAGTGTAAAATTTTTAAGTTTAGCATATCTAACATTTTCCATAGCAATATTTCACTAAACAATATTAATAACCAACTTTAGTAACAATATATACACTTAGTTCACATAGCATAAAATGCCCTAAGATCTATATGCTTAACTAATACAGTCCCAAAAAAATCCCAAAAGACTTTTATAAGTTATGGTCCAGTTATAGATAAAAGAAAAATCATTTTATTTTTTTTATTTAAAAATTTATCTGGTTCTCTATAACTAATGCTCTGATACAATTCTCTGTGACACCCCGGGTAGGGTCAAAACATCCGGAAATATCCACGGAGATGTCACTAGGGTGGATCGATAGCAAATAGTCCATAGAGCATATGATAAAGAGTTATTCAAATCAGATTACATGATCATTAAACAAAATTTATAAAAATTGTCTTCAACATGACAAAGGTAGATTTTTTATGTTTTCCAAAATAGAACCCATGACGAGTCCTACAATGCAGATTACTAAGATGCTGGAGACCATGCACACATCACGTACTAACTTCATTTTCCTGTGAAAAACACGCCTGAGGGTCAACATAAAGTTGGTGAATTTACAGATTTAACATTTATTAGTTTGCACATACAATAATTATAGAAGTAACAAGTCACAAAGCATTCTTACTAAAATTTAGATTACATTTGTTTATTATTAGAAACTGAAGCTTAACCTTCCATAGTCCTCAACAGATGAGGACGTAGTGTCTTATAAAAAGACACCCAACCCAGTTCCAACATGGTATACATCTGTTTTCCCAGCCAAGGCACAGTGAGCATGACTCACCAAGATGGGGATGGTCAATCCCTAATAGATCTATTTATAACATTCGGGCGATTTACAACAATTTAATAGTTCCAATAATAATCAATCATATTCAAGTTTATACAATTATGTTATGTCCATTAAGTGTTTGTATGTTTTCTCCCCCATAGAGGAAAATTTTATCAAAAGTTTATATGGGGCTGTAAACTCGCCTGGGAGTAGGCAATAGTTGTTTAATACAAATATCCAAATAAAGCTCAGGCTAAAAGTTATGCCTAATCAAAAAGTACAGTCTTAATAGATAGTACAAAGAACATATATGTATGCTTATACAGATTTTACTTAGTTCATTTATGCTACGGTATTTATCTAAATAATCGTAGTTCTGGTATCAACAATATTCATTTAAACTTATCTTTATTAGTTTCATTTCTAAGTAAACATAAAATGTTTATATTTTTAATCTCAGTTAGCATACATGTATTAATAATAATCTTTACACTTACATTTATGTTTCTTATTTAAGTAGACATAAAATGTCCTACTTAAAATATTAGTTTACGTTCTCCTTTAATGTATTGTAATCACTCATCTACTATTAAGTTTCATTATTAGGTAAACATAAAAAAAATTCTACTTAATATTAGTTTACGTTCGTAGTTCATGTATTATAATCATTCAATTAAACTTACTATTAAGTTTCATATTTTAAGTAGACGTAAGGTGTTCTACTTAAATATTAGTATTCAATTTATCCAACGTTCATATAAATTTATTTTCTAAAAGTATATGAGTTCATGCATTAATAATACATATTCATAATTGTTTATACAATTTATTCCCTAAAGCAAATATAAATATTTTATTTTGAAAAATAAAATAAAATATTTTATTTAACTTTAAAGTTCCCATAAATTATTTTAACATTTATAAAATAATTTATTAATTACAAACTTAAGAATTTATACATTAATTCTTGTGGTCTAGGTGTTTAATTATGTTTTATTATAATTAAAATAGATTTTAGGGTTAGGGCTCGTTAATGTTTCGGAACATGGTAAAACTAGTCCCTCTATATTTTAAACAAGTATAACTTTAGGATTTTACACATTTGGTACCTAGGGCTTCTTTAAGTTTCGGTTAATTACAAGAACGGTCCTTAGGGTTATGAAATGACAAAATAACTTTTAGAAACTTCCGAAAATGTTCCCTAGGGTTTAATATGCCACGGATGGTATTTATTAAACCCTAGACTTTTGGATAATTACATTTTCAGTCCTTGTGTTTACTAATTTATCATAACAAGTTTCATAAGTCACGGTTTTAGTACTTAAGTTTTATAAATTGTCCTTTTACTCCAAAAGTTTCTATAAGTTATATTCTATTATAAAAACTTTTATTTAACATTCAAA
The DNA here is from genome assembly GCA_025667525.1 of Glebionis coronaria. NCBI lineage: Eukaryota > Viridiplantae > Streptophyta > Magnoliopsida > Asterales > Asteraceae > Glebionis > Glebionis coronaria. The sequence continues at coordinate 438,264 of JANFOE010000397.1, forward strand.
ACATTATATGTGTTCATTAAATAGGCTAAACATCTAATGGGCCAATTAGTGTGCCTAATACATTTTCAAGTTTACTAGCTTGTTAAATGGGCCTTTAACATATTTATTGGGCTTAAATACATTATAAGTTCATTAATCATTTTAAATGGGTTCAAGTATAAACTTAAGTCCATTAGGTTACTAAGATTTATTAAATGGGCTTATAGAGTCCATTGAGTCATGGGCTAACATTGTATGGGCTTAAATAGTCTATTAACACTACTTTACATTTTATGTAAGTATTAAATTAGGATATTCTTATAAGTTAATTATGAGCTTATTCATATTTAGTTTTAAATCTAAATAGAAGAATAAAACTTATAGTTTGTTTTATGTGATGTTCCAAATTAGATCTAGGTGTGTTACTAGGTTGCATGTAAGTCATAAGCCCTATTATGAGCTTATAACTGACGGCTATAATTAGTTATAGCTTATTAAGATGAGGCAAGTCTTATTTTAAGGTTGCATGTAACTATAAGTGTCCAGATTAAGATCTAGCTATGTACAAGTCAAGAAAACAAGTCACAAGTCCAAAATGAGATCTAAATTATGTCTAGACCTAAAAATCAATCATAGATCTATATATACTCATATATAGCCCAGGGCTATATTTCTAAATCTTGGTATTTCCAAGATGAGCAATTTAGCTAATTTTATGTCTTGTAAATATTTACAAAAATACATCATGATTATCTAAGTTACATGCATGTTCCCAAGGTTACTATTATTCCAAGAAGACTACATATAGCCTACGGCTATATTATCTTCTCCCGAGGTTCCCATAAGATTCTTATAAGATTGTTTTATGTTTATTATGCTCAAGTTAACTCTATCATTAGATATATGGTTTATATAAGCATGCATGTACATCTAATCCATTTTAGGTCATATGTAACCTACGGCTACATATATACACATAAGTTATATTTTGTGATTTTTAGTATTCCATTTCACATGTAATAATACATTTCCCATTATTAAAACTTGGTACATAACTCCTAGTTAATCTACTTAATATGTCGTGGCCTTCTAGGTCATGGTTTTCATGGTTTTTGAGTTACACATGTTTACTCATGAGATCTATGATTATTAGTTGACCAATATCCCAAAAGTAAGATTTGTAACCCATGCAACATTTTAAACTCATAAAATGGTTCATATGATTTTTAATCAAGTTTAAAACATAGAATATAAGCCACATGTTTCTTATTTAAAGATTTTTAATCATGAATATGATTTACATAAATATGTCGTGACCTATAATGGTCATGACTTTATCAAATCTTGATTTTAACAAGTTATTAACATGTGTTTATAAATGTATGATGATGCATGCAAGTGAAGAAATGAAAGAGCATAAGGAGTATACCTTTCTTGCTTAAAAGTACCAAAGATGATCTAGATGGACAAGGAGATTAGAGATCTAATCTAGTTGATGAAGAAAACCCTAATATAAACCAAGTCGTGGCCTTAAATATTCGGCTAGGTCTTGTTTATAGTGATTCCAAAAGAAATGATGCTACCAAATGATTTACAATCAAGATGGGACAAAGATTTAGTTGATTTAATGAAAAACTTTGGATTTTTGTGGATTATAGCCGAAATGTTGAGAGAGAGAGAGAGAGATGAAGAGAGAAGTGATATTGCATGTATGTGAGATGGGAATGTGTGTGTGTTTCAGCTTAAAGAATAGAGAGGGAAAGGGAATGCAAAAGGCATGATTGCATTGGTAAGAACACTTATGCCAAGTGTAAGCCTTTGTGTTTCCCATGCATCTCTTCTCCTTCCACCTACACCTTGGTGCCGTGTAACATTCACCAAAGGCGGGGATGGGATTTGGTCATGGGATTAATATAGTAGACAAGATCTTGGGCTAGTCCAAGAAAGGTTAAGCAAGCCTATAGTGTCTATGCACATATACATAGATACATATGTGTAATGTAGTATATTTTCATATTGTGTTAAGTGTGGTACATACATTGCTAGTTATAACTTCATTACTTGTTTTCCTAGTTTTAAGTTCATGGTTTAGGTTATGAAGTTATTTACAACAAAGATCAAAGTAATACTATAATTACATGATGGAAATGTTCACACACATCTTATGGAGATATAACACATGAATGAGTGTTCTAGGATTATTAGTTGGAAATTTACTATATTCAATCATGGTAAAATCATGGATTTTACAGCTGACCCGTTTTCTATTTAAAGAGTTGTGGTCTTTGTTTTTAAAGAGACAAATATCCATGAAGACCTTTTCGGTTTAATGATTTTCTGTAACGATTCTGGTGGCAATAAGATTTCTCTTATTTTAACAAAATTAGTGCACTGAAGCGTACACTAATTTGTGTTAGACCAAGTTACAAAGTAAACTTGATCCCTTACAAGTTTTAAAGTAAACCTTGCCCGAGAAAATTAATTCCCGTTGTGAGCCAATGTTTTCAAAAGAAATACATGACTTTAATGCGAAAAGCGGGTTGCAGTTAGAAATAACTACAAGGCTTGTCGGCATGTTTTAAAATATATACAACTTTCATACGGACTCCATTTATGGCACCGTGTCAATATTAATCAACATTTCCAAGGCCGTAAATATTACCGTACTAAAAGACATGCCCGATTTAAAATGAATAATATATTTGGATTTTCTCGATTTTATAATTTTATGGTTTTTTGTAGGTTTTATATTTTTGTATTTTTCTTTTGATGATTTATATATATATGATAATATACAAGATCATGATAAAAAAAAGATACACTATAATAGTTTACCACCACTATTCTACAGATTCTTCTGCCAACTCCTTAAGTGTCGCTGGTGAGAAGGATTTCATGCCTAGCTTTTCGATCAAAAACTCGATACGTCCTCGATCTAAGGCCTTTGTGAATGTATCCGTCAGCTGATACTGAGTGTTGACAAAATATAGCTCAATTACTCCGTTTTCCACTTGCTCTTTGATGAAATGGTAGCGTATATCAATGTGCTTTGCCCGGGAGTGTTGAACATAGTTGCAGCAAAGGGCAATGGCGCTTTTGTTGTCACAGTACATCGGGATTTTGTTGAATCCAAGACCGTAGTCAGTTAATTGTGATCTTATCCAAAGAAATTGAGCACAACAACCGGACATAGCAATGTATTCAGACTCTGTACTTGATATTGCAACGTCTGCCTTTTGGATGCCCAACTAATCAGTCTATCTCCAAGAAGTTGCACACTTCTAGAAGTGCTACGTCGAGTATTTTGACACCCAACATAATCCGCATCTGCATATGATATTAGTGCAATAGAGTAATAATTCGGATACCACAGACCACGATTAAGTGTTCCTTTAAGATACCGAAAGATCCTTTTCACAACATGTAAGTGCTTTTTGGTAGGTTGAGCCTGATACTGGGCACACATGCATATAGCATACTACAAATCAGGCCTGCTAGCAGTTAAATAGAGAAGGGTGCCGATCATTCAACGGTAAAGTTTAGGATCGATAGAAATCCCATCCCTATCCTCATCTACCTTGGATCTCTCCAACATAGGAGTATCCATTGGGTCACAGTTTTCAAAATGATACTTTTTCAATGATTCAAGAGCATATTTGGATTGATTAATGAAGATGCCTCTGGGATTTTGAGAAATTTGCAAACCTAAGAAAAATGAAAATTTTCCCATCATCGACATCTTAAAACGTGTGGACATTATTTTCTCAAAATGGTCAGACAGTCTTTGAGTAGTGGCAACAAATATTATATCGTCAGCATAAATTTGTACCAGTATCATGTCGTTGTCCTCCTTGAGAATGAATAATGTTGGGTCCACTTTGCCTTTAGAGAAGCCTTCCTAGATCAGATAAGACGATAGGAGATCGTACCACGCGCGTGGAGCTTGTTTCAACCCATAAAGAGCCTTCTTGATCTTGTACACATGATTAGGATACTCCGAGTTGACGAATCCATTCGGCTGGCTTACGTAGACATCTTCCCTTAATTCACCGTTAAGAAATGCCGTATTAACATACATGTGGTAGACGATCATATTCATGTGATCAGCATAAGCAAGGAATAGCCTAATCGCCTCTAGTCGCGCAACAGGAGGAAAGGATTCTTCAAAGTCAATACCCAAATATTGTTTGTAACCTCGAGCAACCAATCTAGCTTTGTTCTTTAACACAACACCTAACTCATCGAGTTTAACCTTATATACCCACAACAATGTAAGGATGTCAACGTTGTCGGGTAGAGGAAATAATTCCCATACTTCAAGGTGTTGAAATTCATGAAGTTCCTCTTGCATGGCTTCAATCCATGATGATTGTTGTATGGCTTGTTGCCAAGATGTAGGTTCCTTCTCGCAGAGAAATGCATCAAAGAAGCAATATAGTGCGTGCTCTTGGAGTTGATGACTTGTCAAGACTGGTCGATCGATGTTACAAATAATATTGCAGATTGGGTGATCATTTTCCATTTAGTGTTGTGATTTTTAATCCATGGTGGTCGGGAGTAAACGATTGCAGGAGCTTCCTCTGAGGTAGACGCACCGTTAGGGTTCTTGGGTATTTGTGAACCAAAGAATGGAAGCTCTTGTAGGTGAGCAAGTTCCAAATCGGGATCTTAGAAATCCTCTTCAACATCATTAGGAACGAGTGGGGGTGATGATTCGGGTGTAGTTTGAGAATCGGTGGGGGATGGTGCATCTGGTTCAATAGTAACAGTAGATGCATCGGATTGATTTCCATTATCTTGAGCAACAACTTCGGGAATCAGAGCTACTACTGCAAGTGCTGGAGAATCATCACTAGGTGGATCAAAGAATTCATCAAACATAGGTTGAAATAACTCATCCCACTCGGGTCTTGTAGGTGGTGTAAATGATAGAGACGTAGGATTGTTTGGAGTTAATCTGGAACTAATAGTACCGGTTCCCCATCTCATGAACTGCGGGTTCAGAGCTGTGTTGATCAGAAGCCATCGTTGTCAGCTCATCAAAATCGGCATCCAAAGTTTCTACAATCTTGCCAAGACGACGATTTAAAATTCAGAAAAATTTCTTTGCAAGTGAGTAACCAATGAAAATTCCAATATCAGCCTTCGGTTGAAGTTTGACCAAATTCTCACTATTAGTATTTGGATAACACAGTGCACCAAACACATGAAAAATGAAATATCGGGTTTATGTCCATGAAGTAGCTCATATGGAGTTTTACCATGGCGTTACGAATGATGGAGCGGTTTTGGGTATAACATGCGGTTGCCACTGCTTCAGCCCATAAGAATAAAGGAGCATTCCCATAAATCAACATAGTTCTAGCAGCTTCCATAAGTGTACGGTTACGTCTTTCCACGACACCATTTTGTTGTGGAGTGCGAGCAACTGAAGTTTCATGTGAAATATCAACCTCTTCATAATAGTCTCGTAGAGTCTGATTAACGAACTCAATTCCATTATCAGTTCAAATGCGGTGAACAGTAGCATTAAGATGCACTTGGATCATCTTTAGAAAAGTAATCATATAATTTGGTACTTGATCCTTAGTTGCTAGAAACTTTACCCATGTAAACCTTGAGAAATCATCCACCATGACGAGGATGTATTTTCTACCACTCACACTAGCCGTACGCACTGGCCCGCAAAAATCCATGTGCAAGAGATACAGTGGTTCTTGGTTGGTGTCTTCAGCTTTAGGTTTTTATGATTTCTTTGTGCTTTTCCCCAAAGAACACGCGGAACATAAATGATCCTTATCAAACTTAAGTTTTGGAAGACCACGAACAAGCTCGTTTTTAGCCAAATGGTTAATAGCATCAAAGTTAAGATGAGATAATCGGCTATGCCACAACCATGACTTGGTCTTAGATGCTTTGGAGAGAAGGCATACAGGAGAGGCGGTCATCATGTTTTGAATGGACAGTGTGTAGAGATTATCCCCTCGAGAACCTTTTTACAAATCATTTCCTGCAAGATCACGAATGAAGCAAATATGTTGTCGAAAAGCGACCTCAAGGTTTGAATCGCAAAATTGTCCTACTGAGAATAAGTTGTGACCAAGTCCCTCCACATAATACACCCTTGAAATCGTAACATTCCCAATTTAATATTTACCATAACCCATGCTCTTCGCAATATGGTCGTTGCCAAATTTAACCGTTCCTAGAAACTTGGCGACGAAATTTCTAAGCATCGAGTTGTCTCCGGTCATATGCTTTGAGCATCCAGAGTCCAAGTACCAGAGGATGATTTGGACCACCTGAAAATATCACCAGACGAAGACAATGTATCGGAATCTAAATGTTCCTCTGTGTTAGCAGGTAAATATATAGTTATCTTAGATTTGCTATCAGAAGAGTTCTTAGGCTTCCAAATTTGTTTCTTAGATGCTGGCTTACATTCTAGTTGTCTAATAACCTGAGGTACTTCTTCACTAGTAGGCACAATAGTGGATGCAGACCTAGTTAAAGGGCGCTTTTTCCATTTCTTAGTGCTAGAGTTCCTATTTAAAAGACGCTGAGACCTAACTTCAGTAGATGTGATCCTAGTTAAGGGCACTTAGTTCCATTTGCAGTAAAAGTCCTACCAGTGGGTTTCCATTGCCAACCAACTTGGGTGAATTTCTTCCCCGTTGGAATCCATTCAAGATTGTTCCTAATGGTATAAATTTCATTCACGTGATCAACAAGGCATAAATCATGACGCTGAGAAAACATGCATTCATTACAATTCCAACATCTCAAATTAGAATTCACATTTTGCTTAGGCTTCTGCATAGAGGCAGAACCTTTTATCGTAGCTACATGATTCTTTTTATTTAGAACTGAAATAACATTCCAAGGGTGAACTTCTACTTTCTTCTTCACAGCCCTACTAGTGGAAGGCTTGATCCTATCTTTCTTGTATTGAGATCCTTTAGCCTTAGTAGACATAATTACTCCTGTAGAAGCCAAGGGAACATTAGTGGGAGATTTTAATTTTGCCTTGATGGGTGTTTTTAAAACAGGATTAGCTCCTAGGGTCTTATTGAATGGAGTTATGTCAATGGTAGGGGTTTGTTGTTTATGTGGTGTAGAACCCGATTGTCCTATATATGTCAAGTGCTCTAAGCATTATTTGTGACAATCCGTCAATTTATGGTTGATACTTTATTCTCATGTTATATTATGAACTCACTTATTTTTGGGAAGAAATTTGGATATACGTCTTAAAGTAGCGTCGACTACGTCTAAACCGGAGGATTCAACGTTACGTGCTTACATTTACATACACCGTCTGTGGTGACAGTCCGACATTTCAGAAAATAAATTTATCCGTGAATATTATTTTGAGATTTTAAATTTGTGTTGGTTCATAAACTCACAAATTTACGAGAAGAGATTAGGACTTACGATTTTATTTTAACGTCCTTTACGACTAAACCGGAAACCCTAGGATTACGTATTTACGTTTTCGAACTCCGTTTTCGATGAAACAATTTTTATTAGATTCGTTTTGTGCCGTTGATTCATAATTTATAAAAACGTTTTTCGTAAAACGATCTGAGGGCACGCAAATCGAGGAAACTAGAATCGAGGAGTACCCGTAAATAAATGGGGATGAGACAAGTGGGACACTTGTCCCACCCCCACTCAAAACCGGCCTAACCAAGCCACACCACCCCATTTTTGTGTCAAGTTGTAAGCTAAGTGAACACTTGTCACTTAAGCTTACAAAGTAAGCTTTCACTTACACAAAACCATCAAACCAAAAACTAGTTTCTCATTTACCACACACACTACATGCAAAACAAATCAAACTCTCTCTCACCCTCCATTTTTGGCCGTCCCATTTCTCCACAAAACACCACCATTCATACAAAATTTAACCATAAACATATGTTATAATTAACATATGTTAATCTCCATTCAAAAAGATGAAGATTGGTGCAAGTTATAACATCCAAGGAGGAGTTTTCATGGAGTAGTAGGGCTGATTTTCCACAAGGAGTTTATGAAGAATGATGGTCTTGAAGATGGTCTTGGCTATGCACAAGTTTCTCCATCAAAATCCATGTTTTGATCACAACCTACATCATCATGGTGGTATAAAGATTGTCCTCCTCATCTTCTTGTTTTTTTGATTATGTAAACATGTATTTTATTTCCTATTGTATATGTATATTATGATTATATGATGATAAAAATGTTATGTGGGGATTTGGTGTTGATAAACATGCTTAAAAAGGTGAAAAACTATAAAGAACAAGGCTAACATCTGGCTTAATTTACATGGCTGTATAAAACAGTAAAGAAACATGTTATGAACTGATAAAGTGATGAAGTAGAATCCATTTACAGTAAGCTATATGTCTTGTACACATGTGAGAGTTGGCCATGCAATGGAATCATTGTAAGGAGTGAGATATGATCAAAACAAGTTTAAGATACAAATCTGAGTTCACTGTTTTGGACGATTTTTAGAAAATACTTAGAAGATGATTCAACAGTAGCTATAGAAGAGTTAAATGGAGAACATATCATGTAGTTTATGTGATAAATATTTGAGCTTATATCTCCATATAGAACTCTAGATATGGCAGTTTTGGTGAAAGTGAAGATAAAAATCAGATTTTGGAAATTAAAGTATAATACTATTATATAAGCACTCAAAATTTAATAGTATAAAATATAAATTAAAACCCACTAACTTATATAATACATTTATATAAATATGTACAATGGTAAATAAGTGGACATTTTATAAAATGGTAACTTGTTAAGTTTTATAAGTTATAAAACTATAAACATGATTTTTACGACTTTTTCGGCTAATACCGTAAAATTAACGTTTTTGTTAAATAAAACTTAGATGGTTGGACCCGTCTAATGTAAACTTTATAAAACTTATATACAGATATATAAACATGTATAACAAGTAAAAACCGATAAAACCCGAACTATAGGACATACGGACGTTAACGGACTAAATTAACGTTATTGGACTAATAATACAACAAAAATGGACTAAAACACTTATAAACTTATTATTGGGCTTAACCCATTTAGGCCCAACTTGTAAAGTGTAGATACTGGTAATATAAGTATAACAAGGATTAATACAAGTTAAGAACTTATAATAGGCTTATTGAACCTAAAACACGTAAATAGGTAAAACGAGGAAAACTAGTATAAAAGTTATCGACACATAACACAAAAATGAGTAAATGAGGATATGTAAACCCACTTGATCATCATATATATAAAATCATCATATGTATACATAATTGTTATTTTTATAAAGTCATTGGACAAACGTCTAAGACCGATTATTATTTGTCTAGGTTTCCGTGATTGAAGCACGTACCGTACGACCGAATTGCCGATAACCCGCCTTCCCATATCAACGTGAGTTCATAGCCTCGCACTCTTTTAAATGTTTTTATAAATATTTTATAAACCCGCGAGGGAGATAACATGTTAGTTTTTATAAAATAGGACACCATTTGTCCCGATTATTTGTTTATTGATTTTGGACCCGAATGATTGAATGACCCGATTGTATGACCCGATAAAGGATTAAAGGACCCGATAGATGAAATTAAATGGATTATTAAAGTTAGGTTATGTCACTAAAAGTCCCATTAGAATGAATTGTGAACTACCGGGATTTGGTAGACGCTTATGCATTTAATAGTACTATTTGGGGACGATCACCCCAGTTCGCGCCTTGACGGTTGATCCCCGTCGTGCCACATTGATTGGTAAGCGAATTTATGTATGAGAAGATTTCCATAGCGTGACCTTTGTGATGACACGCTACTTTAGATGGGCAAATTGAGTATCGGGTTAGCTACCCGTTGTTGGTTTAGTAAGGTAACAATGTCATGCGGCTTATAATAATCCAAAACTAACGAAATACTACTAGACGCTCCGAATTACGATGTATTGCCTGACTAGCAATACTGGGTCATACTATTGATATTATGTTTGTGGTTTGGTTTTTATAACCATATTCATATAACGGTTTTTATTTTCATACAACGTCGTAAGACGTATTGTATGACGTTTTTTCGACATTGGCTCGTATAATGATTTTTAAGGAAAACGCCTATATTATGATTTTGATAAAGATTTGTATAAAATGATTTTGGCTATTTTACGGCCTATTACAATGATTTGTACGAAATGATTTTTGGTACTAACTTTATACCAAAGTTATATTGATGGAATTTATTAAACTCTATGAATTCACTCGGCGTTATCGCTTACCTTTTCTTTTAACATGTTTTATCTCAGGTACTTGAAGGTAATTCTCGGGAAGACGACAAGAATTCATGGCCCGCACTTAAACAATATTTTCCATTCAAATATTTTGTAAAACTTTGTATGAAATGTAATGACTTGGGACCTATGTAACTTTGATATTTATGAATGGAAATGCTTATTTAATAAACGACGCGATTTTTAAGCGTTGTCTATGATGTGAGTAATGTGTTATCCCGTAACACCAACGAGTCTTCCGCTGTATTGAGTTGTATAAATTTGGGGGTGTTACAGTTTGGTATCAGAGCTCTCGTTATAGAGAACGAAAGATTTTAAAAACCAAGGTTTTGAATAAAACATTTCAAAATCTTTTAACTATAAACATTTTTCTAAAAATGTCTAAAAATCTTTTGACTATAACGGTGCCGAAGAATTCCCGAGTTACCGACAAGGCCAAGACTGAGAAGTGTTATTTTAATATATATATGATGTAATTTTATTACATGATTGTTTAATGATTATTTTGATATTTATACGAGGTATTTATACGACGTCGATTGTCACAAGGAACCCTAAATTCCCCTAGTAAATTAATCGAAGCTATTCTCGTAGGAATTCTAGCTATCCTAGATCTAAACCAAGTTGCGGATATTTATGATTCCAACAAATGGTTGATATTCGTAGAATTGTAGATATTAGTTGATTGTGATATTGAAAAAAAGAATTGGCGAGATTAAAACTGATATCGATGTCATGACGATCTTTCCTTATAGAGTGGAGTTTGACAAAACGTTATCAGCTGGAAAGATGTCATCTGATTCGTTGTCATTCAATTCTTAAATTAAAATCGAAAGGGAGAATGTTGCACTTGAGGCTGTTATTGGAACCATTACCCAAAAGCCTCATGCCACTAATACCTTTCCGAGAAGTCTAGTTGAATGATCAAGTCATTTCATATTAATGACTCATTTAATAATTGTTGTTGTAAGAGCTAATAGGATTGGAAATTAAGTGTTGATTCATATTGAGATTGTATTGCCCTTACAAGGTGTAAGATTAAGATTGAAAGTATTGGAATATGAAGTAGGATATCGAATTAAGTATAAGTTGGTTGAAACTTGAATAAAGTAAAATTTAACTTGTATGGAATATGAGATTGTTAAGAGGAAATTATTAAGTCATGTGATTGAATCATAAGGTTTTAAATGATTGTTAGTTTGTGTTAAGGGCTGTTCCTAGGCCATTGTCCACTGACGAGGATGCCCAGTGTCCAAGAAATAAATTGAAGAAATCTTCTTCTGAATTGAGACCGATGGATCTTCTGGGACATGTGGAACACCTAATGACTCTTGAGATTAGTATTCATTGTGGTATCTTTTAAAAATCCCTAACTTAACTGAGATATCAGTTGGTAGGATGAGTTCTGAGAATTGTATGACATAGTGACACATAAAGTGTTACGGTACAGTTTGACTTGTTTGCGATTAATGAAAAGACTACCTTTGATTGCTAAATTCTACATGTATCGATGTTATCTATCCTTTATTGCTTTATCCTAATGTTCGCATTAGTAATGCAACCATTGAACAAGTACTCATCTTGATTTGAGTTACGTTGTGGATTATTCTCTTTGTATTCTTGAGTGCCATCGAAGTCATGAACCTCATGATTGTTTGGCTAAGCTCATTTCCTATCATATTATAGTTAGTTCTTGGTGAACAACTCCTCATCACTATTTTGCAGATCACTCATTGTTTTTATAAAGTTAAAACGGTATCCTTTGAGAAAATTTAATTTTCAACACAATAAGGATTATTCAAAGTGAGATTTGACAATCCGCCAATTTCAGGTCGTTATTTTAATCTCGACTATTATGTATTACGTGTCCACTTTAATAAGAGTTTTAAGTTATCGGCTAACCGAGAAGGTTATAGTTTGAAACTTAACGTAAGAATGTCGTTTAGATGAAAACCGACAAGAAAAACATTAAGTATCGATATTATATTCTCAAATTCATCATATGAATGATTTTATTGTATTTATTTTTATTTCTCGTGTTTTACGCTTTAACGAATGACGAGAACTGTTGGAAATACGTTTTTACGTATTTATGAAGGATCGGTCGCTCCAAAGATATATTTTAGTATTAGGCTCGTGATCCAGTTTGTAGTAAATATAGTCCATATAGCCCACATGTAGGGTGGGCTATATATACCCCTCCTAGCATGTTAGGAGGGGTGGTTCTTCTCATTTTCATACTTTTCATTTATCTAATTTCACTTTCTCTCTCTACTTTTCTTTTCTCTCCTTTCTCTCTCTATACCTCATCTCCTTCTTCCCCATTTCCACCATCTAATCAATAGATCTATCCATCATTTACCAAATCTTAAGAATACGTAGACCTTCAATTGGTATCAAGAGCCATGGTTAAATCTTAGGATTTGCATATTTTTTTATCTTTTGATTTGGTGGTAAAAATCTTTTCTTTTCTTATTTTTTCTCATCTTTTATCATCTTTTTGTTTATCAATTTTATAAAAAATTTCAAATTTTTTAAAGTTATCTATTTTTCTTCTATCAATTTTATCAATTTTTATTTTTTATTATCAGTTTTATTTTTCCGTGTGTTTTTTTTATAATCAGTTTTTTATTATCAGTTTTTTCTTCTATCAGTTTTTTATTATCTGTTTTATCAATTTTAAATCATCTATTTTTATTAAAATTTTTTTAAAATAATCAAGTTTTCGTATCAGATCTCTCAATCAGTTTTTTTTTACATCATCCATTTTTTTTTAGTTTTGTTTGTTGTCCATCAATTTTTGTCCAAAACAGTCCCAATCTGTCAAAAGTGTCATCAGTCTTTTAATCATTTTTTTTAATCAGTTTTAATCAATTTTTCATTTTTCTGGTACAACTTTGTTTAATCACTCGTTTTTTAATAATTTTGTTAATCAGTCATTTTTAATCATTTTTCTCCTTCTTTTTCATATAAGTCCAAACCTATCTGTCAAATCTGTCAAAACAGTCCCAACCTGTCCAAAACTATCAGTTTTCTCGATTATTCCGAATAAGCTTTCCGCGTAGGCTGTTATTCCGCGTAGGCTATTTTTTCCGAATAGACAATGTTTTCCGCATAGACACAGTTTTCCGCATAGACACAGTTTTCCGAATAGACAAAGTTTTCCGAATAGACAAAGTTTTCCGAATAGACAAAGTTTTCCGAATAGACAAAGTTTTCCGAATAGATAAAGTTTTCCGAATAGACAAATTTTTTCGAATAGACTACTTTTTTCCGAATAGACTTTTTCCGAATAGATTTTTTCCGAATAGACTTTTTCTAGAATAGACTTTTTCAGAATAGACACTTTCCGAATAGAAGACTATTCGGAATAGACAGACTCTCGACACACCAACGACTGGACACAAAACCTGACTCGACCAAAACCTTTCGACTCAAACCCAAACACAACTTCAACACAAACACAGCAACACACAACAATCTAAACAAACTCTCAAACCCATCCAAACCCTCTCGTCTCTTGTATTACTCACCCAATACACCCGCCTAATCCAACAACACCCTAGACTCAACGACTCGACAAACAAACCTCTCGTCAAACCAAAAACCCTCATACAACTCCCTAGACTCTCAAACCCGCTGACATCCAAAAAACACCCTCGACTTCATTCTGAAAACCCAAAACACACTTCACTCGATCACTCACAACTCCCACACTCACTTCACTCAATTCGACTACACCCACACTCACTCACTCCTCGAACAAAACCAACCCCTACCCAAACACCCTTGACAAACAGATTGGAACTCGGACTCCAAACATAAATACAAACTCCACGACACCCATCTTTAAAACCAGACTCAAAACAATTCAGAAACTTAATCTCAGTGTCATTCTATATGTCGTAGATCTTTTCAGGTCTTATCCTTTTGAACGAAAGTCATCACTGATCTGTGTTTTTGGTTAAAATCATCCTTTCATATACGAATATTAGGAACGAATCATAACAAAGTTGTTTAGATTCGGTCTTGTATTCGTTTTTAATTACACACTACCGACATGCAATTATCAATTAACTTACCCGAGACCATTTATTTATAGACGTTGAAAAACATCACCAGACCTCACACTCCACACATAACCTGACAACCACCCACGACAACAAAAAACAAGTTACAAAAATACCTCCAAACTGACACACACAGAAGGACACTACAGAAGATAGAAGACAGACACACGCATGCAACAAAGTTATAATACCTACCCGAGACCTCAATCAAGAGACCTTGAAGATTTATCTTTTTGAGCAAGTTTTGGTTTCGATTGAGGAGAGAGAGTGATAACGGGGGCTGAGAAAGTTTGTTGAGCGAAAAAGTGGCGGAGGAAACAAGTGAAGAGAAGGGGGCGGAGTTTCTGTGAGATTAGATATTGATTGAGCAGGTAATCAAGAAAGAGAGAGAGACGGAGGTGTCTTTGGGAGATAAAAGGCTGTGAGATTAGGTTTGAGAGCTTTGACTGAGAGAGAGGGAGTTGAATGGAAGGGTGAAGACGAATTGTGAGAGAGAGAGAGAATAGATTGCAGTTATTTACTCTGGGCGGATACAACAAGGAAAAAGCATGGGCGGACTTAACAAAGTTTTTTGAGTTTACACGCATCTTTATTGTTACACGTGTTACACTTTGGTTATTTTTTATCCTTCTAGTTTTCATTTTTTAGTTAAGTTACCCTTTTACATATTTAAAAAGTTTATTTAGTTAAAGTTTTTAAGTTTTTAAAAGTTATAAATATTTTAAAATAGCAAAGTTTAAAAAAGTTAATTGAGGCGGGTATTTTGATAGAATTAAATTGGTAAAATATTTGACGGGTTAAAAGTTTTTTGTGGCCGGATCTGAAGAAAACTGACGTGTCAACGTGACGGAATTTCTTTTTAGTGGCTACGCATTTTTTATCAGATTTACTACGGATCTTTTGTTGGTGTTGTCATATCCACAATCATTTGTCATCGACCTTTCAATGGATTCTTTGAATTCGACTTTTCAAGAGGGAAAATTGCATATATTGCAAGACGATACAAGAAGCAGCCACAAGAGAATAGAATCAGGAGGAAAACGGGAACCAAGTAGCATGTCAGGTACAGATAATATTCTTCATATGTTGTCTGAAATGAATGCGCTAATTAACAATCCTGCTAATAGTTTTACGACTGCTTCATTAACCAATTCTGTGTCTAGGACTGAAGAGCTTGAAACCATTTTAGCTCAGCAATCCAAAGAGCTTGAGGATGCCAAAATTGAATTTTCAAAGAAAACGGAGAAATATGAAACATATTTTGAAAAACTTGAAAAGTCAAACGTTGTTCTTGAACGAAAGTTGGATCAAATAGTTTTAGATTCTAAAGCTGAAAAGGATAATCTTTTGAAACAAATTAAGTTGCTTGAATCTAAGTTGGCATCCCAAGATGAATTGCTCAAAGAGAATGAGACCTTAAAAGCTCAAGTTCAGGAAAAGGTGTTTGTTATAGCTGCGTTGAAAAACGAGTTAAGGAAAAATAGAGGACCTAGTGTGGACACTAAGCTTGAAAAACCATCAATCTTGGGGAAACCGCCTACAAATCAGTTCGTCAGACAACCGATTGTCAGACAACCTACTGCATTTAGATCCGAGCGACCACAATCCTCGAGACCGCGGTTTGCCTCCCAAGTTGATTTGGTTCATCTTTTTAGACCAGTCACTCCAGCAACTAGGCCCAATGTGATCACTCCAGCTTTAGCAAGACCAAATCATATAATTGCCTCTAGTTTCCCTAAAAATACCAAGACCACGTCTAGAACTAGTTCAAATGACGTTTGCCATGAATCTGATCTTAGGGAAGCTAAGCAAAAGACACATGTAAGAGATAGGAATTTCAAACCTAGTCAGATGCCTTCTAGTTTACCCAACACTGCTAACCGTAGCATGTCCAATCCTAGGAGCATCAATCAATCATCTAGGGATTCTAGATCTTACTCGGACATTAAATATGTGATACAAGGATTTTGCTAGGGTTCAATTTTCTCTCGATATCCTCTCGAATTGATCTAGGTCTTAAGTGGAATGATTGTTCTTGGTTACTAAATAAAGGGGTTGGGTTTTCTAGTCTAATAGAAAGTGGAAATGAAAGTTTAAACTTGGTTGAAAATTTAAAGTTGAAAATTTAAAGTTCAAATTAAAATCAAATTAAAATTAAAGTTAACAAGTAAATTGTGAAATATGAGTGAAGAAACAGTAAATCAACAACAGTAAAACAGTAACTATACTCAAAAATAACTGATCCGGAACTTTAAACCTTGATTCGGAACTAACTGATCCGGAAGATACTATTCACTCATCCGGAACTTGCTCATTCGGAACATACTCATCCGGAACTCAATGGCTGATTCGGAACTTTCCGAATGAATGTTCATTCGGAACTTGCTGGATCGGAAGTTGCTGATTCGGAACCTTCAGATTGATTCGGAACTTTCCGAATGAAAAGGTTGATTCGGAACTTCTCCTTGATTCGGAAGTTTGAAACTTCCGAATGAAAGTGACTTGATGCGGAACTTTAATGCTTGGTTCGGAAGTTTCCGAATGAAGGACTCATTCGGAACTTTTTGCTTGATTCGGAAGATCTGGAAACCCAGTTACAGTAACAGTATACGAAGAACACGGGATACAAATTTTTATCAAAATCAAATCAAATACTTAAAAAGGATTTACCAAATTAAACACAAATCATTTAGACACCATAAGCAACAAATCCCACTAATAAAAACACAAATCCAAACAACTTTTGAAGATCAAATCAAGAAAAATAAAACTTAATAACTTGAAGATAAAGATGATGATGAACAAGATGAAATGAAAGATTAAACAAGAACTTGGTATTGAATGATTGATGTTTTGACAAGATGAAACAAGGATTAAAATTACAAGATTAAAGAACTAAAAATAAAAATCACCAATCACCCTAGTGGTGATGGTGTTCTACGAACCAGGAGGAAAGAAAAGGGAGGAAGAAAGAAAAACTAGCTAACTAAAATGTGTGTGGGATGGCCTATTTATAGGTGTTTCCTTTGGTTGGTGAGTGGGCTTTCTCCCGTTCTTCGTGTCTTTTCGTCTTTTCAGAAAAGTTTCCGTTTTCGATTCTGATTCGGGATTTGTCGTCGATTAAATTCAACTCGTCTTTTAATTTCTTCATTTAATAGACTTGAGTTTCTTCGACTTATATAAATCTTCCATCTTTGGTCCTTTTCTTCGATAAATCTTCGAATAGGCCCAGTGACTTCAAATCTTTTTCATCTCTTGGACAATAGACTTTATCTTGAGTCTTTTTCTTCAGTAAAACCCGTGCAATCCCATGTTTTCTTCAATATTTATCCGGTTGGCTCTGAAAACACAACAAACACAAAAACCACGCATAATTCCAAACAAATGATATTAAATACGTGTTTTGGTCTCGTTTTAGCCCGAATTAAGTGGTAAAAGGATGGGTGTTTACACACCTATCAAATCCCCTACACTTAACCATTGCCATGCCCTCATGCAATGCTTAGTGATAAAGCAAGTTTACACTTTTCTCATAATTAATCAACCTTGGCCTTATTTAAAATTCTACTACACAAAAACTAAAGAAATAAAACTTCAAAGATAACAAAGGGATAGAAACCCATTTTCACTTGAAAATAGCTACATGGAAATAACTTGTAGAGAAATCGATGACTTACATTAGGGCTTTGGTGCTGCGAAGATTTATCACCCTCAAGTTTCACGTTCCCCAAACTAAGCTTAAAAACGAGATCATTGTTATTATAAGTTAGCAATTCAAACACTTACACACATGGCTTAATTAAATGCTTAAACTCCCTTATTCCTAGGTGTATCTCTTATATTTTATTTTTGTCTTAGAATGATCATGAAGATGCATTTTTGGACTTATTTCGATAGTTTATTAGGGCTGAAAGCAAAGTAGGACGATTTGATCAATAGTTAGCTAAAGGACAAAATCTCTTAAAACTGCTTCTCGGGATATCAAAAAGTTCATATCTTGGCATAACTTGGTTCACGATTTGAGACCTTTCTCGGGCCGATATTTGGCATGCACTTCATACTTCATATCTTCGAGAGACGTTCTTGAGATAATGGTCTTCTCATCATAATAGAGTTTCTTCACTTGGAGACTTTTGAGGGGTACTCCAACTTTGTTGACCACGACTTCATGATTATTTCTTCAATCTCTAATTTGGGATTTTGAGATACAACGATCCGCCTCCTTTTCGGACTTGGATCTATTTATCCTCATACCTTGTTAGGGTCTTTTCGGATAGACTTCTCCATGATCTTTATGGGAGTTGATTGCTTTTCGTCGTGAGTCTTGATCCTTCATATTGACTTTAGGAATAATGCTTTTCACATCACTTTGGATCTTCAGCAATAAAATTGAATCCTCATGCCTTGTTAGGGCCTTTTCGGACTCGCCAATCTTCGCGCCCCGCTTCATAAGTTATGCCTTGGCTATGAACTCTTATCATTACCGAGCAACTTTTAAACGATCTTGGGCTAGAAGCTAAGTAACTTTTCAAATTGTACGACCTTACTTATTGCAGATAACTTATTAGCAAGTGATGGGAGAATAGGCAAATAATTACACCAAGTGAGCTTGTGCAAGAATACCGACTTATAATTGACTCTATCATTTCTCGTCCTCCACAGTTTAAAATCTCAAGTAATGAGACTCGTGGACACTTAGCCTAATAAACCAATTAAGGTCTACATGGTTAAGGATACTAGCTAGAATAAACTTGGATAAGTCTATTCGGGTTGAGTCAAAATAAACGCAACGGGCCTAATAGATCAAAGACTTCTAAACTAGCTACACCTTATTAATATTTTTGACTTTATTGCGGGATATATACATATGAAAGCAACGATAAAAATTTAAAAATTACGAATAAATGGCCAAAGTTAATAAAAAATTTGAAAAATGCTGAAAAATAGGATTTTCCGGTTAATTGAAGGCATTTTCATGGAAAAGTCCACTTAAAACTTCGATAGAAGTCCCCCCTACACTTAAGATAAACATTGTCCTCAATGTTTAAGCATGTGGGAAAAGTTTCCCCTACACTTATGACATTGTGCACGTTGGTTAACTCAAGTTAAGGAAGAGACGACTAAAGTGATCAATTTCAAATGTGAGTATGAAGAAAATTGAATCACGATAGTTGAGAGATAGAACCGGATTTCGGATAAACACGGGAGCACGGTTCGTCAAAGATTCCAAGAGTGCACATATCCCTGTAATCACATCACCACAAAGACAAACGCATATACAAGTCCCCCCCTACACTTAGGGGATTAAAACATACAAGGATAGATACTCGGGCTGCCTCCCGAGGAGCGCTTGTTTTTGATAACCGAGTCACGAGCCTGACTCGACCCAAAGTTAGTTCATGGGGAACGTGGTGAGGGATGGAATCACCTCCTTAGAGGTGTCCTCACCAAAGTACAACTTTACTCGTTGGCCATTCACCTTAAAATTTGGTCCATTAGGTTGAGCGAGCTCGAGAGTACCATATGGAAAAATTTGGGCAATGGTGAATGGGCCGGACCAACGAGATTTGAGCTTGCCCGAAAAGATTTTCAACCGAGAGTTAAAAAGTAAGACTTTGTCTCCAACATGGAACTCTCGGTTTTTGATCTTGGAGTCGTGAATGAGCTTAGTTTTTTCCTTATAGGTCACCGGCTTTGTTAATATCAAAATTGGCCCACTTCAAGGCCCAATAAGCCTTGTGCTCCAACTCAATGGGGAGGTGGCACGCTTTCCCGTACACAAGACGATAAGGCGTACAGCCGATCGGGGTCTTGTAAGCAGTACGGAAAGCCCACAAAGCATCATCAAGTTTATCAGCCCATGAGGCACGATGCTCTCCCACAGTCCTTTCAAGAATTCGCTTCAGCCCTCGGTTGGATATTTCAGCCTGGCCATTAGTTTGTGGGTGGTAGGCTGTGGAAAGACGATGATTTACACCGTACTTAGCCATGACTCGAGCAAATTGATCATTGCAGAAATGAGTCCCACGATCACTAATAATGGCGCGAGGCACACCGAATCTAGCGAATAGAGCTTTCAGAAAGTTACAAACCACCCTTGCGTCATTAGTAGGCAAAGCTTTGGCTTCTACCCACTTTGAAACGTAGTCAACGGCTACAAGGATGTATTTGTTTCCTTTAGACGAGGGGAGTGGCCCCATAAAGTCGATACCCCAAACATCAAAAATTTCACACTCTTGAATGAAATTCTGAGGCATCTCGTCTTTATGTGTGATTTTGCCTTGCTTTTGGCAAACATCACATCGCTTGACCATATCGTGAGCGTCACGGTATATGGAGGGCCAATAAAATCCCGAATCAAACACTTTTTTAGCGGTGTAGTTGGGACCAAAGTGACCACCGGTGGGTCCTTTGTGGCAAGCAGCAAGGATGTCCGACGCTGCCGGTCCATCAACACATCGGCGAATTATCAAATCAGCACATTGTTTGAATAGGTAAGGGTCGTCCCAAAAGTAAGTCTTGATGTCGGTAAAGAACTTCTTCTTTTGCTGGGACGTCAACCCTTCCTTGAGAATTCCACCCGCCAAGTAGTTTGCAAAGTCCGCAAACCACGGGGTTTCATTCGGCTTCGAGTTTATAGACATTAAGGTCTCCAAGGGAAAAGAATCATTGATTTCTTTGGTCGGATGATCCCCTTGGTATGGATCCTCAAGTCTACTAAGATGGTCCGCGGCTAAGTTTTCTGCTCCTTTTTTATCGCGGATGTCGATTTTAAATTCCTGGAGCAGCAAAACCCAGCGAAGAAGTCTTGGTTTGGAATCTTGCTTTGTCAACAAGTACTTCAACGCGGAATGATCGGTGTACACAATGGTGGTGGAAAGGACAAGATAGGGGCGGAATTTTTCAAAAGCATAGACAACGGCTAAAAGCTCTTTTTCGGTTGTCGTATAATGCAATTGTGCCCCTGTCATTGTCTTGCTAGCGTAATGGATCGGTTGGAAGTGTTTGTTCACTCTTTGTCCAAGAACCGCTCCAATAGCAAAATCACTAGCATCGCACATCAACTCAAAAGGAAGCTCCCAATTAGGGGTAACCAAGACGGGTGCCTTAGTTAGCTTATCCTTAAGTGAGTTGAAGGCTTCAAGACACTCTTTGGAAAAGATAAAAGGAGTATCTTTTTCCAAGAGGTGGGTCATCGGGCGAGCGATTTGAGAAAAGTCTTTGATAAATCGGCGGTAGAAGCCCGCATGACCCAAGAAACTTCTCACACCCTTCACAGTGGAAGGTGGAGGCAACTTTGCTATAACATCAACTTTAGCACGGTCTACTTCAAGACCGGCTTTCGAAATCTTATGTCCAAGCACGACGCCTTCTTTTACCATGAAATGGCATTTTTCCCAATTTAGAACAAGGCGAGTGTCTTCGCACCGCTTTAGCATACGTTCTAAATTGGCAAGGCAAGATGAGAAGGAATCCCCGAAGACCGAGAAATCATCCATGAAGACTTCCATGGTTTGTTCAACCATGTCATGGAAGATAGCTAACATACACCGTTGGAAAGTCCCGGGCGCATTACATAAGCCAAAAGGCATTCTTTTGTAAGCGAAAGTGCCGTAGGGACAAGTGAATGTAGTCTTCTCTTGATCTTGGGGATCGATGGGTATTTGGAAATAACCCGAGAAACCATCAAGAAAGCAGTAATATTCATTACCGGCTAATCGTTCAAGCATTTGGTCCATGAAAGGTAGAGGGAAATGATCCTTTCTCGTGGCATCATTGAGTTTGCGGTAGTCTATACAAACTCTCCACCCAGTAACGAGACGAGTGGGAATCAACTCGTTGTGTTCATTGGGAACAACGGTTATTCCGCCCTTCTTGGGCACACAATGGATTGGACTAACCCACGGTGAATCCGAAATAGGGTAAATCATACCCGCATCAAGAAGTTTGATAACCTCTGTTTTGATGACTTCATGTATTTTTGGATTCACCCTTCGTTGGCTTTGAATAGTAGGCTTATAGTCGTCCTCCATGAGAATTTTGTGCGTGCAGAAGTGAGGATCAATTCCACGAATATCCGAGATTTTCCACGCAATAGCCTTCTTGTGAGCTTTCAACACAGCAACGAGGCGAGTCTTCTCTTCATCTTTCAAATCCTTTGCAATAATGACGGGCGACTTCTTGTTGTCGTCAAGGAACACATACTCGAGATGTGGCGGCAACTCCTTAAGTTCCAAATCCGGAGGATTTTCGACGGGAGGCGTTTTCAACGTCGGAGTATCGATAGCAATGACCGTGGGAGATGGAGGTGAAGAATTGTCTTCGGTGAGAAGATTGTCAAAGAAACTCATATCTTCATCCCCTTCGGTGGGAGAATCATTAGTAGCTAAATTCGCATCTCCCATGGCATCTTCAAGATTGTTCCAGAATAAATCACTATCTCCAAATAGAGACAACGATGAATCAATGGAGGACACGGTCTCAACATTGGGAAGAGAGGTAGGAATACTTTTTCAAGCATCATTAAAGTGTTCTTCACAAGCCTCATCAAGAACGTCAATACAATTAACGCTCTCATATGAATAAGGCTGTTTAGACAACTTTCCCATGTTGAAGACTACTTTGTCGTCACCCACTCTCATGATAAGCTCTCCGGCTTCAACATCAATAAGAGTGCGACCGGTCCTCAAGAATGGACGACCAACAATAAGTGGCACACGGGGGTCCATTTCGTAGTCGACGACAACAAAATCAGCAGGGAAGGTGAATTTGTCGACTCCTACGATGACATCTTCCGCTATCCCCACTGGATAAGCAACCGTACGGTTGGCCAATTCCAAAGTCATTTTAGTGGGGACTAGCTCTGGGAGAGATAATTGCTTCCAAACACTTAGAGGCATGAGATTAATACTGGCACCTAAATCGGCTAGGGCCATGCAATTCTCTACTCCCGGGAAATTGCAAGGGATAAGAAAACGACCCGGATCACCAAGCTTGGTTGGTAATTTCCTTAAGAGCACTGCGGAGCAGTTCTCATTAAGTTGGGTGTTAGCAATGTCGAGGAGCTTTTCCTTGTCGCTCAGAAGGTCTTTAAACATTTTGGCGTATTTGGGCATGTGAGCGAGAGCCTCAGCGAAGGAGATATTGAAATTCAGTTGTTTAAACATTTTAAGAAAGTTAGAAACCTGAATATCATCCTTGCTCTTTTGCTTCTCTTTCCTCAACCTAGAAGGATAAGGTATATTGGAAGAAGAGGAAGGCTTAAGGGGAATAGGATCACTCACAACCACGGGTGGAGGAGGGGTAGAAAGAAGAGGTGGAGAAATTGGGGAAGGAGAAGGAGAAGGAGGAGGAATAGGAGCAGGCGACTCGTTCTCCTTAGTCACAACCACCGGTGGGGGTATAGGAAGCTCGGGTTCCTTGGTACCTTTACCACTTCGAGTAGTGATTGCTTTCATCTCCCCTCTTGGGTTCGCAACGGTGTTACTCGGAAGAGTACCCGAAGAAGAGGGTTGACTACTTTGGAAAAAACTAGCCATCATGTTCCTCAGATCATTAGTCTGGCTATCCAACGTGTTTCTCATATCAGCTCTCAAATCATTTCCTTGCTTGACCAAATCTGCCTTCAAATTGCGCACTTCCTCTTGGAGATTCCCCACTATCACATCATTGGTCCTCATATAGGTGGCGACCTCTTGGTGTAGTGCAGTGTTGGTTTGGTTTGAAGGAGCATTGTATGCAGGTGGTTGGTAAGCAGGTTGTTGGTATACTTGATTGTTACGTTGAGGTGGTTGTTGCTGCTTGTGAGGTGGAATATATGGTTGTCGAGGTTGTTGTTGTTGTTGAGTAGGGCGGTTAAGGTTTTGTTGTTGGTTTGGGTTGGTTGGAGGAAAGCCAGGTGGTGAAAGATAGTTGTTGCTGCGGTAGCTAAGCAAGTTACGGTCACCTTGAGGTCTAGCTTGATAAGCAGGTTGTTGGTAGGTGCCATATGCCGCATTCACATTCTCAGCAGGGTAATCTTGGGTGGCGGTACAAGTTGTGTAAGAATGGGGACCACCGCATATCTCACAAGGTTGGCTGACAGCGTTCACTTGTGCATTTTTGGCGTTGTTGCTGTTGTTGTTGCTGACGGTGTGGGTGACAAGCGATTCAAGAAGCGTAGTGATTTTGTCTAATCGCTTGTCGCTGTCATTAGTGCTAGCACTAGCAACATTGGTCCTAACACTCTTGGTTTGCACACGAGATTTGTTCTCAATGATATCCCAAGCAGCATTGGAAGTCTTAGCCAATAAATTACCCCCTGAGGCACTATTCAGTGAATCTTGGTCACTCATGCTTAAACCATTGTAAAAAGTATTTATTTGATGAACTTTGGTAAAACCATGTTGTGGGCATTTTCTTAAAAGATCTTTAAAACGATCCCAAGATTCACTGAATGACTCATCGTACTTTTGTTCAAAGTTTATAATCTCATTCCGCAAAGCGGTAGTACGAGAGGGTGGAAAAAAGTAGTTGATAAACTTTGTTTCCAAATCCGTCCACGAGAGAATACTCTGTGGCGGTTCCTTAGCAAGCCAATGTCGGGCTTGTCCCTCTAAAGAAAAGGGAAAAAGTTGTAACCTTATCACTTCTTGTGAAACTCCATTGAACTTGACCGTGTTAGTGAGTTGTAGAAATCTCTTGATATGGTCGTGTAGGTCGTCAATGGTTCGTCCCAAGAATGGTTGAGCTGAGACCATCTGGATAAAGCCTGACTTGAGCTCGAAATTGTTGGCGGCAATTGGTGGTATAACAATTGGATCCGTGTTGCCATCAACATGAGCTTGCAGCAATTCAATCATTGGGCGATTATCCGGAAGGTTCTCATTGTTGTTGTTATTCATGTTGTTGAAAGGCGGATTGTTGTTGTTATTATTGTTGTTCGGAGGTGGTATGTTATTGTTGTTTTGTACACCTGCCATGTCTAAGTTATCGAGAGGCTCGGGCTCTTGATAAGACGTGGATCGAGTGCGCATACACCTGCAAAAGAACGAACAAAGAAAAACAAAGCAAAAATATTTTTGGTTTTTATTGTTTTTTACTTTTTAGGATTTTTGAAAATTTTATATTTTTTTAGTTGTTTTTGAAAATTTTCTTGAAAAAGTAACGTTCACGGGGAACGGATCCCAAAATCCAAGTTCTACAAAAAACCTTTGATCTTAACGAGAAGAGCCGGCAGGGCGCCATTTGATACATGGCTTTTGCTAGGGTTCAATTTTCTCTCGATATCCTCTCGAATTGATCTAGGTCTTAAGTGGAATGATTGTTCTTGGTTACTAAATAAAGGGGTTGGGTTTTCTAGTCTAATAGAAAGTGGAAATGAAAGTTTAAACTTGGTTGAAAATTTAAAGTTGAAAATTTAAAGTTCAAATTAAAATCAAATTAAAATTAAAGTTAACAAGTAAATTGTGAAATATGAGTGAAGAAACAGTAAATCAACAACAGTAAAACAGTAACTATACTCAAAAATAACTGATCCGGAACTTTAAACCTTGATTCGGAACTAACTGATCCGGAAGATACTATTCACTCATCCGGAACTTGCTCATTCGGAACATACTCATCCGGAACTCAATGGCTGATTCGGAACTTTCCGAATGAATGTTCATTCGGAACTTGCTGGATCGGAAGTTGCTGATTCGGAACCTTCAGATTGATTCGGAACTTTCCGAATGAAAAGGTTGATTCGGAACTTCTCCTTGATTCGGAAGTTTGAAACTTCCGAATGAAAGTGACTTGATGCGGAACTTTAATGCTTGGTTCGGAAGTTTCCGAATGAAGGACTCATTCGGAACTTTTTGCTTGATTCGGAAGATCTGGAAACCCAGTTACAGTAACAGTATACGAAGAACACGGGATACAAATTTTTATCAAAATCAAATCAAATACTTAAAAAGGATTTACCAAATTAAACACAAATCATTTAGACACCATAATCAACAAATCCCACTAATAAAAACACAAATCCAAACAACTTTTGAAGATCAAATCAAGAAAAATAAAACTTAATAACTTGAAGATAAAGATGATGATGAACAAGATGAAATGAAAGATTAAACAAGAACTTGGTATTGAATGATTGATGTTTTGACAAGATGAAACAAGGATTAAAATTACAAGATTAAAGAACTAAAAATAAAAATCACCAATCACCCTAGTGGTGATGGTGTTCTACGAACCAGGAGGAAAGAAAAGGGAGGAAGAAAGAAAAACTAGCTAACTAAAATGTGTGTGGGATGGCCTATTTATAGGTGTTTCCTTTGGTTGGTGAGTGGGCTTTCTCCCGTTCTTCGTGTCTTTTCGTCTTTTCAGAAAAGTTTCCGTTTTCGATTCTGATTCGGGATTTGTCGTCGATTAAATTCAACTCGTCTTTTAATTTCTTCATTTAATAGACTTGAGTTTCTTCGACTTATATAAATCTTCCATCTTTGGTCCTTTTCTTCGATAAATCTTCGAATAGGCCCAGTGACTTCAAATCTTTTGCATCTCTTGGACAATAGACTTTATCTTGAGTCTTTTTCTTCAGTAAAACCCGTGCAATCCCATGTTTTCTTCAATATTTATCCGGTTGGCTCTGAAAACACAACAAACACAAAAACCACGCATAATTCCAAACAAATGATATTAAATACGTGTTTTGGTCTCGTTTTAGCCCGAATTAAGTGGTAAAAGGATGGGTGTTTACACACCTATCAATATGCTACTTGTAAAACATGTAGAAAATGTGTCTTTACGGCAAATCATGATTCCTGTATCAAAAAATTGCTTAATGAGGTGAACTCCCGTGCTAGACTTAAATCCCAGTGGGTTGCTAAAATCAAACCCGTTGGCAAAATGTGGCACTCCACTGGTAGAACTTTCACTCTTGTAGGAAACGAGTGCCCTTTAACTAGGATAGTCTCTGATTCTACAAAGACTACTAGGGAGGAAATTGCAAAGGATGATACATCACTTAAGCCTGAACTTAAGATTTTCTATAAAAGGAAACGTTTGCCAACTAAGACAAGTGAATCATCCCCTCAGGCTACCTCTGACACAAGAAAAGAAAACCGTGAACCCCCACGTGCTTCTAAAATAGATATCTCTAACCCATGCAAAAGTATACAAACTCCTAATGAGAATGCAGGTACCAAAGTTGATGTTCCAAAAGAACGAAGCGGTCCAATCGTTGTATACCGTTCAACTAAGGACACTCTTAGAGTTTGGTTGCTGAAGAAGCAGATATCAGAGAAACTAGTATCTTAGGGGATTCATGGTTAAAGCTTACACAAGGACTTACAGTCACAAAACAGACTGTAACTCGCTCTCAAAAGACAGGAAAGTTCATCCCGATGATGACTTATCCTAAAAAACGAGAAATTCATTTTTCTCGGGCATGAGCTTATGTTAAAAACATTCCACGTTTTTAAACTCATGCACTAGGACTTACAGTCAGATAACAGACTGTAACTCGATCTCAAAAGACAGGAAAGTTCATCCCGATGATGACTTATCCTAAAAACGAGAAATTCATTTTTCTCGGGCATGAGCTTATGTTAAAAACATTCCACGTTTTTAAGCTCATGCACAAAGGCTTATGGACAAATTACAGTCTGTGACCCGTTCTTCAAAGGCAGGAAAGTTTATCGCCGATGATAAACTTATCCTTACAACGAGAAATTAATTTTTCTCGGGCATGAGCTAATATTAAAAACATTTGAAGTTTTTAAGCTCATGCACTATGACTTACAGTTAAATGTCAGACTGTAACTCGAACTTAAAATAAAGGAAAGATTATCTTTTATGATAACTTATCCTCTTAACAAGAAATTCACCTTTCTCGGTCATGAGCTTGTATTAAAACATTCGAAGTTTTAAGCTCAGAAAGGAAAGTGTATCTTTTAAATAAGAGAACTTTTCCTCATAACGAGAAATTAACCTTTCTCGGTCATGAGCTTTCCGTTAAAACAGTCAAAGTTTTCAAGCTCATGAAAACGACTTCTAAGTAAATGTCAGCTTAGGACTCGTTCTTCAGATAAAAGGCAAGTTTATCGCCGATGATAAACTTATCCTTAACAACGGGAAGTTTACAACTTCTCGGACTTGAGCTCGTTTTATAAGATATTCAACATCTTAAGCTCAAGTAATTGGTTTTCAAAACTTTGAACACAATTTTTCGAGAATTTCTCAAAAGGTTTTTCTAAATCTTTCAAAATTGTGTGTTCAAAAATGTTTTGATAAAAAGAGCATGTCTTCTGGAATCGATAATATTTACGAACCTAGAAATGTCATTCAATAATGACACGGGGTTGTAAATACAGTTCGAGCAGAAGTTCAAACTTTTAAAACATGCTCAAAATGGTTTGCTATTATTTCAGATAGCAACCCGCTTTTCATACTCAAGTCAAGCATTTCACCGGAAAGCTTTGACTCAACAACGGGAATTAATTTTCTCGGGGACGTGACGAGGTGACCAACATTCGTGAACAAGAACCATGTGCTTCTTTCATATGATGTTCTCCAATATTCAGGTCCAACCTCGTACATTGCTAATATTGTGAATTCATCATCATATATTGATCTTTGCACGTGTTAAATACCTTACACTTGTGTTTAAAAGGTATTTAATTTACGTTTCAAGTACACCCTCATTAATTTGAGGGGGAGCTTGTGTAATTCATGAAGATAATTGGATTTACATTTTTCTTCCCAAATTTTCTTAAAATGCTATTAAATCAATTGATATTAAAAACATCGATTGGGTTAATATTTTTAATATGGGGGAGAAAATGTGATTTAATATGGGAAATGATTAATCACAAATGGTTTGACTTAACGTGCTATCTCATCCCGACATGTGCGAAATGTTTTCGGATATCGTGGCATATGTTAAGGGGGAGCAAAATGGATTTGCACTTCAAAATGGATTTCATGGTGACAAACACTTACCCAAAACATCTCTATTCACGACGATGAAGATTGTGGTGACATAAGGATGGTAGGATAGGTTAAAGTCCAATGATTTCTCTAGAACCGGAGGAATCTTCCCAAGGACATTCCATAGCTAGAAATAGTAGTCCTTAGGAAAGATGGAGAAAGATTGTGAACGTAGCTGAATTCCGACCAAGTACTTAAGTTAGCACTAGAACAATCACAACAAGGTGCTAGTTATGACGTATTGGTAAGCATTGAAGGGGTTGAAGAATGAAAAAGAATTGTAAAGATAAAGGGTGTAAAGAAAGAAGCCCTCCTTACAACCTTAGGCAGAAACCGGGTCAATTCATATGCTATTGAGATCATTTTTAATGATTCTTGATATTGAAGACTGACATCATGGACCCAGTGATGCAATGCACAACCCTTCCCAGCTAACTCAAATATCTCTCAAAAGGTATTTGTTTTAATCACACGGAGATCAACACATTATCTACTGGTTTATTCACTCCGAATAAATTGGTATTGAAAAGGTGGCACTCCTCTCCAGCCTCCGATCACTAAAATCCAAAATGCACGATCGAGTCTAGAGCCATTTGAGATCATCAAATATCTCATTAGGACACACTCTCATATTTACTTGCTTCTTCACACACTGTGAAAAGTAAGAAAGTTCTTAAGAGTCCTACGCAAAATCTTCATGATCTTGCCTGAACATCCGAGTAATACGAAAGTATTTACAATGAAGATGGAAATACTTCTTGAGCGAACATCAAAAAGCTCATGGTAGGTGCTTGTGCGATTCTTTATGAATCAAACTTGTGATAACTGGAAAGCAACAGTGGTTTAAACTCTTAAATGAATTTAAACACGTTCCAGGCCTCTACGCAATATCTTAGTGATCTTGCCAGAACATTCAGAGTAATACTATTAAGTATTTACAGTGACGAATGGAAATCCTTCTAGTGTTAACATCAAACAGCACTTGGTAGGTAACTAGCAAGATTCTATATGAATCAAGCTCGTGACAACTGGAAAGCAACGATGGTGCGGTTCTTAATTGAACTTCACTTGTTCCAGGAACATGAATTGACGGCTTCAAATCATGCGGATAATATTATCCAAATGATTCACTCTTTACGTTCGCAGTCAGCTTTGGACGGTCGAGTAAAGAGAACGGGTTTACCCGCGAAATCTTGTGAAGGAGGTTCTTTATTGAAACTACCTGTCACAAGTACGATATTTAATATCGTCCAACGGTCTTCACCGACCGGAGGTAAAATGCTACCAAATTAGAATGAAATGTTCAAGGCCATTTCATCCGTGTATATGGTTTGTTGCTAACTGTCTTATGCAGCGTAACAAGAAGGTGGCATTGTGGTGTATAATCCAGAAGAAGTCGACACCACATGCTTATACTACATACACTTAGTACTTCAACAAATTCAAGAAAGTCTGAAGGTCAAGTCTTCCGCTGTATCAAACTCTGAAGCTTTCAAGAATTTAAAGGTATAAGTATGTGGAACATGAAGTCACGAAGAGGCAAATTTCACAAGTGATGAATGCACAAGGTCAAGGCAAGGAAACATGCTCAAGACTAAAGTCAAAGATCACATCAAGCATATTCACAAGAACAAGATCGAAGACTCAAGCATAGTATGCTAGGTTTAAGATTTTGTAAAATGGTGTGACCTCCCTTAGGGGGAGATTGTTGGAAATGTGTTTTCCCAAAGAAAGTCTCGGTCACATCATTATTAGCATTGATCACGAGCTATAGAATATTTAGAACTTTGTAACTTGGAGCGACCTCCCTTAGGGGGAGATTGTTGGCAATACGTTTTTACGTATTTATGAAGGATCGGTCGCTCCAAAGATATATTTTAGTATTAGGCTCGTGATCCAGTTTGTAGTAAATATAGTCCATATAGCCCACATGTAGGGTGGGCTATATATACCCCTCCTAGCATGTTAGGAGGGGTGGTTCTTCTCATTTTCATACTTTTCATTTATCTAATTTCACTTTCTCTCTCTACTTTTCTTTTCTCTCCTTTCTCTCTCTATACCTCATCTCCTTCTTCCCCATTTCCACCATCTAATCAATAGATCTATCCATCATTTATCAAATCTTAAGAATACGTAGACCTTCAAGAACTATTAGTGATCGTGATACCGACGGATGCCCAAAATTTTACGTTTTATTATCGATAATCTCGATATTGGAGATTTTTAGAATTTTCGTTTCATTACGTATTAAGTCGAGTCGGAACCTTACTATTGCTTTTCGTGTGCGTTTAAATCCTTGAAAAAGTATTTTATTGAACGAGACTTAATATATTTATGAATCCGGGACGAAACCCGACTCTCGTAAATTTACAAAAAAAACGACTAGTTATCATTTCCCGCTCTTTGCTAACTAATTGGCAAACAAGGCCAAAAGATATCCAATATTGCACATTTAGTCCTTCCAACACTATATATAAACCATTTTTTTCATACACACTCTCATTTTAACACTCCAAAAATTTTTGTCTCCCCTTTTCCTTCTCTCTAGGTCACGGCTCAACACCACTACCATCAAACCACCATCAAAATTTGATTTTTGGAAAATCTAAGCAATGACCCATCCTTAAAACATCATTGTAAGTAAATCCCATCAAGAAAATCCAACATGCAACAACATTTTTCTTAAGATTTGATTTTGATAATTTTGTTAAAAACATTGATTTGATCTAATTAAATCATTGAGTTTGTGTTTGATTGTGTTTAGGAACACACTATTGAAATATTGGAGCATGAAAAATGTTTTATTTTGGTGATTTCAGCCCCAAAACCCACGAAATTTTTGAGGGGTTTGGGTGTTCTTGGTGTTTTGATCTATTTAACTATGGTATGGTTCCTCTTATGATGTTATTATTATTTTAATATTATTTTCTTGAAATACATGTGTTCTTTTGATTTGGGTTTTGGAGGAGGATGATCATACTTATGATTAGGAATGTTTCGGTTTGTTTAGATTGATTACAAGTTGTTATTAGAGGTGTAGGAATGATTGAAATGGGTCAAAAAGATGATTTGTTATGGTTTTGAAAGAGGTGTTTAAGACCAGGGGGTAAAAGGCTATTTTCGAAAATCTTACTGTTTGAAAATGATTAAACTAATAGGATTGGCTTGTAGATAATTCTTTTAGCTTCGATTTGCCGCTTGAATGAGCTTCTAACTCATTACGGATCAAAAGTTATGATGTTTTGATTGTTCGTGTACCGGGAGACGAGTATCGGCACAATCCGAAAATTGTTGTCGATATTTGGATCGGATCTCGGGGACCATAGAACGAGTTTTAAAAATATTCAAGGACTGATGTAAGTTGCTAGACCTCAGGTCATGAGTCTATTTTCAAACCCGAGTGTTGGTTTTGTAAACGGAATTGTTTAAATGTGTCAAAATGGTTTTACAAGTCAAAGGCGTAAAACTGTCCGGTTTTTACAACACGAAGATGTGTCGGGAAGAAGGTCTTAGGAGTAATATTTTTGAATGAAACTTAAACCGAGTCTTATTCATATAATAAGTGAGTTTGTGACCAAGTTTCGTCGAAATCGGACAAGTCTAGATAGGGTAGATTGGTGTGTACATTTGGAGTGTACATGCTGATTGGTATTTTGGACACGTAGTCCAATGCTCGTGTGGCGTGAGTTTGAGTATTCACTATTGGACATGGTGACTTACTTAAGTGTTAAGTCATTATATAAGTGACTTAGTTACTAGTCCGGGGGGAAGTAAAATGATAGTTTGACTTGCGTTGACTTGGCGTCTTAAGACGGGTCAATATCGAGAGTGCAAGTGTTTAAAAGAATAGTATTGAATAAAAGGATATAGTAATAACACTTGTATTATTAAATTTTTAGGGATTGTCTTTGTGACACCCTAGAACCGAGGTCATTAACATTACCCTAAATTACGCTAATTTTTTTGAAATTTTTAATAAATATTAATTGCTACATATTTTAGTATTTTGGTTAAAGCCGATGTTCGAGGTTAAAATTTTTACGATTGACGATTCAAGAAGGACGATGACGAATACGATCCCGATGGATGCCCGAATTTCTATAATTATTGACGTTTCATCGATAATGTAATTTTTCGAGAATTTTACTTACGGTTCGTGTTAAGTTGAGTCGGGTGAGTTTTATAGCTTTCCGGGTACATTTAAAGTATCCCAAAAGTATTTTGGAGTGTTTGGGATTATTTCCGACTCCCGTAAAATTTCTAAAATGACTAGTGAGTCAAACCCGCAAAGTTTTAGTGTCGTTTTTACTTGAGGCCAAAAGAAAGCCTAAATTGCACAAGGGGTCCTTCCAATTTTACAAAAAGGGGAACACAAACACACACTTAACAAAAACACTTGGAAAAAAAAATTTTGTTCTCTCCCTCTCTTCCTCCTTAGGCCGACGGTCACCCCCAAACCACAAAAAACCATCATTAATTTTTTTTCTACTTGGTTTTGATTAAAACTAAGGTTAGACCACCTCTAATATAATCATTCCCTACCTTTCTATGTAATCAAATCCAACATGCATTCAAACTTTTTTTTCAAGAATCAAAGGAATTTTTCAAACTCGTTTTTGAGGTTAATTGGATAAATGCATGTTAAATTCGTGTGAAATGAGGGTATAATCACTAAACAAACCCACCAAAATTGATTTGGTTGTGGTGTTTTGGTCACCCAAACCCCACGGCTAAGGGGGGTGTTTGGGGAGCCATGGTGATTGATGTTTTGAGCAATGGTTTTGTGTTTAATCTTGTGTTCATAGATGTTTTAGATGGATACATACACTTGCATGTTTGTTTTTAGGATTTTAGCTTATGAGGTTGATGATCAATAGGGGTTAGGAACTGAAAATATGGTTTGGTTGTGATTAGGGAAGCTTAGGATGATGCCTAGTGATGATAAATAGGTTTGGAATCGAGCGTAAGTATGATTTTGGTATGGTTAAATTTAGGCAGAAAGTTTAAAGCATTTTTGTAAAAATCAATTTGAAAACAGGTCTTGTGGATAGGATAGACTTGTAGAGAATTTTCTTAGCTTCGATTTGGTATAAGGTAGAGCTTACGACTCCTAACGAGTCAAAAGTTACGACGTTTTGAAATTCGTGTACCGGGATATGAAAACCGTCATAATCCGAAGTTATGATTGGTTGTAGGTCAAATCCCGTGGACTATAAGTCTAGTTTGGTAAATGGTCAAGGACTGAATTTTGGTGTCAAACCTGCACATTTGAGTCTACTTTAGGACTTAGGTGTCAAATGGGTCAATGGAGTATTTTAAACGGGTCAAACGGGTCCGACTTGGTCAAAGTACAATTTCAGTCCGAAAAATGTAGTTTTTGGAAAAGCGTTGAGTAACGGGTCGTAGAAGTAAAAATTTTTATTGGGATTAAATATGTGTTATCTACAGGTCTTATAGTATTTTTGAGAATTTTGTCAAATTTTATAAAAATGGTTAAGTATAGTAAAATAGTCCGTACTTTTGGTAAGTATCGGCGAAAATGAATAGAAATGGATAACGTTAATAATAAGGACGAATGGTGTAAAATGAGTAACGCTTGTTGTTTTGTTTTGGCGTGAGTTGTAATTGTCCTAAGTGACTAGTATCTATGTATTTTATACAGTACCATAAGGTTTTAAAATGAGATTACTCATTACGCGTTATTTGGTTGATAGGTGTTGATTTACCCGGGCATCCGTATCGTCGTCAGTGACCGTCTCTCGAACTATCGACTACTTGATATATAAGGTGTGAATTTATAGCCTCGCTTATTATTATTTCAAACTGTTTTACCCGCGAGGGAAATGCATGCTAGTTTTTAAAAGGAACATATGTCATGAATGATTGTTGGTCCCGAATGTTGCCTTTGAAATTGTGTTGAGTACCTAGTTGCAAAAGACCCTAATTTCATGAACTATTAACTATTGTTTAGTCCTAACGTGGATTAGAAATAGCTGCTTATACAAAGTGATAGTACTATGGGGTTGACTACCCTATCCGAGACGAGGGCTAGTACGTTGATACCCCCTGCGGACGGATAATTTGTGATAAGAGATAAGGTATAATTGCAACTGATGCCTTATTAGGGGCCTTGGTTTCATCTGAATCACGCCGGTAATTATTACGCGGGTGATTGAGTTAAATGTTTAATGTCATGAGCTTAAACACAATTGCCAGTATCTTGAATATAGATTGTTTGATCGACAAGTCTATGAATGATCGTGAATGGTTTTTATTCCACATATGTTCAAAATGAATTGTAAAACCTATGAATTCCACTCAACGTTTTCGTTGACCAAATTTTGGCATGTGTTTCAGGTAACCGCTGAAGTGTAGCATGGAGCGTGCATGGGATGGATGTTGTGTGTATGGCTTGGAGTCTGCTTGTTTTTCCTCCCTTTTCTACTTAAACATTTTTAACTTTAATGTTATGTTGTTGTGAAACTGAAATTTTTGGGTTGAGATTCATGGGGACCGAAAACGCTAAACTCTGTTGTACCAAGTGGGGTTGGAAAAACCGTGGACATGTATCTTTTAAAAATTTTTAATTCAAGTTTTAAGTTGACGTCTCTTTAGAGTCGTTCGATATATCTTGTGTGTAATGATAACTGCGTAGCACCCAAATGTTGTAGTTCCGCTGCGCATAGCATTTTGTGGGGGTGTTACAGATTGGTATCAGAGCCATGAGTTATAGAGAACTAGGTCGTTTTTGAAAATCCTAAACTATAACTTTTGGTGTCGTAAGAAATTGTCCAAGCACACACAACTATCCTGCATGGCTCCGGTAAGATTTATTTTTGTATTTATGGCATTTGACGTATACTTTTGAGTTGAAGTATGTATGTCGGTAATTATTACGTAAGTATGGAAATTACTATATGTAGACGTTGAAATTATACTTGGAATATCCGACACTGTAGTTCTTTTATTAATCATGCATGAGCATCATATTATTACATTTTGGGCATATGTACCACCTTTGCATTGCATTTGCATGCATGTATTTATAAATATTGTATAATTACTTACGTACCCTCCGAAATTCGTTGTTATTGCAGGAATGGCCGAGGTACCGCCTAATGGTAATGGAAACGATTACGTCGTAGGTCACGAAGGGGGGAGTGTTGGAAGAGCTGCTGAAGGACAAGCTGAGACGAACGATGTGCAAGCCCAGGACCCCGACCAAAGGAGAACTACTTGCCCCAGGCCTATGCGTACTTCCCATCTGGTTGGTGCACCAGGTATCCCCAGAAGATCCGAAGGTGCAGCGAGCGCAAATTTTCTTCATCAAGGCATCTCAAGAGTTTGCTGCCCCGGACCAAGAGCTTATCATGACGTACGGCGTGTTGTGAGAGGTTTGGATGAATCGATGTTCATGCGGTACGTAGTGGAATCAAGGGTGATCGACAGATTCGACGAGAATGAGAGGGCAGACTAAAGACTGTTAGAAAGGACTGCAAGAATTGAGTATGATGTAAATGCAAACAAAAGTGACATCAACAGTCTAAGATCGATGATCGCGAATTTGAGCGCTAGTCTTGACCGTGTTAGGGAAGATCAAGTAAGATTGTCTAGGATGCAGAGTTGGGAGCATCGAGTGAGAGCATCATTGCCCCCAGATTGGAGATTTGTGGACGATTTGGAAATGGAAGCGAATGACTTCATGATCCAGCCACCTACCAGAGGTGCTTGTATCACTGTGGGAAATCAGGTAGCGATTGAGTGTGGGTCTACGTCAGGGACGAAAAAGGAGACTGAATGTGGACCGGACGACAAAGGAAAGAGAAAAATGGATGATGTGGACAAGGATGATAGCGATGAGGAACCCGAGGAAGATGATGACGAACCGCCATCCAAGAGGCCGTGTGGATCACCACATGCCTAGTTGCTTGTCTTGTATTTTATCTTTGATCGTTGTAATAGAACTGTTTTAGACTTTTGTATGATGGCATTATGACGAAAAACTTGAGGACTTAAGTTTTATGGTGAATGATTGTAGTGACAATACTTGTCACAATTTTGGTTAATTATCAATACAATCCATGTTTACCTTTCATGATCTGTGATATGTCTTAAATTTGATCTTTTGTGATTTGAATTGATGAATATTAGTAACTCTGTAGTGATGTGTCGTTGTATTTATATTATGTCTTGAAAGAGAAATCCATCTTAATCTTGATGTGTGTACTTACATTGTTTTTTCTATTTTCCCTGTCTTGCAGAAAGAGATATTTGATAACGCACCATGCCTCCAAAGTTAACCGCCGATCGTGTGAACACGATGATTCAGGAAGCTATAGCAAATGCGCTAGAAGCAGACCGAGCAGGAAGAAATCCAGACCATGGCAGAAACGCGGGGAGACATCAAGCCCCGAGAGAGTGTACTTATTCTAATTTTATGAAATGCGGTCCCACGCAATTTCGTGGAACTGGTGGAGCTCTAGAACTTAGGAGATGGTTGGAAAAGGTTGAAAGTACTTTCGAGATTAGTGGTTGTTCAGAAGCGAACAAGGTCAAGTTTGCGGCTGCTACGTTTCTTGATGATGCATTAAGTTGGTGGAACACCCAAGTAGCCACTGTTGGATTGGCTGTAGCGAATGCAAGAACATGGACTACAACTAAAGCTCTTTTGACCAAGAAGTTTTGCCCGGAAGAGGAATTGGGTCAATTGGAAGATGAGTTGAGGCACCTGACCTTGAAGAACAATGATATCGCTGCTTACACCAGGAGGTTTAATGAACTAAGCCTTTTGTGTCCAGACATTTTTGCCAATGATGCCAAGAAGATGAAACAGTACATCAAAGGTTTATCCAGTAATATCAAGGGTGAGACGACTTCGTCTAAACCTGGGTCGTTTGATGAAGTGGTCCAGATGGCTCACGCATTGATGGATGTCAAGCTCCAGGACAAGAAGAACTTCATTGCTGAAGGAAATAAGAGGAAATGGGAAGCGGCACAGAGCAATCAATCCCAGGGCCAAAACCGAGGTGGAAATCAAAACAACCATGGTCAGAACCGCAATCAGCAGTTTGACCAACGAAGGAATGAAGGGATGAGAGCTGTGACAAACCCCAGAGGAGTAAAAGTGAATCCCCACTGTGGTAGGTGCAACTTGTACCATGTAGGGAATTGCCCGCCTGCATGCGACAAATGTGGAAAAGCAGGTCACAGGATGTCTGATTGCCGAACGAGAGGGGTAGCCACTGGGGCGAATGCTATCAGAATGAGGGGATGTTTTGGATGTGGAGAGAGGGGCCATATGCAAGGGAATTGCCCGAAGGCAGGAAACAAGCAGGGAGGTAACAATGTTGCTGCCGTGTATCAAGTAGGGACGGCTGATAAACCACAGGGTCCTAACGTGGTTACCGGTACGTTTTTGCTAGACGCTTGTTATGCTAGTATTTTGTTTGATTCTGGATCCGACAAGAGTTTTATAGATGTTAAATTTAGTCGTCATATCGATAGAAAACCGGTATTGTTAGCGGCTAGTTATAACGTTGAGTTAGCCGATGGAAAAATTGTTAGTACGAATTCTATACTGAAAGGATGTACCTTGAAGTTAGGAAATTACGCTTTTAAAATCGACTTGATGCCTATAGAGCTAGGATCGTTTGACGTGATTGTGGGAATGGATTGGCTAATGGCGCACAGTGCTATGATCGTCTGTGGCGAGAGATTAGTTTAGATTCCGTTGAGGAATAAAGTCTTGACTGTGAAGGGAGACGAATGCACTTCTCGTTTGAAAGTGATTTCCTGTTTGAAAATGATGAAGTATGTAGAGAGCGGATGCGATGTGTTTTTGGCATAAGTTTCGAGTGATGGTAATTTAGAGGCGAGGATTGAAGAGGTACCTGTTATCTGCGAATATCCGGAAGTTTTTCCAGACGAGCTGCCGGGTTTACCACCCACCCGTGAGATCGAGTTTCGAATTGATTTGGTGCCAGGAGTTGCGCCGGTTGCGCGTGCACCCTATCGCTTAGCACCATCCGAGTTAAAGGAGTTATCGGATCAACTGAAGGAGTTGATGGATAAGGGATTTATTAGGCCGAGCTCATCACCATGGGGAGCGCCAGTGTTGTTTGTGAAGAAGAAAGATGGTTCATTTCGGATGTGTATTGACTATAGAGAACTCAACAAGCTGACGGTTAAGAATCGGTACCCATTGCCGAGGATTGACGATTTGTTTGATCAATTGCAAGGTTCCAGTGTATACTCAAAGATCGATTTAAGATCAGGGTATCATCAACTACGTGTAAGAGAGGAGGATATTCCTGTAACTGCCTTTCGTACGCGGTATGGACACTTTGAATTTCGAGTGATGCCGTTTGGGTTGACGAACGCGCCTGCTGTATTCATGGACCTTATGAATCGCGTATGCAAGCCGTATCTAGATAATTTTGTTATTGTTTTTATCGATGATATTCTTATTTACTCTAAGAGTAAGGAGGAGCACGAGAAGCACCTGAGAAAGATTTTGGATTTGTTAAAGAAGGAGAAGCTGTATGCGAAGTTCTCGAAGTGTGAGTTTTGGTTAGAATCCGTGCAATTCCTTGGTCACGTGATTGATAGCAAGGGAGTTCGCGTGGATCCCGCCAAGGTCGAAGCGATCAGGGAATGGTCGGCACCGACAACGCCGACTGAAGTTCGACAATTCCTTGGTTTAGCTGGGTATTATCGAAGGTTCATTGAAGGATTTTCGTTGATAGCAAAGCCATTGACAAAGCTTACCGAAAAGAATAAGGTGTATGAATGGGGAGATGAGGAAGAATTCGCTTTCAAAATGCTCAAGGACAAGTTATGTTCCGCACCGATATTGTCATTGCCTAAAGGAACCGAAGACTTTGTAGTATATTGTGACGCATCTCGTAAGGGTTATGGAGCGGTATTGATGCAGCGTGAAAAGGTGATAGCCTACGCGTCGAGACAACTGAGGAAGAATGAGGAGAACTACACGACGCACGATTTGGAATTAGGAGCTGTAGTCTTTGCGTTGAAGTTGTGGAGACACTATTTGTATGGAACGAAGTGTGTTGTATTCACTGACCACAAGAGTTTGCAACACATTTTAGATCAAAAGGAGTTGAACATGCGACAGAGACGATGGGTAGAACTACTGAGTGATTATGACTGTGAAATTCGCTACCATCCTGGCAAGGCGAATGTTGTAGCGGATGCACTGAGTAGGAAGGAACGAGAGAAACCTTTGAGAGTCAGAGCTTTGGTGATGACTGAGAGCGTTGACTTAACCGAAACCATACTGAAGGCTCAAGAGAGGGGACTAATGAAAGGGAATGTTGAAGCTGAGAACTTGGGAAGAATGTTGAAACCTCTTTTTGTGATTAGGTCAGACGGATTGAGATATTTTGAGAATCGGATTTGGTTACCATTGTGTTCATCTGAGGAAGGAAAGCCTGGAGTACGAGAATTGGTTATGAACGAGTCTCATAAGTCGAAGTATTCGATACATCCTGGATCGGATAAAATGTATCACGGCCTGAAGAAAGTTTATTGGTGGCCGAATATGAAGGCGGATATTGCTCGTTACGTTAGTAAGTGTTTGACTTGCGCGAAGGTTCAAGCAGAACATAAGAGACCGTCTGGGTTGTTGGTACAACCAGAGATCCCAGAATGGAAATGGGAGAAAATCTCTATGGATTTCGTGACGGGTTTACCTAGAACTCCTAGTGGATGTGATATGATATGGGTAATAGTGGATAGGTTAACGAAATCTGCTCATTTCTTACCTATGAAGAAGACGGACAGTATGGAAAAGCTGGCCAGTGTGTACGTGAAGGAGATCGTCTGCAGACATGGAGTGCCGTTATCGATCATTTCGGATCGCGATAGTAGATTTATTTCGGAATTTTGGAAATCGCTTCAACGTGCGATGGGCACTGAATTGAATTTAAGTACGGCTTATCACCCGGAAACTGACGGCCAGAGTGAAAGAACTATACAGACGATGGAGGACATGCTCCGAGCATGCGTGATTGATTTTGGAGGAAGTTGGGAACGCCACTTGCCTCTAGTGGAGTTTTCGTACAACAATAGTTACCATGCGAGTATCAAGGCAGCATCGTTCGAAGCATTGTATGGAAGGAAGTGTAGATCGCCCGTGTGTTGGAGTGAAGTAGGAGAAAGTCAATTGACTGGACCCGAAATGGTTTTAGAAACGACAGAGAAGATTGTGCAAATCAAGAACCGACTACTTGCTGCGAGAAGCCGAAAGAAGAGTTATGCCGATAACAGAAGGAAACCGTTGGAGTTTGAAGTCGGAGATATGGTTATGCTCAAGGTATCGCCGTGGAAGGGTGTAATTCGTTTTGGGAAGAAAGGAAAGTTGAGTCCGAGGTATATTGGACCATTTAAGATCGTTGAACGAATTGGACCAGTAGCGTACAAGTTAGAGTTGCCGAGCGAGATTAGTGCTATTCACGACACGTTTCACGTATCGAACTTGAAGAAGAGTTTGGCGGATAAGGAATTGGTGATTCCTTTGGACGAGATTCGACTGGACGACAAAATGCATTTTGTGGAAGAACCTGTGGAAATTATGGACCGAGAGGTCAAGAGGCTGAAGCGTAGTAGAATTCCTATTGTGAAGGTTCGATGGAATTCTAAGCGTGTACCGGAATACACTTGGGAACGTGAGGACTTTTTCAAGGAAAGGTATCCTCATCTGTTCCAGCGGTACGAAATGTGAGTATAAGAAGAGGCGAGCGCCGAGACGTCGCTCTCTTTAAGGAGGGGTGGATGTGACACCCTAGAACCGAGGTCATTAACATTACCCTAAATTACGCTAATTTTTTTGAAATTTTTAATAAATATTAATTGCTATATATTTTAGTATTTTGGTTAAAGCCGATGTTCGAGGTTAAAATTTTTACGATTGACGATTCAAGAAGGACGATGACGAATACGATCCCGATGGATGCCCGAATTTCTATAATTATTGACGTTTCATCGATAATGTAATTTTTCGAGAATTTTACTTACGATTCGTGTTAAGTTGAGTCGGGTGAGTTTTATAGCTTTCCGGGTACATTTAAAGTATCCCAAAAGTATTTTGGAGTGTTTGGGATTATTTCCGACTCCCGTAAAATTTTCTAATATGACTAGTGAGTCAAACCCGCAAAGTTTTAGTGTCGTTTTTACTTGAGGCCAAAAGAAAGCCTAAATTGCACAAGGGGTCCTTCCAATTTTACAAAAAGGGGAACACAAACACACACTTAACAAAAACACTTCAAAAAAAAAATTTGTTCTCTCCCTCTCTTCCTCCTTAGGCCGACGGTCACCCCCAAACCACCAAAAACCACCATTAATTTTTTTTCTACTTGGTTTTGATTAAAACTAAGGTTAGACCACCTCTAATCTAATCATTCCCTACCTTTCTATGTAATCAAATCCAACATGCATTCAAACTTTTTTTTCAAGAATCAAAGGAATTTTTCAAACTCGTTTTTGAGGTTAATTGGATAAATGCATGTTAAATTCGTGTGAAATGAGGGTATAATCACTAAACAAACCCACCAAAATTGATTTGGTTGTGGTGTTTTGGTCACCCAAACCCCACGGCTAAGGGGGGTGTTTGGGGAGCCATGGTGATTGATGTTTTGAGCATTGGTTTTGTGTTTAATCTTGTGTTCATAGATGTTTTAGATGGATACATACACTTGCATGTTTGTTTTTAGGATTTTAGCTTACTAGGTTGATGATCAATAGGGGTTAGGAACTGAAAATATGGTTTGGTTGTGATTAGGGAAGCTTAGGATGATGCCTAGTGATGATAAATAGGTTTGGAATCGAGCGTAAGTATGATTTTGGTATGGTTAAATTTAGGCAGAAAGTTTAAAGCATTTTTGTAAAAATCATTATGAAAACAGGTCTTGTGGATAGGATAGACTTGTAGAGAATTTTCTTAGCTTCGATTTGGTATAAGGTAGAGCTTACGACTCCTAACGAGTCAAAAGTTACGACGTTTTGAAATTCGTGTACCGGGAGATGAAAACCGCCATAATCCGAAGTTATGATTGGTTGTAGGTCAAATCCCGTGGACTATACGTCTAGTTTGGTAAATGGTCATGGACTGAATTTTGGTGTCAAACCTGCACATTTGAGTCTACTTTAGTACTTAGGTGTCAAATGGGTCAATGGAGTATTTTAAACGGGTCAAACGGGTCCGACTTGGTCAAAGTACAATTTCAGTCCGAAAAATGTAGTTTTTGGAAAAGCGTTGAGTAACGGGTCGTAGAAGTAAAAATTTTTATTGGGATTAAATATGTGTTATCTACAGGTCTTATAGTATTTTTGAGAATTTTGTCAAATTTTATAAAAATGGTTAAGTATAGTAAAATAGTCCGTACTTTTGGTAAGTATCGGCGAAAATGAATAGAAATGGATAACGTTAATAATAAGGACGAATGGTGTAAAATGAGTAACGCTTGTTGTTTTGTTTTGGCGTGAGTTGTAATTGTCCTAAGTGACTAGTATCTATGTATTTTATACAGTACCATAAGGTTTTAAAATGAGATTACTCATTACGCGTTATTTGGTTGATAGGTGTTGATTTACCCGGGCATCCGTATCGTCGTCAGTGACCGTCTCTCGAACTATCGACTACTTGATTTATAAGGTGTGAATTTATAGCCTCCCTTATTATTATTTCAAACTGTTTTACCCGCGAGGGAAATGCATGCTAGTTTTTAAAAGGAACATATGTCATGAATGATTGTTGGTCCCGAATGTTGCCTTTGAAATTGTGTTGAGTACCTAGTTGCAAAAGACCCTAATTTCATGAACTATTAACTATTGTTTAGTCCTAGCGTGGATTAGAAATAGCCGCTTATACAAAGTGATAGTACTATGGGGTTGACTACCATATCCGAGACGAGGGCTAGTACGTTGATACCCCCTGCGGACGGATAATTTGTGATAAGAGATAAGGTATAATTGCAACTGATTCCTTATTAGGGGCCTTGGTTTCATCTGAATCACGCCGGTAATTATTACGCGGGTGATTGAGTTAACGGTTTAGTGTCATGAGCTTTAACACAATTGCCAGTATCTTGAATATAGATTGTTTGATCGACAAGTCTATGAATGATCGTGAATGGTTTTTATTCCACATATGTTCAAAATGAATTGTAAAACCTATGAATTCCACTCAACGTTTTCGTTGACCAAATTTTGGCATGTGTTTCAGGTAACCGCTGAAGTGTAGCATGGAGCGTGCATGGGATGGATGTTGTGTGTATGGCTTGGAGTCTGCTTGTTTTTCCTCCCTTTTCTA
This sequence comes from Glebionis coronaria, assembly GCA_025667525.1. Taxonomy (NCBI): domain Eukaryota; kingdom Viridiplantae; phylum Streptophyta; class Magnoliopsida; order Asterales; family Asteraceae; genus Glebionis; species Glebionis coronaria. The sequence goes on from JANFOE010000397.1 coordinate 482,901, forward strand.
CTTAAACATTTTTAACTTTAATGTTATGTTGTTGTGAAACTGAAATTTTTGGGTTGAGATTCATGGGGACCGAAAACGCTAAACTCTGTTGTACCAAGTGGGGTTGGAAAAACCGTGGACATGTATCTTTTAAAATTTTTTTATTCAAGTTTTAAGTTGACGTCTCTTTAGAGTCGTTCGATATATCTTGTGTGTAATGATAACTGCGTAGCACCCAAATGTTGTAGTTCCGTTGTGCATAGCATTTTGTGGGGGTTTTACAGTCTTGGTTTTGTAATTTTGATTTTTATATTATTTAAGTATGATTTATACTTAAGTCGATTTTTAACGAACGCGCCTTATTTGGTAGGTTGCGGTTTTTGTGTTTTAACGGGCATCACTAATCGTCGGCGATCGTTTTATTACCACTACTGGCTAAGGTGAGTCTATAGCCTTGCTTTTAACATGTTTACTTGTTTTATAAACCCGCGAGGGGGATAACATGCTTGTTTTATTAAAATAAAAGGGTACAACGATAAGTTGTGGAAACTCTACTTATTAGAAAAGTATGGGTGCAACGAGAAGTTGTGTGTAAAACCCTTAAAAATAAGGTCATAATTTAATTCTATTTCAATTATTTTGAAGTATTTTATAACGTTAAATATTATTATGTTTAACGGTTTAAGTTGAAACCAATATTAAATATTATATTTTAATATTTTGACGAGCAACGAGGACTACTAGTGATCGCGATACCGACGGAAGCCAAAAAATTTATATTTTATTATCGATAGTTTCGATATTTAATACTTTCGACGATATCTTTTCAATTACGTATCGAGTCGTTATATTATTATTTTTCTTGTGCGTTTAAACTTTTAAAAAGTACAATCTAACATTTTCAGGTAGTGAAATATTTTCTCGTATAATATTTTGAAACTTATTTTTGTGTTGGTTGACGAACTCACAATTTACGGATTTAAATTTGGGCTTACGTGCATAATTTAGCGTCCCTTACGACTAAACCGGAAACCTTAGGATTACGTATTTACGTTTTTGAACTCCGTTTTTGATGAGACAATTTTTATTGGATTCGTTTTGTGTCGTTGATTCATAATTTATAAAAACGTTTTTCGTAAAACGACCCGAGGGCACGCAAATCGAGAAAACTATAATCGAGGAATACCTGTAAATTAGTGAGGTGGGACAAAATACATTATCCCACCCCACTAGCTAACATGGGATGGCACATGACACCACATCTAAGGATGTCGCATCATGTTAGCTAAGTACTTACAAGTGTAAGACTAAGCTTACACTTTAAGCCATTCCTAGCTAAAACCATCAAACCATTCCACCACTTCACACATACCATCTTTCCATACATGCAAAACAACCTCAAACTCTCTCAACCATCACCACCTTCTCTTGTTATTTTTGTAAAGAACAAATGTATTTTCTTTATTTTGTATATGTATATGATGTATATATGATGATAAAAATGTTGTGTGGGGATCAAGTGTTGATAAATATGCTTAAAAATGTTAATAACCATGAGAAATAAGGCTAAAATCATGATTATTTAGTTGGCTGTATAAAACAGTATATAACTAAAACTTGAACTGATAAACTTGCATGGTATGATCCATTTACAGTATGTACAAGATGTTATACACATGTGAGAGTTGGCAGTGCAATGGAATCATTATAATGAGTGAGATATGATCAAAACAAGATGTGAGGGCTAATCTGAATAAGCTGTTTTGTAGGGACTGTTAAGGCTAGATAAACTTAAAATGAGCAGTAGCTATAACTGAGTTAAATGTAGCACATAATATGAAGATCATTCCACCCAAAAATGAGCTTCTAATTCATTATAGAACTCTAGATATGATAAACATGGTGAAGATGAAAATAAAAATCAGATTTTGAGAATTAATGTTTATTATTATTATATAAGCACTCAAATTTTATTGTATAAAATGTAAAATAAAAACCCACTAACTTATGAAACTTATTTATATAAATATGTAAAAGGATAAATGGATAAATTATATAAATGGTAGTGGAATAATACTTATAAGTAATAAAAACTATAAACTTGATTTTTACGACTTTTTCGGCTATTACCGTAAAATTAACGTTTTTCGCAAAATAAAACTTAGACGATCAAACCCATCTAATGTAAAGTTTTTAAAATTCATATACTGATATATAAGTAACTAATACAAGTAAAAACCGATAAAACCCGAACTATAGGACATACGGACATTAACGAGCTAACTAAGCGTATTGGACTAATAATTGGATTAAATAAGATAAATACTTGTAAAAAGGACTTATTGGGCTTAACCCATTTGGGCCCAACATGGAAAGTATAGATACTGATAATATAGGTTTAAAATGGATTAAAACAAGTTAAAGAACTTATACTAAGCTTATTGGACTTAAAATAGGTAAGTAGGTAAAACTAGTAAACTAGTAAAAAGTTACCAATACGTAAACACTAAAATGAGTAAACAAGGATATATAAACCCACTTGATCATCATCATATGTACAAAATCATCATATGTATATTGTTATTTTGATAGAAGTCATTAGACAAGAGTTTAAGACCGATTATTATTTATATGGGTTTCCGTGACCGAAGCACGCCCGTAGCTGATAATCCGCCTTTCATTATCAACGTGAGTTTATAGCCTCGCTTTATACTAGTTATTAAATGATTTTAAACCCGCGAGGGGGAATACATGTTTTATAAACTTAGAAAACAAGATTTTTATGGTATGCTTTGTCCCTCTATGAATGGACCCGTGGTTGCCTTTAAATTGCATTAAGTGATTGCCTTTGTTAAAACCTCAATTATGGACCGTTAATTAACCTATGATGGGTTAACCGCTAGTATAATTAATAGATCTATGGGGGAAGCCGCCCCGGTTCAGTTTTTGTGGACTTGTCATAGAAGCTTAGGCCCGACCTCCACACTGTTTGAGCATATTGTATTGAGAAGTCAGGTATACGGCAATGTACCAATAATCTGGAGGTAACCGACAATTAATAAATCTCTCGTCTTATTAGACTGATATGGGAGTGTCTAAGGGCTCGGTTCCATGAGCTTATTGCAATTTATGCTATATACAATTATCATTGTTGATGCAAATTATTATTTGATGCTTATAAGCATGCCACAAACTTATAATCTTTGCTTGTGTTCAAATTGATTTCATAAACCTATAGATTCACTCGGCATTTTTGCTGATCGTTTTACTCACATGTATTTCAGGTAATCAAGAAGTGGAAGCTTGGAGGTCACGGGGAATGAAGTTGTGCACTGCTTTTGTTGTTCAAACTCTTTGATTTATTTATCGTTCCATTTTTTAAAACAAACCAATATGTTGTTTTAACTTATCTTTTGGTAACGATTACTTGGGACTACGCTACTCTGACAAATGTTTTAGGAACGATAAATTTAAAACGTCTCTTTTCGAGTCGTTCTTTATAAATTATGTGTTGTTGTATCATTGTTTAGCACCCAAAGATGTATTCCGTTGCGTGTAAATTTGGGGGTGTTAAAGATTGGTACCAGAGCCATGAGTTATAGAGAACTAGGTCTTTTTCTAAAAACCTAAACTATAACTGTCGGTTTTATTTTTTTTCAAAGAGTCGGTGCACATGATTTCGCGTGACTTCAGGTTCAAGCTACTTCTGGGATTACAACTTTAGTATACATTATTATGTATGCCTTATTGCTAAGTATTTCTAAATAAATACCATAATCCTTTATCGATATATATATATTGATATCGTTAAATTTTTCAATAAGAGTTATCATTTATTAATGATTTACTTAAATAAATTTTTGGAATTTTTCCTGCAATTATTTTGAAGGATTCTCTACATTTACTTAAATTATTGGAAATTATCCTATTTCATTTTGTTATGACCTTACATACCTTCATCTGCGCGCGTTACTTTCATTATTTAACCCTTTGAGATATCTACGTAGATATCCAAATCGTCTTCCGGCTATTTGTGCTTGGACGTCTTGAAACATAATTTCTAGACCATTGTGTAGCTCAATGTGTCCTTGGAATAGACTTACCGCTATTTATTGACATTTATATGTATCGACTCCGAAGTGTATTGTTCACTTATATCTCGGTAACGTCATCCTCATTTTATAAATCATCGTCTAGATTATGGCGCTAGATTGGAATACGATTTTACTTCTACAAAATTGTATCATTTGTTTTTCATTAACCTTCTTGCTCCCGGAGTGTAGCATGTTAATGTTCCATTCTTTTCTTGTTATGTCTTGTGTTTTTGACAATCGTGGCACCAAGGAGATTTGCCTACATTGCATTTTGGAATCTAAATTACGAACGTCTTTCACCGTCTTGCTTCCTAAATTTCGTGTTGAATACCTTGAAGCATTTTCTGTCGTTCATCATGCTATATTTTATTTGATGCTTATTACGAGATTTATGTTTCGTTGTTATAAAATCCACAAGACATGTGTGTATATATGCATATATTTTGAGCCGTTAAGAAGTGTCGAAAAATACACTTTATGCAGAAACTGTAAGGGCAGTATAAACAGGTCAAAACTTAAAAGTAAAACCTGCGCTTTTAAAATAAAATAGTCAAACCTGCACAGAACTTGCAGGGGTATTTTGGTCATTTTACATTGGTTGTCAGGTCTCGGGTAAAACTAGAAAGTCGTCTGAAACGTCGTTTTGCATCAAAATGCTTTAGACTCTGAGTCTTGGAGATGTTGTTTATCGGGTCAATTAATCGGCTCATATTTAAAAGTTAAATCTGATAGAAAATTCTTAACATGAATTTTAAATGTTTCTAAGCTGTTTTGATTTAATTTGAGATCGTAAAATTTTAACAAATATTATTTTACAACTAACAAATACTAGTTGCATGTGAAAATATTTAAAAATAGAAACAGTACAGGATTAGCAATTACCGGACTAATGGTGTAATTTAAAAACGAATAACATACTTTCTTAAAAGCATGTTGTGTCGAGTATCTTACAAAGAATACACATGTGGATTGTTTTATTCTTTTCATATATATGACTCATTTGTCATTCGATTTTATTTTATTTTCGTTTTCTTCTAACCTTCCACTGATTTGAGTTGAGTTTTGAAGTTTTGCCTTCACATTCTTCGTTGACATTCTTATCGCGTATCTCATGACGTTTTCGTCTAAACCTTATAACCCTTTTGAAAACTTAACAACTTGTAACCATTTCATTGGTTGTTTTATGAGCTACTATTTGCCACTTTTTGCAAAACTTTGACTACTTTATACGTTGTCATAATGTCATATTATAAATAAATCTGATATTGTTTTACGATTATTTTCACCAATTATCTTTACTTTGGTCTTATAAAATACTTTTCGTAAGATTAAAAGTTGCTTATTAAGTATCTCACAAATTACTTGTAAACTATAAATTCATAAACTATTTTTAAATTCCACTTTACAAATGGCATGGTTTATATAAACATAAGAAACGTAATACTTTTCGACGAAACAGAGCACTGCATTGCTAGCCCTAAATTATACATGGCCTGATCACCTATGTCTAATTTAGGAGCCATGCTAGGCTGAATAGTAGTCAACTTAAAAATCTTGATAATAAAGAACTTTTTACTTGTATTTATGATAAAGATAAATAAAATGAAATAAAATGAAAAGTAGTTTTGAAAACCTTTATAATTTATGCAAGTGGCGCAATTTCTATGCATCCGCATACGTTTTCTTACCTTTTCTTGAACGAATTACGCGCTTACGAATACGTTTTTACTCGACGATCGCTTTTTCACTTGTTACTTCATTTTGTCTTATAATTGATTTCTTTTGACCGTTTGTTTAATTACTGACTGTTGATAAAAGACTTGAAAGTCTCGATGTTTTATCCTTCCTTCTCGTCCAATCTTCTTTATGCGACTGGGTAGATCTTTGGAATGTCTCCGCACGTGAATAATGAATTATCACTAGAGTGATTTCCGTATATCTAAGATGACGTCCGTCACTCTCGTTTGTCTCGAAACCCACTCTTGTGAACCGTGCTTTGACTTCTCTCTTTAAACACTAACATCGTTCATTTGATTTGTTTTAATTACAAGTGATTATTAGGAATTTTCTTTGATTAAAATTTTTGTATGGATCTTATTTCCAATCGTGTAACGACCACCGTTAAGTTAACGAACTGATATTGGTGAACCACCGACCGCACTAACAAAATTGACAACTTGTTTAATCTTACTATTTCTTATCGTCTTACCATCAACGCCTTTATTTTATTATTCTCTTTAAGAATTCATACGACATTTGCTTCGTTCTCTTTTGTACCATTGATTTCGTATTAATTGTTGACTATTATTTTCATTCGTATTCGTTTGTTATCTTGTCACATTTCGAAACCCGAATATATCCCATGTTATTTTGAAATAATAAACACCTGTATGTATTTCTACAAAGTATTATAAAATTTTTATAGAACTTTTATACATTTTCCAATGATTTTCAGTTATCGAAATAACCATTACAAGAAAAAGGTCAAATTTATACGTCATATTTTGTATAACTAAAACTAATGTTAAAAATAAAATTATGTTCTACCTTTTGAACTAATTGACTTATCATACTTTATTTTTAATGTAACGAAATTACCGGTTTAATTTATATTCCTAACAATGATTTAATTTGGAAATTATATTTTCTAAATCGTAACCATCAATATGAGTATAATTAATAAATTTACGTCATTCTTTCAAAGTTTCTTAAGACGACCAAATAAATTTTGAAACTATTTTACTTCTATTTTTGATGTATCATCTTTATCAAGAAAGTACCTCAACTGAGTTTTAAGGTAATACCAAATCCTGGACGGATAATTGTGACAAATGTTATTTTAATGTATAATTTATTCTTCGCTCTCATTTTTCTAGTATTGTGATTTATTATGTTTTACGGTTACGTGAGTCGAGATCCCTCGCCGATCGTTAATCTTAAATCATTTTACCACATCTTGTTCGTTTATGCGTTTATTGAAGTCATTTTTATCTCGTTCTGTTCCTCGTATTGAAGATCACTATTTTATTCTGAGTTTAAAATGAATCTCGGGAAGCAGTGTATAAGAAGAAACGATAAGTGTCACTAGGATTTATGCGTGTACTTGTGGAATGATGGAGGACCGAATCTCTTAATGAATGGAGTTAATAAATTCGTTACAACCTCGAGGAGTATGTTGAAGCCGACACCGCAAGTGGAAAGACTCTGGAGATCAAGTGGTTATTATCAAGGGTTCGTTCAAGGTTTTCTCGATGATTAACGATGGAAATCTATACTTGATGTTATTGTTCGACCTTTTATTTTTATGTACTTATGTGGTATGTGATCTAGTCAAATGATCATAAGTTGTGAGAACTTGAGACGGCATCATCCGATGACGTCCGATCATGTAGAACACATATTATGTAATATCTTTATGACTTTCAACGACGATGTTTATTGAGACTTTAATGCGCGTTGGCGAAAGTGAGGCGAGTTGAGCGCCGGGACGTCGCTCCCTTAAGGTGGTGAGGATGTAAAAACCTTAAAAATAAGGTCATAATTTAATTCTATTTCAATTATTTTGAAGTATTTTATAACGTTAAATATTATTATGTTTAACGGTTTAAGTTGAAACCAATATTAAATATTATATTTTAATATTTTGACGAGCAACGAGGACTACTAGTGATCGCGATACCGACGGAAGCCAAAAATTTTATATTTTATTATCGATAGTTTCGATATTTAATACTTTCGACGATATCTTTTCAATTACGTATCGAGTCGTTATATTATTATTTTTCTTGTGCGTTTAAACATTTAAAAAGTACAATCTAACATTTTCAGGTAGTGAAATATTTTCTCGTATAATATTTTGAAACTTATTTTTGTGTTGGTTGACGAACTCACAATTTACGGATTTAAATTTGGGCTTACGTGCATAATTTAGCGTCCCTTACGACTAAACCGGAAACCTTAGGATTACGTATTTACGTTTTTGAACTCCATTTTTGATGAGACAATTTTTATTGGATTCGTTTTGTGTCGTTGATTCATAATTTATAAAAACGTTTTTCGTAAAACGACCCGAGGGCACGCAAATCGAGAAAACTATAATCGAGGAATACCCGTAAATTAGTGAGGTGGGACAAAATATATTATCCCACCCCACTAGCTAACATGGGATGGCACATGACACCACATCTAAGGATGTGGCATCATGTTAGCTAAGTACTTACAAGTGTATGACTAAGCTTACACTTTAAGCCATTCCTAGCTAAAACCATCAAACCATTCCACCACTTCACACATACCATCTTTCCATACATGCAAAACAACCTCAAACTCTCTCAACCATCACCACCTTGCCATCCACTTTGAAGCACAAAACACCCCTTTTGATCTTTTCTAGCCATGAAATACATGTTATCTAGCTCTATCATGGAGTTATCTTGAAGCCTTGATCATTTGGTGGCCATATTAACAACATAGGAGGTGATTTGCTTGTGTCCTAGGGATGATTTCTCAACTATTGTTCTTGGTGTTTGATGATCTTAGAGTTACTTGTGGTGTTCATCAAGTTCTTGTCTTCCAAAAACAAGATTTACACTTGGTTGGTAAAGAAGATCATCCTCTCCATTTTCTCTTGTTATTTTTGTAAAGAACAAATGTATTTTCTTTATTTTGTATATTTATATGATGTATATATGATGATAAAAATGTTGTGTGGGGATCAAGTGTTGATAAATATGCTTAAAAATGTTAATAACCATGAGAAATAAGGCTAAAATCATGATTATTTAGTTGGCTGTATAAAAACAGTATATAACTAAAACTTGAACTGATAAACTTGCATGGTATGATCCATTTACAGTAAGTACAAGATGTTATACACATGTGATAGTTGGCAATGCAATGGAATCATTATAATGAGTGAGATATGATCAAAACAAGATGTGAGGGCTAATCTGAATAAGCTGTTTTGTAGGGACTGTTAAGGCTAGATAAACTTAAAATGAGCAGTAGCTATAACTGAGTTAAATGTAGAACATAATATGAAGATAATTCCACCCAAAAATGAGCTTCTAATTCATTATAGAACTCTAGATATGATAAAAATGGTGAAGATGAAAATAAAAATCAGATTTTGAGAATTAATGTTTATTATTATTATATAAGCACTCAAATTTTATTGTATAAAATGTAAAATAAAAACCCACTAACTTATGAAACTTATTTATATAAATATGTAAAAGGATAAATGGATAAATTATATAAATGGTAGTGGAATAATACTTATAAGTAATAAAAACTATAACTTGATTTTTACGACTTTTTCGGCTATTACCGTAAAATTAACGTTTTTCGCCAAATAAAACTTAGACGATCAAACCCGTCTAATGTAAAGTTTTTAAAATTCATATACTGATATATAAGTAACTAATACAAGTAAAAACCGATAAAACCCGAACTATAGGACATACGGACATTAACGAGCTAACTAAGCGTATTGGACTAATAATTGGATTAAATAAGATAAATACTTGTAAAAAGGACTTATTGGGCTAAACCCATTTGGGCCCAACATGGAAAGTATAGATACTGATAATATAGGTTTAAAATGGATTAAAACAAGTTAAAGAACTTATACTAAGCTTATTGGACTTAAAATAGGTAAGTAGGTAAAACTAGTAAACTAGTAAAAAGTTACCAATACGTAAACACTAAAATGAGTAAACAAGGATATATAAACCCACTTGATCATCATCATATGTACAAAATCATCATATGTATATTGTTATATTGATAGAAGTCATTAGACAAGAGTTTAAGACCGATTATTATTTATATAGGTTTCCGTGACCGAAGCACGCCCGTAGCTGATAATCCGCCTTTCATTATCAACGTGAGTTTATAGCCTCGCTTGATACTAGTTATTAAATGATTTTAAACCCGCGAGGGGGAATACATGTTTTATAAACTTAGAACACAAGATTTTTATGGTATTCTTTGTCCCTCTATGAATGGACCCGTGGTTGCCTTTAAATTGCATTAAGTGATTGCCTTTGTTAAAACCTCAATTATGGACTGTTAATTAACCTATGATGGGTTAACCGCTAGTATAATTAATAGATCTATGGGGGAAGCCGCCCCGGTTCAGTTTTTGTGGACTTGTCATAGAAGCTTAGGCCCGACCTCCACACTGTTTGAGCATATTGTATTGAGAAGTCAGGTATACGGCAATGTACCAATAATCTGGAGGTAACCGACAATTAATAAATCTCTCGTCTTATTAGACTGATATGGGAGTGTCTAAGGGCTCGGTTCCATGAGCTTATTGCAATTTATGCTATATACAATTATCATTGTTGATGCAAATTATTATTTGATGCTTATAAGCATGCCACAAACTTATAATCTTTGCTTGTGTTCAAATTGATTTCATAAACCTATAGATTCACTCGGCATTTTTGCTGATCGTTTTACTCACATGTATTTCAGGTAATCAAGAAGTGGAAGCTTGGAGGTCACGGGGAATGAAGTTGTGCACTGCTTTTGTTGTTCAAACTCTTTGATTTATTTATCGTTCCATTTTTTAAAACAAACCAATATGTTGTTTTAACTTATCTTTTGGTAACGATTACTTGGGACTACGCTACTCTGACAAATGTTTTAGGAACGATAAATTTAAAACGTCTCTTTTCGAGTCGTTCTTTATAAATTATGTGTTGTTGTATCATTGTTTAGCACCCAAAGATGTATTCCGCTGCGTGTAAATTGGGGGGTGTTAAATTGTGGAAACCCTTATTATTGGAAAAGTAATTATTATAAATGAAGGGTACAACGAGAAGTTGTGGTAAACCCTCTTTGTTTTAAAATTGAACACAAGGAACTTGATTGTATACTTAGATGAAATTTATTGCATAAGCTAGTTTTAGCCTTAAAGGACCCATGAATCGTGAATTGTTAATCGAAGTAACGCTAATGCTATGGATAGATCTATCGGGGTGACGCCCAGTCCGGTCGCGACTAGCTATCGCGTGGTGTTGTGATGCACTAGTAATGAAACATCGGATGTGTGACACCCTAGAATCGAGGTCATTAACGATACCCTAAATTACGCTAATTTTTGAAATTTTTATTAAATTATAATTTCTATAATTTATAAGTATTTTGGTTAGAGCCGATGTTCGAGGTTATAATTTTTACGGTTGACGTTTTAAGAAGGACGATGACGATTACGATCCCGAGGGATGCCCAATTTCATATAATTTTTGACTATTTATTGATAATGTAATTTTTCGAGAATTTTATTTACGGTTCGTGTTAAGTTGAGTCGGGTGAGTTTTATAGCCTTCCGAGTACATTTAAAGTATCCCAAAAATATTTTGGAGCGTTCGGGAAGATTTCCGACTCCCGTAAAATTTTCAAAATTGACAAATGAGTCGAACCCGCAAAGTTTTGAGGACGTTTTTCATTTAAGGAGAAAAGAAGCCAAAAATTGCACAAAGGCCCCTCCCAACCCATCAAAAGGGCCAAAATGGACATAAACACAAACACATACAAAATATTTCACAAAAATCAAACACCCACTCTCTCCCTTGTCTCTCTATCCGACGGACACCCCAAACCCACCCAAAAATTCACCAAAAATCTTCTTCCACTTGATTTTTCAAAAATCTAAGGTTAGACCACACTTAGTTTGGTCATTCCCCACCTATTCATGTGCTCAAATCCAACATGCATTGATAAAAATTTTTCAAGATTTTTTCCATATGATCCAAATTCGTTTTTGAGGCTAAATGAGCTAATGCATGTTGATATTAAGTGTTATGGAAGTATAAACACCATGAAAACCCACCAAAATTAATTTGGTTGTGGTGATTGGGTCACCCAAACCCCACGGCAAAGGGGGTGTTTGGGGAGCCATGGTGGTTGTTGGTTTTGCATGTTAATCTTGTGTTTGGTTTGATGTTTAAGGGTGTTTTACATAGGTGTTAGTGGTTGCATGTTCATTTTCTTTGATTCTTGATTTTGAGTTTGATTGATCAATAGGGGTAGGATTGAAGTTTGATGTTAGGATATGTTTGGGAAGGCTTAGGATGATGTTTAGTGGTGATTAGAAGTCTTGGAATCGAGTCTAAGTATGTTTTTGGTATGGTCATTTTTAGGCAGAAACATTTGGTCCATTTTATAAAAATGATTTTTGTTCCTGGTCTTGAAAGCTAAATGTAGTGATAGAGGGTCTTTCTAGCTTTAATTTGGTATAAGGTAGAGCCCGTGACTCAAAACGAGCTAAAAGTTATGACATTTTAAAGATCGGGTACCGGGAGACGAGGACTTTCACAATCCGAATTTGTGCAAAGTTTTAGTCAAATCCCGAGGGTCACAAGTATAAATTGGTAAATGGTCAAGGGTCAAAATTTGGTCCCTAACCTGTGTAAATGAGTATATATGTTGACTTAGGTGTCAAGGAAGTCAAAGGTATTTTTCATATAGGTCAAAGAGGTCAAAATTGGTCGAAGCGCAATTTCAGCCCGTAAAATGTAGTCGTGGAAATGAGTTGCGTAACGGGTCGAAAAAGTAAAAAAACTTTTATTGAGCTTAAAAACATGTTATCTACAGGTCATATAGGATTTTTGGAAATTTTGTCAAATTTTATAAGCATGGTTTAATAAGGTAAAACAGCCCGTACTTTAGTCAAGTACCGGCGAGAACGAATAAAAATGGACAACGTAAGTATTGAGAACGAATGGAATAAAATGAATGATACTTGTTGTTTTGTTTTTGGCGTGAGTTATATTTGTCCTAAGTGACTTGTATATATGTATTTTGTACAGTACCGTAAGTATTTAAATGAGATTACTCATTACGCGTTATTTGTGATAGGTGTTGACTTACCCGGGCATCCGTTTCGTCGTCAGTGATCACTCCTCGAACTACCGACTACTTAATACCTAAGGTGTGAATTTATAGCCTCGCTTATATTATTTCAAATTGTTTTACCCGCGAGGGAAATGCATGCTAGTTTTTAAAAGGAACGTATATCATGAATGATTGTTAGACCCGAAAGTTGCCTTAGAAATTGTGTTGAGTACCAAAGTTGCAAAAGTCCCTAAAATCATGAACTATTAACTATTGTCTTGCCCTCGAGTAGGGGGAAATAGCCGCTTATGCAATTTGTAGTACTACGGGGTTAACGACCCAATGCTAGCCGAGAAGCTGTACTTATAGTAAGTTCTGCGGTAGATTATTTTGTATGAGAAATAAGGTATAATTGCAACTGATGCCTTTAGAAGGGGCACTGGTTTCATCTGAATCATGCCGGTATATTTACGCGGGTGATTGAGTTAACGGATTAGTGTCATGAGCTTAAACACAATTGTCAGTATCCTGATTATAGTTTGTTTGATCGACAAGACTATAAATGATCACGAATGGTTTTTATTATATATACGTTCAAATGGATTGAAAAACCTATGAATTCCACTCAACGTTTTCGTTGACCAAATTTTTGGCATGTGTTTCAGGTAACCGTTGAGAAGTAGGATGGAGCATGAATGGGATGGATGTTGTGTGTACGGCTTGGTGTCCGCTTGTTTTTCCCTCCTTTTCTACTTAAACAATTTTTATGTTTAATGTCATGTGGTTGTAAACTGAAGTTTTTGGGGTTGAGATTCATGGGGACCGAAAACGCTAAACTCTGTGCACTATTTGGGGTTGGAAAAACTGTGGACATGTATTATCTAACAATTTTTAAATTTCAAGTTTTAAGTTGACGTCTTTTAGCGTCGTTTGATATATCTTGTGTGCAATGAATACTGTGTAGCACCCATTGTTGTAGTTCCGCTGCGCATAGCAATTGTGGGGGTGTTACAGATTGGTAATCAGAGCCACGAGTTATAGAGAACTAGGTCGTTTTTGAAAATCCTAAACTATAACTTTTGGTGTCATAAGAAGGGGTCCAAGCACACACAACTATCCTGCATGGCTCCGGTAAGATTTATTGTTGTATTTATGGCATTTGACGTATACTTTTGAGTAAAGTATATATATGCGGGTAATTATTATATAAGTATGGAATTACTATATGTAGACGTTAAATTTTACGTGAAATATCCGACATCGTAATTTTTGTATTAATCATGCATGAGCATCATATTATTACATTTCGGGCATATGTACCACCTTTGCATTGCATTTGCATGCATATATTTATAATTATTGTATAATTACTTATGTACCCTCCGAAATTCGCTGTTATTGCAGGAATGGCCGAGGTACCGCCCAACGATAACGGAAACGATTACGTCGTAGGTCACGAAGGGGGACCGTTTCCTCCGAACCCGCCGGACAATAATAATGGATGGATCGCTCCAGAAGACGAAATAGGGCCGGAAAACGACAATGGCGAAAGTGAGGTGGATAATTTCAGCATGAGTAGTGACGACAATGAGGATTCCGAAGAAGAGCCCGAGGAGCTATTGGATGATGGTATTCCCGAGGATGCCGTAGGCCAGACCGAACCCGATTTGTTTCAGTCCCCGAATTCGCCGAAGGGTTATGAGGTACCACCGACCGGTCGTTATGAGCAGCAACCCTTTGATCGCCCGATGGACAATTGTAAGAATTATTTGAGATCAGTGCCAGGATTTGTTCGAGAAGGTGATGGGAGCAGTGGAGAGTCCAGCAAGTCGCCATCGATTCATGAGAATATTGCAAGGGTCTATTTTCCGAGACCGAGACACTACTGGGATCCCGCAGGTCGTTTGGGGAGGATGGAAAGGTTGATGTATGAGCGGTTTGTAGTTGAGACTAGGGTGATTAAGAAGTTTGATAAGACTGAAAGGGAACATCAAAGACTGTTGGAAAGGACTTCAAGAATTGCGTATGATGGGATAATGAACACAAGTGCCATCAACAGTTTGAAATCAATGGTTGCAAATTTAAGTGCTAGTCTTGACCGTGTGAGGGAAGATCAGATGAGGTTGTCGAGGATGCAGAGTTGGGAGCATCGTGTGAGGGATTCATTGCCCCCGGATTGGAGATTTGTGGACGATGTGGAGATGGAGGCGAACGACTTCATGGTTCAGCCGCCTACTGGAGGTGCTTGTATTTCGGTGGGAAGTCAGGTAGCGATTGAGTATGGATCCACATCAGGGACGAAAAAGGAAACAGAATGTGGGCCAGATGAGAAAGGAAAAAGGAAAGTGGATGATGTGGATGAGGACGTAAGTGATGAGGAAACCGAGGAAGACGACGACGAGCCGCCATCCAAGAGGCCGTGTGGATCACCACATGCCTAGTTACTTGTTTTGTATTTTCTTTGATCATTGTAATAGAACTATTTTAGACCTTTGTATGATGGTATTATGACGAGAAACTCAAGTACTTGATGTTTTGTGGTGAACGATTGTAGTGGCATTACTTGTCACGATTTTGGTTAATTATCAATACAATCTATGTTACCTTTCATGATCTGTGATATGTCTTAAATTTGATCTGTTGTAGTGTGAATTGATGAATATTAGTAACTCCGTAGTGATGTGTCGTTGTATGTATTTTATGTCTGGGAAACTTGATATGAATACTTACATTGTTTTTCTATTTTCCTTGTCTTGCAGAAAGAGATATTCGATAACACAATGCCTCCAAAGTTGACTGCCGATCGTGTTAACACCATGA
Source organism: Glebionis coronaria (assembly GCA_025667525.1). NCBI lineage: Eukaryota > Viridiplantae > Streptophyta > Magnoliopsida > Asterales > Asteraceae > Glebionis > Glebionis coronaria. The sequence continues at coordinate 498,641 of JANFOE010000397.1, forward strand.
TTCAGGAAGCTATAGCAAATGCGTTGCAAGCGGACCGAGCTGGGAGAAATCAGGATCCAGGAAGGAATGCGGGGAGACAGCAAGCCCCGAGAGTGTGTACCTTTTCTAGCTTTATGAAGTGCGGTCCCACGCAGTTCCGTGGAACGGGTGGAGCTTTAGAACTTAGACGGTGGTTGGAAAAAGTTGAAAGTACGTTTGAAATCAGTGGTTGTGCAGAAGCAGATAAAGTGAAGTTTGCAGCAGCTACGTTTTTGGACGATGCGTTAAGTTGGTGGAATACCCAGGTAGCTACGGTTGGATTGGCTGTGGCGAATGCAAGGACGTGGAATGCGACCAAAGCTTTGTTGACAAAGAAGTTTTGCCCAGAGGAGGAATTGGGGCAATTGGAGGACGAATTGAGGCATTTGACCTTAAAGAACAACGATATAGCTGCTTACACCAGGAGATTTAATGAGTTAAGCCTTTTGTGTCCGGACATATTTGCCAATGATGCCAAGAAAATGAAGCAGTATATAAAGGGTTTATCTAGCAACATCAAAGGTGAAACAACTTCGTCAAAACCTGGAACGTTTGACGAAGCGGTTCAAATGGCACACGCTTTGATGGACGTTAAGCTTCAGGACAAGCAGAACTACATTGCTGAAGGCAACAAAAGGAAATGGGAGGCAGCACAAAGTAATCAATCCCAAGGCCAGAACCGAGGTGGAAATCGAAACAACCATGGGCCGAACCGTAATCAGCAGTTTAATCAGAGAAGGAACGAAGGGATGAGGGCAGTGACGAACCCTAGAGGTGTGAAAGTAAATCCCCATTGTGGAAAGTGCAATTTGTATCATGTTGGAAATTGCCCGCCGGCATGCGGCAAGTGTGGAAAGGCAGGTCATAGGACTGCTAGTTGTCGAACGGGAGGAGTAGCCACTGGGGCTAATGCTATCAGGATGAGAGGATGTTATAGTTGTGGAGAAAGGGGTCATGTGCAAGCGAATTGCCCGAAGGCAGGAATCAGGCGGGGAGGTAATAATGCGGCTGCTGTGTATCAAGTGGGAACTGCTGATAAGCCACAGGGTCCCAATGTGGTTACCGGTACGTTTTTGCTAGACGCTTGTTATGCTAGTATTTTATTTGATTCTGGCTCCGACAAGAGTTTTGTAGACGTTAGATTTAGTCGTCATATCGATAGAGAACTGGTGTTGTTAACGACTAGTTATAATGTTGAATTAGCTGATGGAAAAATTGTTAGTACGAATTCTATACTGAAAGGGTGTACCTTGAAGTTAGGAAACTACGCTTTTAAAATCGACTTGATGCCTATAGAGCTAGGATCGTTTGACGTGATTGTGGGAATGGATTGGTTAATGGCGCATAGTGCTACGATCGTCTGTGGTGAGAGATTGGTGCAGATTCCGCTGAGGAATAGGGTTTTGACGGTAAAGGGAGACGAATGCACTTCTCGTTTGAAGGTGATTTCGTGTTTGAAGATGATGAAGTACGTAGAGAGCGGATGCGATGTGTTCTTGGCACAAGTTTCGAGCGATGGTGATGTAGAGGCGAGGATTGAAGAGGTACCAGTTATTTGCGAGTATCCGGACGTTTTTCCAGACGAGTTGCCAGGTTTACCGCCTAACCGTGAGGTCGAGTTTCGAATTGATTTAGTGCCAGGAGCTGCGCCAGTTGCACGTGCACCTTATCGCTTAGCACCTTCTGAGTTAAAGGAGTTATCGGATCAATTGAAGGAATTGATGGACAAAGGATTTATTAGGCCGAGCTCATCACCTTGGGGAGCGCCAGTGTTGTTCGTAAAGAAGAAGGATGGTTCGTTTAGGATGTGTATCGACTATAGAGAACTCAATAAGCTGACGGTTAAGAATCGGTACCCATTACCGAGGATTGATGATTTGTTCGATCAATTGCAAGGTTCCAGTGTATACTCAAAGATCGATTTAAGATCAGGGTATCATCAACTGCGTGTAAGAGAGGAGGATATTCCTGTAACCGCCTTTCGTACGCGGTATGGACACTTTGAATTTCGAGTGATGCCGTTTGGGTTGACAAACGCGCCTGCTGTATTCATGGATCTTATGAATCGCGTGTGCAAGCCGTATCTAGATAAGTTTGTTATTGTTTTCATCGACGACATACTTATTTACTCTAAGAGTAAGGAGGAGCACGAGAAGCACCTAAGAAAGATTTTGGAGTTGTTAAGGAAGGAGAAGCTGTATGCAAAAGTCTCTAAATGTGAGTTTTGGTTGGAATCAGTGCAGTTTCTAGGTCATGTGATCGATAGTGAGGGAGTTCGTGTGGATCCTGCCAAGATCGTAGCGATCAGGGAATGGTCAGCACCGACGACGCCGACTGAAGTTCGACAATTTCTGGGTTTAGCTGGGTATTATAGAAGGTTTATCGAAGGATTTTCGTTGATTGTGAAACCATTGACGAGGCTTACCGAAAAGAATAGGGTGTATGAATGGGGAAATGAGGAAGAGCTTGCTTTCGAAACGCTCAAGGATAAGTTATGTTCCGCGCCGATTTTATCATTGCCTGAAGGAACCGAAGATTTCGTAGTGTATTGTGATGCGTCTCGTAAAGGTTATGGAGCGGTATTAATGCAACGTGAAAAGGTGATAGCTTACGCGTCGAGGCAATTAAGGAAGAATGAGGAGAACTACACGACGCACGATTTGGAATTAGGAGCGGTGGTTTTTGCGTTGAAACTGTGGAGACACTATCTGTATGGGACAAAGAGTGTTGTATTCACTGATCACAAGAGTTTGCAGCACATTTTAGATCAAAAGGAGTTGAATATGCGACAAAGACGATGGGTTGAACTACTGAGTGATTATGACTGCGAAATTCGCTACCACCCTGGGAAGGCGAATGTTGTAGCGGACGCATTGAGTAGGAAGGAACGGGAGAAACCTTTGAGGGTTAGAGCTTTAGTGATGAGTGAGAGCGTTGACTTAACCGAAACCATACTAAAGGCTCAGGAGAGAGGTTTAATGAAAGGGAATGTTGAAGCCGAGAATTTGGGACGAATGTTGAAACCTATTTTCGTGATTAGGTCTGACGGACTGAGATATTTTGAGAATCGAATTTGGTTGCCATTGTGTTCACCTGAGGAAGGAAAGCCTGGAGTTCGAGAATTGGTTATGAATGAGTCGCATAAGTCGAAGTATTCGATACATCCTGGATCGGATAAGATGTACCACGACCTGAAGAAAGTCTATTGGTGGCCGAATATGAAGGCAGATATTGCTCGTTACGTCAGTAAGTGTTTGACTTGCGCGAAGGTTCAGGCAGAACATAAGAAACCATCTGGATTGTTGGTACAACCAGAAATCCCAGAATGGAAATGGGAGAAAATCGCAATGGATTTTGTGACGGGTTTACCTAGGACTCCTAGTGGAAGCGATATGATATGGGTAATTGTGGATAGGTTGACGAAATCTGCTCATTTCTTACCTATGAAGAAGACGGACAGCATGGAAAGACTCGCCAGCGTGTACGTGAAGGAGATCGTCTGTAGACATGGAGTGCCGTTATCGATCATTTCGGATCGCGACAGTAGATTTACGTCGGAATTTTGGAGATCGCTTCAACGTGCGATGGGCACTGAACTGAGTTTAAGCACGGCTTATCACCCGGAAACTGACGGCCAGAGTGAACGAACGATTCAAACGATGGAGGACATGCTCCGAGCATGCGTGATTGATTTTGGGGGAAGTTGGGAACGCCACTTGCCTCTGGTGGAATTTTCGTACAATAATAGTTATCATGCGAGTATCAAGGCAGCACCGTTCGAAGCATTGTACGGAAGGAAGTGTAGATCGCCGGTGTGTTGGAGTGAAGTAGGGAAAGTCAATTGACTGGACCCGAAATGGTTTCAGAAACGACAGAGAAGATCGTGCAGATCAAGAACCGACTACTTGCTGCGAGAAGCCGACAGAAGAGTTATGCCGATAACCGAAGGAAACCGTTGGAGTTTGAAGTTGGAGATATGGTTATGCTCAAGGTATCGCCATGGAAGGGTGTAATTCGTTTTGGAAAGAAAGGAAAGTTGAGTCCGAGGTATATTGGACCGTTTAAGATCGTTGAACGAATTGGACCAGTAGTGTACAAGTTAGAATTGCCGACCGAGCTTAGTGCTATTCATGACACGTTTCACGTATCGAACCTGAAGAAGAGTTTGGCGGACAAGGAATTGGTGATTCCTTTGGACGAGATTCGACTAGACGACAAAATGCACTTTGTGGAAGAACCTGTGGAAATAATGGACCGGGAGGTCAAGCGGTTGAAGCATAGTAGGATTCCTATTGTGAAGGTCCGATGGAATTCTAAGCGTGGACCGGAATACACCTGGGAACGTGAGGACTTTTTCAAGGAAAGGTATCCTCATCTGTTCCAGTAGACGAAATGTGAGTACAAGAAGAGGCGAGCGCCGGGACGTCGCTCTCTTTAAGGAGGGGTGGATGTGACACCCTAGAATCGAGGTCATTAACGATACCCTAAATTACGCTAATTTTTGAAATTTTTATTAAATTATAATTTCTATAATTTATAAGTATTTTGGTTAGAGCCGATGTTCGAGGTTATAATTTTTACGGTTGACGTTTTAAGAAGGACGATGACGATTACGATCCCGAGGGATGCCCAATTTCATATAATTTTTGACGATTTATCGATAATGTAATTTTTCGAGAATTTTATTTACGGTTCGTGTTAAGTTGAGTCGGGTGAGTTTTATAGCCTTCCGAGTACATTTAAAGTATCCCAAAAATATTTTGGAGCGTTCGGGAAGATTTCCGACTCCCGTAAAATTTTCAAAATTGACAAATGAGTCGAACCCGCAAAGTTTTGAGGACGTTTTTCATTTAAGGACAAAAGAAGCCAAAAATTGCACAAAGGCCCCTCCCAACCCATCAAAAGGGCCAAAATGGACATAAACACAAACACATACAAAATATTTCACAAAAATCAAACACCCACTCTCTCCCTTGTCTCTCTATCCGACGGACACCCCAAACCCACCCAAAAATTCACCAAAAATCTTCTTCCACTTGATTTTTCAAAAATCGAAGGTTAGACCACACTTAGTTTGGTCATTCCCCACCTATTCATGTGCTCAAATCCAACATGCATTGATAAAAATTTTTCAAGATTTTTTCCATATGATCCAAATTCGTTTTTGAGGCTAAATGAGCTAATGCATGTTGATATTAAGTGTTATGGAAGTATAAACACCATGAAAACCCACCAAAATTAATTTGGTTGTGGTGATTGGGTCACCCAAACCCCACGGCAAAGGGGGTGTTTGGGGAGCCATGGTGGTTGTTGGTTTTGCATGTTAATCTTGTGTTTGGTTTGATGTTTAAGGGTGTTTTACATAGGTGTTAGTGGTTGCATGTTCATTTTCTTTGATTCTTGATTTTGAGTTTGATTGATCAATAGGGGTAGGATTGAAGTTTGATGTTAGGATATGTTTGGGAAGGCTTAGGATGACGTTTAGTGGTGATTAGAAGTCTTGGAATCGAGTCTAAGCATGTTTTTGGTATGGTCATTTTTAGGCAGAAACATTTGGTCCATTTTATAAAAATGATTTTTGTTCCAGGTCTTGAAAGCTAAATGTAGTGATAGAGGGTCTTTCTAGCTTTAATTTGGTATAAGGTAGAGCCCGTGACTCAAAACGAGCTAAAAGTTATGACATTTTAAAGATCGGGTACCGGGAGACGAGGACTTTCACAATCCGAATTTGTGCAAAGTTTTAGTCAAATCCCGAGGGTCACAAGTATAAATTGGTAAATGGTCAAGGGTCAAAATTTGGTCCCTAACCTGTGTAAATGAGTATATATGTTGACTTAGGTGTCAAGGAAGTCAAAGGTATTTTTCATATAGGTCAAAGAGGTCAAAATTGGTCGAAGCGCAATTTCAGCACGTAAAATGTAGTCGTGGAAATGAGTTGCGTAACGGGTCGAAAAAGTAAAAAAACTTTTATTGAGCTTAAAAACATGTTATATACAGGTCATATAGGATTTTTGGAAATTTTGTCAAATTTTATAAGCATGGTTTAATAAGGTAAAACAGCCCGTACTTTAGTCAAGTACCGGCGAGAACGAATAAAAATGGACAACGTAAGTATTGAGAACGAATGGAATAAAATGAATGATACTTGTTGTTTTGTTTTTGGCGTGAGTTATATTTGTCCTAAGTGACTTGTATATATGTATTTTATACAGTACCGTAAGTATTTAAATGAGATTACTCATTACGCGTTATTTGTGATAGCTGTTGACTTACCCGGGCATCCGTTTCGTCGTCAGTGATCACTCCTCGAACTACCGACTACTTAATACCTAAGGTGTGAATTTATAGCCTCGCTTATATTATTTCAAATTGTTTTACCCGCGAGGGAAATGCATGCTAGTTTTTAAAAGGAACGTATATCATGAATGATTGTTAGACCCGAAAGTTGCCTTAGAAATTGTGTTGAGTACCAAAGTTGCAAAAGTCCCTAAAATCATGAACTATTAACTATTGTCTTGCCCTCGAGTAGGGGGAAATAGCCGCTTATGCAATTTGTAGTACTACGGGGTTAACGACCCAATGCTAGCCGAGAAGCTATACTTATAGTAAGTTCTGCGGTAGATTATTTTGTATGAGAAATAAGGTATAATTGCAACTGATGCCTTTAGAAGGGGCACTGGTTTCATCTGAATCATGCCGGTATATTTACGCGGGTGATTGAGTTAACGTATTAGTGTCATGAGCTTAAACACAATTGTCAGTATCCTGATTATAGTTTGTTTGATCGACAAGACTATAAATGATCACGAATGGTTTTTATTATATATACGTTCAAATGGATTGAAAAACCTATGAATTCCACTCAACGTTTTCGTTGACCAAATTTTTGGCATGTGTTTCAGGTAACCATTGAGAAGTAGGATGGAGCATGCATGGGATGGATGTTGTGTGTACGGCTTGGTGTCCGCTTGTTTTTCCCTCCTTTTCTACTTAAACAATTTTTATGTTTAATGTCATGTGGTTGTAAACTGAAGTTTTTGGGGTTGAGATTCATGGGGACCGAAAACGCTAAACTCTGTGCACTATTTGGGGTTGGAAAAACTGTGGACATGTATTATCTAACAATTTTTAAATTTCAAGTTTTAAGTTGACGTCTTTTAGCGTCGTTTGATATATCTTGTGTGCAATGAATACTGTGTAGCACCCATTGTTGTAGTTCCGCTGCGCATAGCAATTGTGGGGGTGTTACAGGATGCATTGTATAAGAGAAATATATGCACTTGGCTAGGTGTGTTGGGCTGAAATAATATATGTTAACGTTCAATGTCACGAGGCTTATGTAATGAAACCGAAAATTATGTCCGTACAACATAATGGTATTTCGGTAAATTATTAACCATGGAAGGTTATTTTGAATACTTGTGTTCTCTTTATTTAAATTTAAACTCTATAGATTCACTCGGCAAATTTTGCTGACTTTTTAAGCATGTTTTATCTTAGGTCCATATTGAAGGGACTCGAGGAAGGCGGTTTCGTGAAGCTTGCATATTTGAAATGTTTTGGCCCGCTTTTCTAAAACATATCCATTCAAATAACTTTTATCATTTATAATAGTTGTAAACTTTTGAATCATCTGGGACCGTGTATGAAATTTTGTCTTGATTAAAAGAAATTGAATGGATGTTTATTAAGACGTCTTGTTTTGAGCCGTTTTCTATGATTATGAGATTGAACCATGATAGTAACACCCAATGACCCTTCCTCTGTTATGATCGAAATTTGGGGGTGTTACAGATTGGCATCAGAGCTCAAGTTATAGAGAACGAAAAGATTTTCCAAAAATGAATTTTTGAAATCTTTTAACTATAACTGTTGCAAGCGAAACCTCCGAGTTGCCAATGGACGAGAATGAAAGCATTTATATATATGGCATTATATATGTTGTTGTAACCTTTATCGATTATTTGTACTTGTGAATTACAAGGTATGTTTTCATTTATTTAATTATAAATGATAATTTTATACTTATACGAGATTTATACGACGTAGATTGTCATGAACCCACCCTAGTCATTTTAATGCTAGCGCTGAAGCTATTCCTGAAATGAATCCTGTTATTCTCGAGATTAACTAAGTTGTGGATAGACATGATCCCAACGAAATGGTTAATATTCTTGCTGATATTCTTCTGATTATGAGGATTTTGATTTCCTTGGTTCTTATTCTTGATTTATCAATTTGCTAATTTCGTTTAGCAAATTTAATCTGCATTTTCATTAATCTTTGACATTATACTGTTTTGATGAAAACAAGTTTGTCCGAGATGGTACTATTGATTGTTAGGAACTGAGATTGATTTGTATGGTATTCACATGCCAACCAGTATTCCATATCATATCACTGATCATTTTCTGTTAAATCAGTTTCTCATTTGTTTCGATCTTAATCTTTCGCGTTGAGCTGGCGATGCTTGAATAAAGTGATTTATAATTGTTGAGATAAATTGGCCATTTATTTGAACAAGGAAATTATAAATTATTGAACTACAAATTTCTGAATCTTATTCAGAAGGACTTGATCAATCCATGTAAATAATGATTCATAAATATGTAGGCTTAAGCATATAGCATCTGCGTAATTAAACTCTTATTGACTCATAATTCGTTTGCTCGATTCATTCTTTGATTTTGTTCCTTAAATCCTTGATCGTGAAATGGTTGTATTGAGATTGTTCCAAAAGCACCACTTGAGGAGGATATCAAGTGTCTCTGAAAGACATTGAAGAAATCTTCTTTTTGTGGGACCGAGGAGCTTTCTTAGCCATGTAAATTACCTAGTAAATCTTAGTGGATTAGTTTATCAATTGTAGTATCTTTTCATAAATCACTTACTAAACTGTGACAACAGTTAGTAGGACTAGTCTTTTAAGTTGTATGGCATTAGACGATGACTATCCATAATGTTGACAATACGACTTGTACTAGTTTGTGATCAATGGAATGACTATCTTTTGATTCCTAATTCTACATCGTACTATTATCATCTTTCTTTCCTTTTTCTCTTGTAAATTCCTGTGGTATAACGCAATCATTGAATGAATACTCATTATGATATGATTTGTGTTGCACACGAATCATGCAGTCAATGAAAGCTATGACTGAAGCACGAATGCACCAAGTTATTAGTGAATAAGTTGCTGTATCTTTAGCTAAATTCATGGCCAACATGAATGATGGATCTGGATTTGAGCTGAAGCTACAACTGGTGGAACTGGAACCGGTGGAGCTGAAGCTGGAGCCGATAATGTTCGTGGTACGGATGGAACAAATGTGCCCGAAGTTAGAGGCTATAACTACACTTCGTTCTTTAATTCCAAACCGTAGACTCTTTAGGGGGACTAAAGATGATGGAGGATTGTATCAGTTATAAAAAGTTGGCGTCAGTCTTTCTAATCAGTGACCCTAATCAGGAGGATAAGGTGCAGTTTGAAATCGCTACTCTCCATGGTCATGCATTAAATTTGGTGGAATGGCAGACTTGCTTCCATAGGTATCGTTACTTATGGGACACCATGGACTAAGGTGAGGAAACGGTTAACTAAGGGGCTTGTCCTTGAAGCACTTCCAAAGTTTGGAGCAAGTGTTGTACAACTTGAAGCTGAAGGGAACTAACATTGGTAGATATATCAAGTGTTTCCATAAGTTGACTCCTTTATGTCCAAGAATTGTGGCACCCGAACCGTCAAGGTCAAGCAGTATATTTACGGCTGACCAGGAATATATGCGGTGATGTGACTTCTTCAAAGCCATTTACTATTTGTGAAGTTGTCTGGATGGCTGATTAGCTCATGGGACACATAATCCAAGGCAAGGCTGATGAGGTTACTGAAGGGAAAAATAATTCCGAATTGAAAATTCTTTTCGTGCATTAGGGCTCGTAAGTATATCGAAAAAGGTTCTGGATTATTCATGGCTTAGGTATCGTAGAAGGAATCGTAAGAGAAGTAAGTAGAAAATGTTCTAGTCATTCATGACTATCCTGAAGTATTTCTGGAAGATTTGCCAAGGCTTCTGCCTCCAAGGCAAATAGAATTCCTAAATGATCTAATTTCTGGTGTTGCAACTGTGGCACGAGAGCCATATTGATTAGCATCATCCGAGCTGAAGGAATTATTTGTGCAGTTTTAAGAACTATCTGATAAATGTTTTATTCGACCGAACTCGTCAGTTTGTAGAACTCCTATTCTATTCGCTAAGAAGAAAAATGATTCGCTTTGTATGTGTATCGATTACCGAGAGCTGGATAAGCTAACGATCAAGAATCGTTACCCGCTTCTATGAATTGATGATCGATTTGATCAACTTCAAACTCTCGTGTTTTCTCCAAAATTCTGGTGTTTTCTCCAAAGATTGATCTTTGTTTTGCTTATCATCAACTTTGCATACGCGAGGAAGATATTCCAATTACGGCGTTTAGAACTTGTGATGATAATTATGAGTTTAAGGTTATGCCTTCTGGTTTGACCAATACATCTGTTGTATTCATTGACTTAATGAATTGTATCTGTAAGCCGTGTCTTGATAAATTCGTGATTGTTTTCATTGATGATATTCTAATATGCTCGAAGAGCGACGAAGAACATGCCGAACACTTAGGGATTATCTCGAACTTGTTAAAGAACGAAAAGATGTACCCAAAAATTTTAAAGTGTGATTTTTGGCTCTGTTCTGTGCAACTTCTCTATCATGTGATTGACAAAAGTGACATACATGTTGATTCTGCGAAAATCGAAGCCATCGAAAATTTGAATGTTCCAACTATTCCAACTGAAGTACGGCAAATTCTAGGTTTGGCTGGTTATTAGTGAAGGTCTATTAAAGGATTCTCTTTGATATCAAAACCATTAACTAAGCTAACTAAAAAGAATGAACCGTATGTGTGTGGCATTGATGAAGAGAAAGCTTTTCAAACCATGAAAAGAAAACCCTGCAGCACGCCGAACTTATCATTACCTGATAGAAGTAAAGATTTTTGTTGTTGATCGTGATATATCTCTTGAAGGATTTAGAGCTGTTTGATTTGTATATTCTTGTAGGAAACCTAGGAAGAATGAGGAAACTGCACAACCCATGACTTGTAATTGGGTACGGTGATTTTACTCTTCGTCTATTGAGACATTAATTGTATGGCACTAATGTATGGTATCCACCGATAGTAAGAGCCTACGATGTATTCTGGAATAAAATGAGGTAAATAAGCCTTTTAAGTGATTACGATTGTGTTATTCGTTATCATTCGTGAAGTTGGAGCAAATTACAATGGATTCATTGTTAAGCTCTCGAAAACTCAGTCTGTATATGACTTGATTTCTGTCAATATTGATTGATAGACTCTACTCATTTTATTTCGATAAATAAATCGATCGTGCTAACTAAGAATCGTTTGTTAATTGCTCGTAGTACACATAGAAGTTATGACGATGTGAAGCAAAAAACATTGGAAATTCGAGGTAGGTGAAAAAGTTATGCCAGGCTATCACCATGAAAAGGTGTTATACATTTGGAAAACGTGGGAAGTTAAGTCCACGTTAGTCTGGACCATTCGAGATGATAACGAGAGTAGGTCCGGTGGCATGAAAACTTAAATTACCTCGAGAGCTACAAGGAATTTACAATACTTTTCATATGTCGAACCTAAAGAAATTTCTTCCTGACGAAGATCTTATTATCTTTCTTGATGAAGTATGAATTGACGGTAAGTTGCATTTCATCAAAGTACTTGTTGATTTTATCGATAAGGAAGTTAGGCAACGGAAATAAAGTCGAATTCCTATTGTCATGTGTGATGGAACTCAAGACGAGGACCAAAATACGTTTAACCCTTTTGATTTCAACGAGCGATCGAGGAAGAACGCAAGTTGATCTTCGGGACGAAGATCCCAATTTGGTGGGGATAATGTGACAATCCGCCAATTTCAGGTCGTTATTTTAATCTCGACTATTACGTATTACGTGTCCACTTTAATGAGAATTTTAAGTTATCGGCTAACCGAGAAGGTTATAGTTTGAAACTTAACGTAAGAATGTCGTTTAGATGAAAACCGACAAGAAAAACATTAAGTGTCGATATTATATTCTCAAATTCATCATATGAATGATTTTATTGTATTTATTTTTATTTCTCATGTTTTACGCTTTAACGAATGACGAGAACTATTAGTGATTGTGATACCGACGGATGCCCAAAATTTTACGTTTTATTATCGATAATCTCGATATTGGAGATTTTTGGAATTTTCGTTTCATTACGTATTAAGTCGAGTCGGAACCTTACTATTGCTTCTCGTGTGCGTTTAAATCCTTGAAAAAGTATTTTATTGAACGAGACTTAATATATTTATGAATCCGGGACGAAACCCGACTCTCGTAAATTTACAAAAAAAAACGACTAGTTATCATTTCCCGCTCTTTGCTAACTAATTGGCAAACAAGGCCAAAAGATATCTAATATTGCACATTTAGTCCTTCCACCACTATATATAAACCATTTTTTTCATACACACTCTCATTTTAACACTCCAAAAATTTTTGTCTCCCCTTTTCCTTCTCTCTAGCTCACGGCTCAACACCACTACCATCAAACCACCATCAAAATTTGATTTTTGGAAAATCTAAGCAATGACCCATCCTTAAAACATCATTATAAGTAAATCCCATCAAGAAAATCCAACATGCAACAACATTTTTCTTAAGATTTGATTTTGATAATTTTGTTAAAAACATTGATTTGATCTAATTAAATCATTGTGTTTGTGTTTGATTGTGTTTAGGAACACACTATTGAAATATTGGAGCATGAAAAATGTTTTATTTTGGTGATTTCAGCCCCAAAACCCACGAAATTTTTGAGGGGTTTGGGTGTTCTTGGTGTTTTGATCTATTTAACTATGGTATGGTTCCTCTTATGATGTTATTATTATTTTAATATTATTTTCTTGAAATACATGTGTTCTTTTGATTTAGGTTTTGGAGGAGGATGATCATACTTATGATTAGGAATGTTTGGGTTTGTTTAGATTGATTACAAGTTGTTATTAGAGGTGTAGGAATGATTGAAATGGGTCAAAAAGATGATTTGTTATAGTTTTGAAAGAGGTGTTTTAGACCAGGGGGTAAAAGGATATTTTAGAAAATCTTACTGTTTGAAAATCATTAAACTAATAGGATAGGCTTGTAGATAATTCTTTTAGCTTCGATTTGCCGCTTGAATGAGCTTCTAACTCATTACGGATCAAAAGTTATGATGTTTTGATTATTCGTGTACCGTGAGACGAGTATCGCTACAATCCGAAAATTGTTGTCGATATTTGGATCGGATCTCGAGGACCATAGAACGAGTTTTAAAAATATTCAAGGACTGATGTAAGTTGCTAGACCTCAGGTCATGTTCAAACCCGAGTGTTGGTTTTGTAAATGGAATTGTTTAAATGTGTCAAAATGGTTTTACAAGTCAAAGGCGTAAAACTGTCCGGTTTTCACAACACGAAGATGTGTCGGGAAGAAGGTCTTAGGAGTAATATTTTTGAATGAAACTTAAACCGAGTCTTATTCATATAATAAGTGAGTTTGTGACCAAGTTTCGTCGAAATCGGACAAGTCTAGATAGGGTAGATTGGTGTGTACATTTGGAGTGTACATGCTGATTGGTATTTTGGACACGTAGTCCAATGCTCGTGTGGCGTGAGTTTGAGTATTAACTATTGGACATGGTGACTTACTCAAGTGTTAAGTCATTATATAAGTGACTTAGTTACTGGTCCGGGGGAAGTAAAATGATAGTTTGACTTGCGTTGACTTGGCGTCTTAAGACGGGTCAATATCGAGAGTGCAAGTGTTTAAAAGAATAGTATTGAATAAAAGGATATAGTAATAACACTTGTATTATTAAATTTTTCGGGATTGTCTTGTTTTTGTAATTTTGATTTTTATATTATTTAAGTATGATTTATACTTAAGTCGATTTTTAACGAACGCGCCTTATTTGGTAGGTTGCGGTTTTCGTGTTTAAACGTGCATCACTAATCGTCGGCGATCGTTTTATTACCACTACTGGCTAAGGTGAGTCTATAGCCTCACTTTTAACATGTTTACTTGTTTTATAAACCCGCGAGGGGGATAACATGCTTGTTTTATTAAAATAAAAGGGTACAACGATAAGTTGTGGAAACTCTACTTATTAGAAAAGTATGGGTGCAACGAGAAGTTGTGGAAACCCTTATTATTGGAAAAGTAATTATTATAAATGAAGGGTACAACGAGAAGTTGTGGTAAACCCTCTTTGTTTTAAAATTGAACACAAGGAACTTGATTGTATACTTAGATGAAATTTATTGCATAAGTTAGTTTTAGCCTTAAAGGACCCATGAATCGTGAATTGTTAATCGAAGTAATGCTAATGCTATGGATAAATCTATCGGGGTGACGCCCAGTCCGGTCGCGACTAGCTATCGCGTGGGGTTGTGATGCACTAGTAATGAAACATCGGATGCATTGTATAAGAGAAATATACGCACTTGGCTAGGTGTGTTGGGCTGAAATAATATATGTTAACGTTCAATGTCACGAGGCTTATGTAATGAAACCGAAAATTATGTCCGTACAACATAATGGTATTTCGGTAAATTATTAACCATGGAAGGTTATTTTGAATACTTGTGTTCTCTTTATTTAAATTTAAACTCTATAGATTCACTCGGCAAATTTTGCTGACTTTTTAAGCATGTTTTATCTCAGGTCCATATTGAAGGCACTCGAGGAAGGCGGTTTCGTGAAGCTTGCATATTTGAAATGTTTTGGCCCGCTTTTCTAAAACATATCCATTCAAATAACTTTTATCATTTATAATAGTTGTAAACTTTTGAATCATCTGGGACCGTGTATGAAATTTTGTCTTGATTAAAAGAAATTGAATGGATGTTTATTAAGACGTCTCGTTTTGAGCCGTTTTCTATGATTATGAAATTGAACCATGATAGTAACACCCAATGACCCTTCCTCTGTTATGATCGAAATTTGGGGGTGTTACATGAGATTTATAAGTGATTGATATCAAAATGAAGTTGTTTATGAGACGCTTTGGAAACTTAATTATTTCCATAATAAAGAAAATCTTTGTAAATTTATTTTGATTCTTATTTAAGAATTAAGCATGGAAATGTTTTTATTATAAACATGATGATAAAATTTTGACGAACTGAGTATTGCATTGTTAATCTTGAAATTATATATAGTTGCGCGCCTACATACAATTTGGAATGGACCATGCAAGGCTGATTAGTAGTCACCATAAAATTAATTAATAAACACTAAATTTTCTTCGTAGATTGTGAAAGATTAAAATTTATGAGATCTGCAAGAAGTGAAAAATAAGGACATAGTGTTAGGGACACCTACATATGTGCCTGTAGCATTTATTCTTCTGAGTTAAAATTTCTCATCTGTGGAATTTGTCTTATTTGACAATTGATATTCCGTTCTTGTCCAATTCTCCCGTAGTGAGATTCTTAGGAAAAGTATCTGATTATCGAGTGTTGATACCCGACTGGATGTATCGACGTTCCTATCATTTCTGTTGATTTGATTTCATTTGAATGACCTGGGTAACGATCCGAGGAGCTTTCGAATGCGTACTCAAATTATGAAAACATGGGATATATTCATATTCATTAAATGTTTTCGTCTGTATCTGATTTGAAATTCTCTCGCGTAGATTATGCGTTGACCTTACTCTTTTAATAGTAGTTGTGTATCCTAATATCCTTGAACTTGTAAAGGATTATAAGTTATTATTAGTCTTTTGAGAAGTTCACATCTTATCTACGGCAATGAGACTGGAAAGTTGATAGTGCCAATGGAGTGAATTGATTGATTATGACATGACCACATTGTCATAATTGATGGGAACTCGAATTGAATTCCCCTAAATGATAAGATGTTGACTATCAAAGGTGATCTAAATAATTCTCGATGGATGACCATATCCTGTATTTAGACTTGAATTATACCGTGAATGGTTGTGAACTAGTTATAGATATTGTAATCTAGAAGAACTTAAAATAAATGTATTAAAAGGTGCTTATGTTATCTAAAACTTTGGGAGGTATTTGTTAATGAATTACCTAGACTTTCGCCATTAAGGCAAGTTGAATTTGGTATTGATTATATAACCGGGGTTGCACCCGTGGCATGTGCACTGTACGTCAGCACCATCTAAATTAAAGGAATTACCGTACAACTGAGAGCGTTGTCGGAGAAAGATTTTATTATACCAAGCCTGTCATCATGAAGAGCTATGGTGTTATCATTCCTTATATTTATGGATTACTGTGAACTGAGTAAATTGACAATCGAAAACGATATCCATAATTCGAAATGAAAGATTTGTTCGATCATTTACAAGGTTCTAGCGTATGTTTTAAAAGTTTGATCCACGGCATGGTTATCATCAATTTCGCGTCCGCGAAGAAGATTATCTACTCCAATCACTACATCCGGTACTTGTAATGAACATCATGAGTTTTGCGTGATGTCGTTTGGATTGACTAATACACATGTAGCATTCATAAAATTGGTGAATCACGTGTGTAGGCTGTAATTTGATAAATTCATGCTTGTGATCATTAAGGATCATTTGTTTTTTTATAAGAATAAGAATGAGTTAATAATTATTGCCCTGAATTGGCCGAACAATGAAAACATGTACCTTAAATATTTAACATAAGACTTAAGACTTAATTCTTTACATGATTTAACCGTGTGATTAATAGATAATGGAAGCTGTATTGACTTTTCAAAGATTAGAACCATTAACGCTTAGGGATTAAAAACTTAATCCTTTACATAAAATGACCGTTGGATTAATAATGGTAAGATGTATGCATATAGACTCTTCAAAAATTTAGACCCCTTTTAAGACTTTGGATTTTACCAAAAAGAAATTGAAATATGTTTTGACAAATGTTTTAACAAAGGGTTTTTAAAGGGATTATTCCCTTATACACAAACCATTTAACTAAACTTCTGTTTAGGGGTAAATGTTTGTGTATACCTCAAGACAACCTAAGAGGGATTGAGGAAACCGTTAAACCATGACTTAAAATTTGAAACGACAATTTTTGCTTTTCAAACTAAGAAAATTTTTACTACAGTATAACCAAAGATTTTCCGAACATTTACGAATCTTAATAATCATTTTCGATAAATCAACAAAAATCGTGTTAATTAAATTCAAATTTTATTTTGAACACCTTTATATAATTGGACAAACAGAGTAAATTTAAAAACTTTTTGTGTTTACGTTTCATAAAAATTAAATATTTATTATTTAATTAGTTGTAATAATTATCGACGCTTTAGACGACGGATTGAGTAAAACGGATAAAAATGATAGTAAAGACGAAACTAAAACATAGAAGATATGAAGAAAGAATTTTGAATAAATACGGTTGTGATATTTATTTCATCAGGAAGGTGAACGTAATTACTGACGCATAATATAGAAAGAATATCTGAGTGAATTGTGGACATGATAATTACATCATCATGAGAAGTGAATATAGATACTGACATATTATATAAAAAGGATAAAGAACCAATTAGGATATATTTCTTAATAATGAAGGTGCAAAATAAATTGCCGAACGATATAAAAATAAACGATGTTTGTAAGAAGGATAATATAGATAATAAATGGAGTTCGCGTCTAATGTGAACCATTAAAATTGAGAAGCCGATAGCGTTAAATGTTTTAAAGGCCGTTTGTGGTTGCCTAAATATGGAGGATTGTGAGATATAGTTAAATTGGAAATCTTGTAAGTATAAGTATTATATGTATGTCATTTTTGACTAAAAGTATCTTTGTCTGAAGAAGTTGTACTAATGACAAATTATGAAGGCAGACATCGCCTCATACATTAGTAAACGTCTAGCTATTGCAAAGGTCATCATCTGAATTTGATTCGACTTGGGTCATCGTCGACAGACTGACCAAATCTGCTAATATCATTCCCGTTAATGATAAATGCAAAAGAGTTATGTAAACATAAGTGTGCTTGTATCGAAAATCTTTATCAAGATCCTCGCTTCGCATCGAATTTCTAGAGATCTGCTCAGAAGTCATTGAGAACGAACCTTGATGAGAGTACTATGTACCACCCCAATCGAAGGGACGAGGTAAAGTAACGATACAATGTAATATAAGTGCTATTTTATGTTTGAATGAATGACCTTTGGTAATAAATCGTATAATCGCTTTCCTTTGGAGAGATTACCATTGATAATCATCATATTAGGATCGAGATCGGATCTTGTTAGGATCTAAATATTAGAGCATCTGTAAGCAAGAGTTGAGATGAAGACACCCGACATACACCCATTGTGAGTTGGACATGTCTTTTAGGTTTAAGGTTTCCTATGATGGCGAACCTAACTTTACAAAATACCCGACCCGCGAAATCTGAAATGATTGTTGAAATTAGGATTTGATTATTAACTGCCAATAGTGGGCATGAGGTTATGTGAATATGAAATGTAGATCTTGAAGTGCCAAATGGGTAGCGAAGTTATGCCAAAATTTTTAACCTTGGAAAAAAAATGAATTCATGATCTGACAAATCATGGGATATAAGTCCCCGTTGTATGGGACATTGAGATGATGTAAAAGTTGGGATTGAAAGGCATATAAGCTGGATCTACCCTAGGACTTCAAGGACTGCGTGAATTTTGTTTCGTAAATCGAATTTGATGGAATATCTATCAAGCGAGAATCTGATTATTCTTAGTAGAGCTTAGATCGGCGAAAAGTTGCATTCATCAAAAACCCGTGAACATCATGGATAGAGAAAGTAAGTCAACATTAAGCCTGATCTTATTCCCGTAGTTATGTGTGGTGAAACTCGCGTATTGTAATGAAATACACTTGTGAGAAAAGACCGAATGTGGAGGAAATACCCACATGGATTTGACTCTATAAGAAGCGACTAGTAAGGTAAGATGATCTTTGAGGACAAAGATCCTGTTTAGGGGTAAATGCTGTGACAATCCGTCAATTTATGGTTGATATTTTATTCTCATGTTATATTATGAACTCACTTATTTTTGGGAAGAAATTTGGATTTACGTCTTGAAGTAGCGTCGACTACGTCTAAACCGGAGGATTCAACGTTACGTGCTTACGTTTACATACACCTTCTTTGGTGACAGTCCGACATTTCAGAAAATAAATTTATCCGTGAATTTTATTTTGATATTTTAAATTTGTGTTGGTTCATAAACTCACAAATTTACGAGAAGAGATTAGGACTACGATTTTATTTTAACGTCCTTTACGACTAAACCGGAAACCCTAGGATTACGTATTTACGTTTTCGAACTCCGTTTTTGATGAAACAATTTTTATTAGATTCGTTTTGTGCCGTTGATTCATAATTTATTAAAACGTTTTTCGTAAAACGACCCGAGGGCATGCAAATCGAGGAAACTAGAATCGAGGAGTACCCGTAAATAAATGGGGATGAGACAAGTGGGACACTTGTCCAACCCCCACTCAAAACCGGCCTAACCAAGCCACACCACCCCATTTTTGTGTCAAGTTGTAAGCTAAGTGAACACTTGTCACTTAAGCTTACAAAGTAAGCTTTCACTTACACAAAACCATCAAACCAACAACTAGTTTCTCATTTACCACACACACTACATGCAAAACAACTCAAACTCTCTCTCACCCTCCATTTTTGGCCGTCCCATTTCTCCACAAAACACCACCATTCATACAAAATTTAACCATAAACATATGTTATAATTAACATATGTTAATCTCCATTCAAAAAGATGAAGATTGGTGCAAGTTATAACATCCAAGGAGGAGTTTTCATGGAGTAGTAGGGCTGATTTTCCACAAGGAGTTTATGAAGAATGATGGTCTTGAAGATGGTCTTGGCTATGCACAAGTTTCTCCATCAAAATCCATGTTTTGATCACAACCTACATCATCATGGTGGTATAAAGATTGTCCTCCTCATCTTCTTGTTATTTTGATTAGGTAAACATGTATTTTATTTCCTATTGTATATGTATATGATGATTATATGATGATAAAAATGTTATGTGGGGATTTGGTGTTGATAAACATGCTTAAAAAGGTGAAAAACTATAAAGAACAAGGCTAAAATCTTGCTTAATTTACATGGCTGTATAAAACAGTAAAGAAACATGTTATGAACTGATAAAGTGATGAAGTAGAATCCATTTACAGTAAGATATATGTCTTGTACACATGTTAGAGTTGGCCATGCAATGGAATCATTGTAATGAGTGAGATATGATCAAAACAAGTTTAAGATACAAATCTGAGTTCACTGTTTTGGACGATTTTTAGAAAATACTTAGAAGATGATTCAACAGTAGCTATAGTAGAGTTTAATGGAGCACATATCATGTAGTTTATGTGATAAAAATTTGAGCTTCTATCTCCATATAGAACTCCAGATATGACAGTTTTGGTGAAAGTGAAGATAAAAATCAGATTTTGGAAATTAAAGTATAATACTATTATATAAGCACTCAAAATTTAATAGTATAAAATATAAATTAAAACCCACTAACTTATATAATACATTTATATAAATATGTACAATGGTAAATAAGTGGACATTTGATAAAATGGTAACTTGTTAAGTTTTATAAGTTATAAAACTAAAAACATGATTTTTACGACTTTTTCGGCTAATACCGTAAAATTAACGTTTTTGTTAAATAAAACTTAGATGGTTGGACCCATCTAATGTAAACTTCATAAAACTTATATACTGATATATAAACATGTATAACAAGTAAAAGCCGATAAAACCCGAACTATAGGACATACGGACGTTAACGGACTAAATTAACGTTATTGGACTAATAATACAACAAAAATGGACTAAAACACTTATAAACTTATTATTGGGCTTAACCCATTTAGGCCCAACTTGTAAAGTGTAGATACTGATAATATAAGTATAACAAGGATTAATACAAGTTAATAACTTATAATAGGCTTATTGAACCTAAAACACGTAAATAGGTAAAACGAGGAAAACTAGTCTAAAAGTTATCGACACATAACACAAAAATGAGTAAATGAGGATATGTAAACCCACTTGATCATCATATATATAAAATCATCATATGTATACATAATTGTTATTTTTATAAAGTCATTGGACAAACGTCTAAGACCGATTATTATTTGTCTAGGTTTCCGTGATTGAAGCACGTACCGTACGACCGAATTGCCGATAACCCGCCTTCCCATATCAACGTGAGTTCATAGCCTCACACTCTTTTAAATGTTTTTATAAATATTTTATAAACCCGCGAGGGAGATAACATGTTAGTTTTTATAAAATAGGACACCATTTGTCCCGATTATTTGTTTATTGATTTTGGACCCGAATTATTGAATGACCCGATTGTATGACCCGATAAATGGTTAAAGGACCCGATAGATGAAATTAAATGGATTATTAAAGTTAGGTTATGTCACTAAAAGTCCCATTAGCATGAATTTTAAACTACCGGGATTTGGTAGACGCTTATGCATTTAATAGTACTATTTGGGGACGATCACCCCAGTTCGCGCCTTGACGGTTGATCCCCGTCGTGCCACATTGATTGGTAAGCGAATTTATGTATGAGAAGATTTCCATAGCGTGACCTTTGTGACGACACGCTACTTTAGATGGGAAAATTGAGTATCGGGTTATCTACCCGTTGTTGGTTTAGTAAGGTAACAATGTCATGCGACTTATAATAATCCAAAACTAACGAAATACTACTAGACGCTCCGAATTACGATGTATTGCCTGACTAGCAATACTGGGTCATACTATTGATATTATGTTTGTGTTTTGGTTTTCCTAACCATATTCATATAACGGTTTTTATTTTCATACAACGTCGTAAGACGTATTGGAATACGTTTTTACGACATTGGATCGTATAATGATTTTTAAGGCAAACGCCTATATTATGATTTTGATAAAGATTTGTATAAAATGACTTTGGCTATTTTACGGCCTATTACAATGATTTGTACGAAATGATTTTTGGTACTAACTTTATACCAAAGTTATATTAATGGAATATATTAAACTCTATGAATTCACTCGGCGTTATCGCTGACCTTTTCTTTTAACATGTTTTATCTCAGGTACTTGAAGGTAATTCTCGGGAAGACGACAAGAATTCATGGCCCGCACTTAAACAATATTTTCCATTCAAATATTTTGTAAAACTTTGTATGAAATGTAATGACTTGGGACCTATGTAACTTTGATATTTATGAATGGAAATGCTTATTTAATAAACGACGCGATTTTTAAGCGTTGTCTATGATGTGAGTAATGTGCTATCCCGTAACACCAACGAGTCTTCCGCTGTATTGAGTTGTATAAATTTGGGGGTGTTACATTATTGTACCTTCTCAATGTAGCATGATCAGAGTAATAGTGACTATTCATGGGATCTAGTTCATATAGATCATCTACCACATCCCTAGCAAGATCCGCGTGCTTAATTGCATGCTCCATATAAAGCTTATATGATAGTGGATTGTTCTTATGGTACGGGTTCTTAGTGATCACCACCTTTTTGGTTTTTGGAGCAAAAGAGGTCGGGGCAGAGATTGTAGCTGGATTATCAACAACTTCTTGTCCTTTGAGTTGAAGTGTCTCCTTTAACTCAGCCAAAACCATGTTTTTGTCTATGAGTTGCATATTTAAGTCAAAGATTTCCTCACACTTTTGGTTCAGTTTGTCAAATAGTTACTTTTGCTCTGCCGCAATAAAAGCGAAGCGTTCTTCTAATGAACCATAAATATGTGAAAAACCCTTCTTTACTTTATCAAACTCCCCTAGCATAGAAGTAATTCTATTTTCTATGGCATGGTTTTTAACCTCTACGGCCTTTAGTTCCACTGATGAGACGGCTTTTATACATGGTCTCATCGTCCAAATCGGGCTTAAAATGCATAAAATATCATTAAACTGCCAAATATATGCTCGTGTTTGTTGCTTGTGTATTTTTAGGTACGGATATTGAGGAAATGGCAAAAGATCACAAGAATCAATCAAAAACGAACACGGGAAACGAAGCCGCACAATGAACCGGAAGTTTTGAAGATTGCCAAGTTTAGTCCCTCAACTTTTGAAGATTTACACTTTATACCCCTCAAATATTCAAAATTATGAATAGGGTCCCTAAAGTTTGAAGACATTACAAAAACAGCCCTTGAAGAATGCCAAAATTACACTTGAAGTCCTTGTTAGAAGTATGGAAAATTGATGTGCCAAAAATGACAAGTGGTGAAAACTTAAAATCAAAGGAAAAGAAGTTTTAATGCTGTTTATACAACATGAAGGAAAAGTGAACCTTGGGGGGCCATAATTGCCAGACAGCTAAACCCTCACACCCAACCAAAAGCTGCCACCTCAGCAAACCCACCCATTTACCCATCCACCCATACCCTACCCGTCCAAACACGTAACCCACCCAAAACCAGGTTATTAATTAAACCAGTCAACCCACCCAGTCAACACCCCCATTTTTCCCTCCTAACACCCAATTTAAATAACTAATTACCCAATTTGGATTAAACTCACCCCCATAAACCCTAATACCACCAGGTTTGATTAATCCCAAATCAAAGGGATTTTGGCCAATTGCTTCCAGTTCACTAATTGAGGTCACTCTCACCCAAACCCCTAAACCCGACCAAACCAACGACCCACAAGTTCCCCTTGGTCCCCAAGCACAAATATACGATCAAGATCACTTCCTTACAGCTGGCACATCACTCTCATATCACATGGCACGATTTGACCAAGAAATCAAGGGGCAAACTTGGAAAATCAGAAACTAGGGTTTAGTTATATGTATTTTTTTATTGCATTCTAGAATAGTCTTTGAATTAGTATTTAAGGAGCCTTCATTGTGTGAATGAGCCCTTGTTCCAGTTTTTAGCTCTCTCATTGTAATCCTTTTTTACAAAATTTATAAAGTTGGTGATTTTTGAGAAAATATAATTCCTTTTATTTGTTTTTAAAAGTTGGTATATGATTGAAAGCTAGACTGAGTTCCATTTAAGTTTTACTCAAACATTTTGTGTTTGAGATTTTCAGAAAGTTTCTGAAAGTTGGTGGATTGTGATAAAATCTTGTTTCTGAAAGATTTTGGTTTTCATGTTTGAAAGTAAATTGGTGTTAGTGTTTTGAAAGAAAAACGTGTAAGAAATTTGTAAGAAAGGTTTGAAAAAGAAAAAACTAAAATCAGTTTGCATTGTGCTTGTTTTTTTTTCTATTTCTCTTAGCAGGTTGTGTTGAATCCTGCTGTCCAAGGGTCAGCATAGGCCCGGGCCTATAGGGAGGTGGTTCTTCAACCACTAAGGGACCTGGATGTAGGTCCCTTGAGGTAAAATCCTTGTTTCATTTTCAGTTTTCTATATTGAGTGATTTGCATGTGATTTATGTGATTATTGCATGAAAGCTGTTGAGATGTGTTTTAATGGTTTTATTTGAGAGCATTTGGTGTTGAATGCATGTTATAAGTAGTTTAAACCAGTATGGTTAAGTTTTGTGAAGTTTTTGTTTGAAAAATTTTCATTTTCAGAGTTTAAGGGGTGTTTGGATTAGGATATAAGTAGGGTTGATTTTTGATTAATCTTTGCTTAAACCTGTATAAACACTCTTTGGGTGAGTATTAGTTGTTGAATATTCCTTGTTTTCAGTTTAGAGAAGTTAACAAACAAGTTGTGTGTTAAAAAGTTGGATAAATAGTCAAAAACAGTAAAACCTCATTTCTTTTTGTTTTTCTTGAATGTGGTGCATCAGATCTTGGTGGTTGCTAGACAATAGGTCTGTTTAGGGTTAAGTACACATTGTATGCTTTGTGATTAGCTTGTTTGCAAGTTCTTAGCATTTGAAAGTCGAATTTGTGCTAGTATTAAGTCCATTACACCCACAGACCCATAGAAGCCTTTACAGCAACTTGTTTTGCCATATTTGAGTTTGATCTTGTGTTGTACTTGCTTGATTTGTGTTTTTCTTGACTCCTTGTACTCAACAGAATACAAGGATGCCATTTGTCCATCAAATACATCACCAAAAACCATAATCAAGTCCTCTTGATATATAACTGCACAAGTGAAGAAAACTCATCTCTTTGTGTTTAACACAATAGCAAACTGAATACGTTTTTGGCACTTGAGGGTTTTAATCTTGTTAAAAGAGGGTTTGGATTTGTGTTTCTGTGACTAAAAGAGCATAAGATTTAAGTTTTAAAAGTAAAAAAAAAAAAAAGCAAAAACTCACCTGGCCTGGGCTCGAACACGCGACCTCCCTTTCGGAGGAGTAACGTGTTTACCAGTGATCCGGATGGTTTTTTACGTTATACCTCTCCAAACAATAGTTACTTAAGGTAAGTTTGTGTGGGCTTTTCATAAATCAAGCCTTAGCTTATTTTGGCTTTTTCAGCTTATCCATTAAGCTAATTTGGCCAGGCTTATTTTTCCTAGTGTTGTCATTAGGCTAGGGATTTTTCTAGCTTGGTTTTGTATTTTTCCCTTTATTTTATTATTTTTTATCATTTTTTCTTTAGCCGGTTTTTATTAAATATATAAAAAATAGGAAAAAGTCCTTTTAATTTTTATAAAAATAATTTTTAGGTTTTAATTTATATTTTTGAGGTTTACATTCACTTCAGTTTTCAAAAACCTTTATTTTTAATTTTATTTGATTTTAGGGTTTTTTATCAACTTTAAAATTTCATATAAAATTAATAAAAAGGTTTTAGGAACTTTTAGTTTCATTTTTGTCTTAGTTACATTATTTAGGATTTTTGGTAATTTTTTAGAATTTATTTATAAACTTTTTATTTTTTTGAATATTTTATTATTATTTTATTATTAAAAATTGAAAGTTTAATTTTTAACTTTTTTCCATTTTTCCTAGATTGTAGACACATAATTAGGAGTTTTGTCACTTTCCAAATCTTTTTAGGACTTTTCATTTATTTTCTAGCATTAATTTAAGTTTTAATAGATTTTAATAGTTTTTAAGTGTTTAAAAATAGTTTAATTTGGTTTTAAAATTTTTAAAAATACTTTTTAGCTTAATTAGGTCATTTTTGAGGTTTACAAACTTGAAAATCTTGTTTAGGGCTTTTTAACAATTAATTGTGATTTTTAGGGCTTTAATTAGCATTAAAAAGTCAATATTTAATTAATTAAAAGGTTTTAACAAGTTTGGATTTTTTGTAAACTCTTAGAATTTTATTGTGGATTTTTAGTAAATTTTAGTAATTTTTAGGTTAAAATTTTAAATTTTGTAGTTTTACGTGAACGCTTTTTCGTCTTAGTTTAATCCGTCTTCGTAACCGTCTTTTCTTTCCTTTCTTATTTCTATTCTCTTTTCTTCTTAATAAAATCATCAATCAAAATCAATTCATTACACAACACACGTGCCTCCTCGAGAGAACGATCCCCACTTAAGGGTCATAAGTGTTTACGTTTTCCTAAACGTACACTTAACGCTTACCACTATTTTGCCTCTCTTTTCCTAAAGGGTTGCAAAAACTCAACATCACTTTTGGCGCCGCTGCCAGGGAGGCGTGTTGTGTTTTGATTGAACCATTGTTGTTTTTTATATTAGCCATAAATAGCAATTGTATTAGTAGCACTCTACTAATACGTATTATCGTTTTTCGGTTTTTGTGTGAATATTATTAATATATTGTATACGTAGAACAATAAATTCACAAGTACTCCAAATACGTGAGAAATCACAACCTTGGCTTGGGAGGTCATTACCCAATCATTGTATTCGAATCTCAAACCAAAGAAAAAGGCAAAAATAGATAAATACTTTCGTGAAGCTTAATCTTGATAATACAAACTATAAGGTGGGTATAAGGCGGTTGTATTTCACGACCTAAAGGAAAAAGGGTCTTAAGTGCTTCGTACCGCCTCGTTTACTCTGCTTGCTTGTGCGTATTTGATTTTGAGAGTGAATCGAGGGTTTTGCCGCCCAAAGTATTATTAAGTATCATATATATTTTCTTGGTTTCTATTGATTTAACCCTATTGAACGATTTGGTGTTCTACCATCGTTCTAAAGTCATCGAAGGCATTCACTTCACGTGATCGTTTTCATTCCTTGAGGCTTCTTTAATCAAGAGATTTGATTAAGGAGGAGATTTGTAGATTTTTGTCTACTTAATACATTTCACCAATTTCCAAAAAAGTTAATACCATCAAAAACCACAAAAAAATTGAAAAACACAAAATACCAAAAAGAATCTCCTTTGCTCGTCTCCTCGTTGTACGAGACGTTTATGCTCACTCGTAATCAAGCAAAACGTGCACGTAGACGAAAGAACAAAACTCCCACTCCAACTCATTCTAGTGAGGAGTCTCCTATTGACGAACCCATTGTACGAGAAGCACCTACCATGGCAAATCGAACTATGATGGAGTTACTTCAAGCACCCACCGAGGGTTATGGAGAAGCTATTGTGATTCCCGTAATCCTTGCGGAGAATTTTGAGGTGAAAACGGGACTGTTGTAGATGATCCAAAACAACAAATTCCGTGGTGATGAGAAGGACAATCCCCACAACCATATCCGCCAATTCAATCGTCTTACCGCCACGTGCAAATTCATGGATGTCTCGAATGACTCGATTAAGATGATGCTTTTTCCGTATTCCTTAGCGGGGCCCGCTAAAATTTGGTTAGAGAAAGAGCCACCCAATTCTATATTGACGTGGAAGGATCTCGTTTCAAAATTTGTGAACCAATTTTTTCCGCCCTCTAAGACTACGCATTTGAAAAATGAGATTTCTAAATTTTCACAAGAATCAAATGAAAGTTTTTCAACGGCTTGGAATAGGTTTAAGGAGATGTTACATGAATGTCCTCATCACGGTTTTTCCGACTTACACCAAATAGACACGTTTTACAATGGACTTAATGATCATGAAAGAGATTATTTAAATGCCGCCGCGGTGGTAATTTTTTTGTGTAAAACGGTTGAAGAAGCTTTGGTCATAATTGAGAATAGGTCTAAGGTTTATAGCCCTCGTAACACACCGAGTGTTGCCAAATTGGGCTCATCATCGTCTCGTAGTATCAATGCCTTACATGATGAAGCTAATGAGGGAAATTGGTTTTTGATAGGTTTTCAACCCTTATGTCCCATTGGAAAGCTCAAGAAGCTTCAAATTCCGCTTCGGTTAAAGCGGTTTCTAAGAGTTGTTTGTCGTGTGGTGGAGCTCATGATCTTTCCGAGTGCATTACCGCGGATGGTAACACTTCGAGCGCTTATGTAGCCACGGGAACTTATAACCAAAACGGCCAAGGTTCCCGCCAAAATCAAGCTCCACCAAATCAAAATGCTAATAACTATCGAAACAACAACCAAGGTGGAAATTACCAAGGAAATCAAAGGAATTATAACAAGGGTAATTATCAAAGTGGAAATGGGCAAATTTCAAACCAAAACCAAAACCGTGATTTTCAAACTTCTACTCAAAGTTTTCAAAATGATCACACCAAAAATCTTCAAGGAGAATTTTTGAATTATGCTAAGGCTAATGATGCTAAGTTTGACAACATGCAACGTGAAATGGTTAGCTTAAGGTCCGAGTTGAAAAACGAGCTTAAAAACGAACTTGCTAATGAACTTAAAACTCATGCTAATAAAATGGAAGGAAATGTCACTCGTCTCCAACAAAATCAACAAAAAATGGAGCAAGGACAACATGAGATTAAGCAAGAATTGTTAAAAGCGGATGCTAGGCAATCTAATTTTGAAGACCGAATGGCTAAAATGTTTGAAGCTATCATGTGTAAGCCCTCTTCTTCGGGTGGTCTTCCTAGTGATACCATCGTGAACCCAAAAGGAGAGTTGAAGGTTATTACTACTCGAAGTGGTAAAACTTTCAAAGAACCCATTTCTCGTCCAAGTACTTCTATGGAGAAGGAAAAAGAGAAAGAACCCGAGGTGGTGGTAGAAAAGGAGCAAATTACAAGCCCACGAAGTACCGCTCAAACCACACCTACGGTTGAACCAATACCAATCATGGAACCCGAGATTCCAAGGCCGATGCCTATGCCTACTATGCCCCAACCCACACCACCTTTACCATACCCTTCAAGACAAGACAAGCAAAAGGCACAAGAACGAAATAATTATCAATTTGAACTCTTTATGAAAATGTTTCGTGACTTGCATTTTAATATAAGTTTTGCCGACGCCTTAGTCATGATGCCTCGATTTGCCGCGAACTTCAAAAGTATGTTGAATAACAAAGAAAAATTGCAAAAATCGTCTAGTTGTTCTTTGGTTTTTCTAAGCCGCATACCTCAAAAAGTCGGTGTTCCTGGAAAGTTTTTAATCCCATGTGCTATCCAAGACATGGAAGAATGCTACGCCTTGGCCGATCTTGGTTCTATTATTAATTTGATGCCTCTTGAGATTTTTAAATCGCTCAATCTTCCCAATCTCACTCCTTCAAGAATGTCAATCGAAATGGCCGATCATTCTACGATTCTAGCTTGTGGAGTAGCCGAGGACGTCTTTGTGAAAGTTGGAAAGTTCTACTATCCCGTAGACTTTATTGTTGTTGACATTCCCATCGATCCTAATGTTCCGTTAATTTTAGGTCGATCTTTTTTGGATACCTCGAGAGCACTTATCGATGTGCATGCAAGAAAAATCACTCTTCGTTTTAATGAGGAAGAACTCGTCATTAATGCAACCCAAAACTCCACTCTTTCTCATGTGTATTCTATCACATCTTTGTACAATGTCAATCCTATCAAAAACAATTGCAAAAGAATTTCAAATAGAGTTTTAGGAGTTGTTGAGAAAAATGAAGTTCCGTCTCCTCCGCCGGTGGAGGTTAAGAGTGTTAAGCCTACGATTCCAATCTCGAATGATTCTTCGGATGATGAATACGTTGATCCCGATGGGGAAGTTTTCTTTGTTGACAAAAGATTTGAAAACTTACCACCACCTTTGCCAAAAAGATTTCAAAATGTGCGAATGTTTAGTGTGACTAACATTGCTTTAGAAACACCAAATGTTTTTGACATAATTAAATCGGGTTTTCACAAGGAGAGTTTAAAAGATGAAAAAGGAAAAGATTTTAAATTGAATTTAAAAGATTTTTCTACAATTCTAACTCCGTCATCACCGCGTGTATTGAGTACTACAAGCTCGTCTTCTCCTTTTGACGATGCTTTGTGTGGACTTAGTGTGGGGGAATCCCCTTATGTTCCCTCCCCTTTCTCCACCGAGGACGAGATATTTGATCCTGTAATTGCTTATAAAGGGAAATCTCGGTCTTCCACCGATGCAATAAATGGAAAATCTTTTCATTTGATTGGTGCGAGTCTACCTCGAGTAGCTCATGTTTTTAGAGACTTACCCATTGTCCCACCCTTCTATTTCTTCTCTCCTATTTTCTTGAAACTCTTTGAGTTTTTGTTGGCACACCTTGAAGTGGCGTTGATTTGTTTTTCCAATGAAAACGAGAACGCCATCTTCGATCCCGGTATTTTGCACCATTTAAGGACTTAGTCCTTTATACCGGTTGTTTTTGGGCCTTGTTTATCATGTAAGCCCCACCAAAAATTGACCACACCATGATTATCCCTAAATGATCACATTTATGGGTATTCGAGTCGAGCTTTTGACTCGGTTATCAAAAACAAGGTGCCTCGTGGGGGAGACCCATGCTTATCCATGTACATATTATTGCTTTCTAATTAGTTTAATGTGAGGGGATTTGTGCCCTTCCAACCTTTGTTCTGTGGTTGTTTGTGAATTGTGGTTTTTAGATCATGATCTTCACGATTAGAGCCTCTCGTGTTCGTTTTATGGGAGCACTCGATCGTTTGCTTTGGAGATTTCTCAATATCCATATGATATATCCTTTGATGTTCTAACCTTAGGTTTTTAGCACACTTCATAAACGGCTATTAATTTATTGGTTACACCCTTTCCATGCTAGATTAGGCATTCGACTACGTCTCTAGTATGGGGGTGTTTGCACCCCTAGACTCGAAACATTGAGGACAATGTTTAACTTTAGTATGGGGGGTGAATAGATACTTTCCTTGCCAAACCTTCACGCTTTCCAAAGTTTATCTTTTTGTTATCATTTTTGTTGCAAATAAGGCTAAAAATGGCCAAATTTTAAATTTTTTCTCATGTTTTATAAGTGTTTGAAGATACGAATGTAGGTTTTCCGATGGCGAGAATAAGAGTAATTTTTGACTCGACTGTGCGTGTTGAGCACTTAGCTTTGATTCCTTAACTACACATTAGGCTAAGTCTCTTAAATGAGGACGAGAAATGATAGAGTTAATTATAAGTTACTATGCTAAACGTAGAGTACTCGTATTCTTTCAAAAACTCATGTGTTCTCATTATTTGCTTATTCTCCCTTCGCTTGTAAATATTTTTTTCTTAATAAATATTGACTTAGCGGTTTAGTTAGGATTGTTGGGTTTCTAGTCTTTTCTAGTAGCTTCCGTGTAATTAAATTGGGAAGACATTAAGGTATCGCCAGCGTCACGGTTTTGAAGTATTGGCACCCTAATAATCGAAAGCTTCACCTAATAATAAGATTTCAAGTGCTCACCTAAATCTAGCAAAAAATTTGAAGCCCCACAAGGCCTAAAATCTATGCAAAATTGAAAGTGAATCAAGCGTTAATCTTCGAAGCTTTAAAGATCCAAAATTCGCTTTAGCGTGAGGATATACGTCTTTGGCTAATAAAACCACTGATGAGGCGGATAATAAAAGGCAAGGCAAGACCGAAGTCATAATAAAAGCTTCATGGCGAAGTTGAATAAAAGATGGAGGTAAACCAAAGATAATAAGGCCCTTCCGTTAGGGGGCATATAAAAGTCTTGGTAATAAGTCTCATGTTCAAAACCGTTATAAAACCGTGTTTATCGATCCTTCTTGTCAACTTAATTTTTTAACATCGTTGTCTATTAGGAGGGGTTATTGATTTGATGGTCTTAGTTACACCGTTAGGACTCTATTTTTAGACCTAAATCTCTATTATCGCATAAGTAAAAAATGTATCCTCGTGATCATTAAGACAAAATAAAATATAAGAGATACAACTTAGGAATAATGGGAGGATAAGTACGTGATTGGGGCATATGAGTAGTGTTAGCATTACTAACTTATAATGACAATGATCTTGTTGCACGCTTAGCATGGAATTGGGGTGAAAATCGAGGACGATGAAATTATTTCTAACGAAGCATTCACGTGTTCTTGTTCTATGAACCTAAACGTCCCATTTTGCGATGAAAATCATACATTATGTCTAAAACGCAAGTAGTAAAAGTAGTAGTAGTGTAGCTAGTTTATCATTTCAATAAAGTAAATAAAAATGAATTTTGGAGGTGCTACGATACTTTATTCTAGCATTGCGTGAGGGCACGGCAATGGTTTAGTATGGGGGAGTGATGAGACGGCTTTTATACATGGTCTCATCGTCCAAATCGGGCTTAAAATGCATAAAATATCATTAAACTGCCAAATATATGCTCGTGTTTGTTGCTTGTGTATTTTTAGGTACGGATATTGAGGAAATGGCAAAAGATCACAAGAATCAATCAAAAACGAACACGGGAAACGAAGCCGCACAATGAACCGGGCCCAAGTTTGGATTTTACAAAAATGCCCTTGAAGTTTTGAAGATTGTCAAGTTTAGTCCCTCAACTTTTGAAGATTTACACTTTATACCCCTCAAATATTCAAAATTATGAATAGGGTCCCTAAAGTTTGAAGACATTACAAAAACAGCCCTTAAAGAATGCCAAAATTACACTTGAAGTCCTTGTTAGAAGTATGGAAAATTGATGTGCCAAAAATGACAAGTGGTGAAAACTTAAAATCAAAGGAAAAGAAGTTTTAATGTTGTTTATACAACATGAAGGAAAAGTGAACCTTGGGGGGCCATAATTGCCAGACAGCTAAACCCTCACACCCAACCAAAAGCTGCCACCTCAGCAAACCCACCCATTTACCCATCCACCCATACCCTACCCGTCCAAACCCGTAACCCACTCAAAACCAGGTTTATTAATTAAACCAGTCAACCCACCCAGTCAACACCCCCATTTTTCCCTCCTAACACCCAATTTAAATAACTAATTACCCAATTTGGATTAAACTCACCCCCATAAACCCTAATACCACCAGGTTTGATTAATCCCAAATCAAAGGGATTTTGGCCAATTGCTTCCAGTTCACTAATTGAGGTCACTCTCACCCAAACCCCTAAACCCGACCAAACCAACGACCCACAAGTTCCCCTTGGTCCCCAAGCACAAATATACGATCAAGATCACTTCCTTACAGCTGGCACATCACTCTCATATCACATGGCACGATTTGACCAAGAACTCAAGGGGCAAACTTGGAAAATCAGAAACTAGGGTTTAGTTATTTGTATTTTTTTATTGCATTCTAGAATAGTCTTTGAATTAGTATTTAAGGAGCCTTCATTGTGTGAATGAGTCCTTGTTCCAGTTTTTAGCTCTATCATTGTAATCTCTTTTTACAAAATTTATAAAGTTGGTGATTTTTGAGAAAATATAATTCCTTTTATTTGTTTTTAAAAGTTGGTATGTGATTGAAAGCTAGACTGAGTTCCATTTAATTTTTACTCAAACATTTTGTGTTTGAGATTTTCAGAAAGTTTCTGAAAGTTGGTGGATTTTGATAAAATCTTGTTTCTGAAAGATTTTGGTTTTCATGTTTGAAAGTAAATTGGTGTTAGTGTTTTGAAAGAAAAACGTGTAAGAAATTTGTAAGAAAGGTTTGAAAAAGAAAAAACTAAAATCAGTTTGCATTGTGCTTGTTTTTTTTTTCTATTTCTCTTAGCAGGTTGTGTTGAATCCTGCTGTCCAAGGGTCAGCATAGGCCCGGGCCTATAGGGAGGTGGTTCTTCAACCACTAAGGGACCTGGATGTAGGTCCCTTGAGGTAAAATCCTGGTTTCACTTTCAGTTTTCTATATTGAGTGATTTGCATGTGATTTATGTGATTATTGCATGAAAGCTGTTGAGATGTGTTTTAATGGTTTGATTTTAGAGTATTTGGTGTTGAATGCATGTTATAAGTAGTTTAAACCAGTATGGTTAAGTTTTGTGAAGTTTTTGTTTGAAAAATTTTCATTTTCAGAGTTTAAGGGGTGTTTGGATTAGGATATAAGTAGGGTTGATTTTTGATTAATCTTTGCTTAAACCTGTATAAACACTCTTTGGGTGAGTATTAGTTGTTGAATATTCCTTGTTTTCAGTTTAGAGAAGTTAACAAACAAGTTGTGTGTTAAAAAGTTGGATAAATAGTCAAAAACAGTAAAACCTCATTTCTTTTTGTTTTTCTTGAATTTGGTGCATCAGATCTTGGTGGTTGCTAGACAATAGGTCTGTTTAGGGTTAAGTACACATTGCATGCTTTGTGATTAGCTTGTTTGCAAGTTCTTAGCATTTGAATGTCGAATTTGTGCTAGTATTAAGTCCATTACACCCACAGACCCATAGAAGCCTTTACAGCAACTTGTTTTGCCATATTTGAGTTTGATCTTGTGTTGTACTTGCTTGATTTGTGTTTTTCTTGACTCCTTGTACTCAACAGAATACAAGGGTGCCATTTGTCCATCAAATACATCACCAAAAACCATAATCAAGTCCTCTTGATATATAACTGCACAAGTGAAGAAAACTCATCTCTTTGTGTTTAACACAATAGCAAACTGAATACGTTTTTGGCACTTGAGGGTTTTAATCTTGTTAAAAGAGGGTTTGGATTTGTGTTTCTGTGACTAAAAGAGCATAAGATTTAAGTTTTAAAAGTAAAAAAAAGGAAGCAAAAACTCACCTGGCCTGGGCTCGAACACGCGATCTCCCTTTCGGAGGAGTAACGTGTTTACCAGTGATCCGGATGGTTTTTTTACGTTATACCTCTCCAAACAATAGTTACTTAAGGTAAGTTTGTGTGGGCTTTCATAAATCAAGCCGTAGCTTATTTTGGCTTTTTCAGCTTATCCATTAAGCTAATTTGGCCAGGCTTATTTTTCCTAGGGTTGTCATTAGGCTAGGGATTTTTCTAGCTTGGTTTTGTATTTTTCCCTTTATTTTATTATTTTTTATCATTTTTTCTTTAGTCGGTTTTTATTAAATAGATAAAAAATAGGAAAAAGTCTTTTTAATTTTTATAAAAATAATTTTTAGGTTTTAATTTATATTTTTGAGGTTTACATTCACTTTAGTTTTCAAAAACTTTTATTTTTAATTTTATTTGATTTTAGGGTTCTTTATCAACCTTAAAATTTAATATAAAATTAATAAAAAGGTTTTAGGAACTTTTAATTTCATTTTTGTCTTAGTTACATTATTTAGGATTTTTGGTAATTTTTTAGAATTTATTTATAAACTTTTTATTTTTTTGAATATTTTATTATTATTTTATTATTAAAAATTGAAAGTTTAATTTTTATCCTTTTTCCATTTTTCCTAGATTGTAGACACATAATAAGGAGTTTTTTCACTTTCCAAATCTTTATAGGACTTTTCATTTATTTTCTAGCATTAATTTAAGTTTTAATAGATTTTAATAGTTTTTAAGTGTTTAAAAATAGTTTAATTTGGTTTTAAAATTTTTAAAAATACTTTTTAGCTTAATTAGGTCATTTTTGAGGTTTTCAAACTTGAAAATCTTGTTTAGGGCTTTTTAATAATTAATTGTGATTTTTAGGGCTTTAATTAGCATTAAAAAGTCAATATTTAATTAATTAAAAGGTTTTAACAAGTTTGGATTTTTTGTAAACTCTTAGAATTTTATTGTGGATTTTTAGTAAATTTTAGGAATTTTTAGGTTAAAATTTTAAATTTGGTAGTTTTACGGTTTTACGTGAACGCTTTTTCGTCTTAGTTTAATCCGTCTTCGTAACCGTCTTTTCTTTCCTTTCTCATTTCTATTCTCTTTTCTTCTTAATAAAATCATCAATCAAAATCAATTCATTACACAACACACGTGCCTCTTCGAGAGAACGATCCCCATTTAAGGGTCATAAGTGTTTACGTTTTCCTAAACGTACACTTAACGCTTACCACTATTTTGCCTCTCCTTACCTAAAGGGTTGCAAAAACTCAACATCTTTCTCTTTTAGTGACTCTCTCTTAAGTCTCATGATTTCTTCTTCTAATGCCTGAACCACCTGAATCATCTTGTCACTAGTCTCAACGGTGTTTTCACAATCATTTGTTTTTGAAAGAGTTTCATTTTTATATTGATTTTCAGTTTCAAGAGATATACAATGTTGTTGAAGCTCATCAAAATGTTTTGAAAGTGAGTTATATGAATCTTGAAGCTTTAAAAATTCAGCATTAGATTCGTGACAAGAATGATTATCTACATTATTCACAAGTTCAACAATATTCACAGAGAGATCATGCACATCATCACATTTATTCACAGCAAATGTCATCTCAAGAGCATATTCAATAGTAACAACTTGCATCACTTCGAGAGATACTACATGTTCCAAAAATTGGTCATATTCGGACAAAATCTTTTCTTTCTCAATTAGATGTTACTCATAAGCATCATCCATTTCGTAGAAAACTTTTCGAACTTCAAGCATTTAAAAACTAAGATTATCCCCGAGATGTAGAAATCCATATTTAATATTGTGTACAAACAGAACGATCTCTTTCTCAAACACCATTTTCATGTGTTCGAAAGCCCATTCTCCAGCGTTTTGAGCCGTTGGAGTCATACATTCCTTAATGACCTTGTCAAATCTGGTGAGGTATCGCCTAATCCCTTTCATGCTTAGCAATACTATACTCACCGGTGGAAGACCCTTTGGAATTTCCTTAGGTTCATTCAGATTGACAAGTGTAGGAAATATACTAAGGCTTTCTCTAGTAGACATGTAAGTTGGTGTATGGATAAATTCCCTTTGTATATTAAAGCGAACTCTAAAATCCGTTTTTGCATTTTCTGCATTAAGCTGTTCATAATCATACTTAGGATATGTAAAAATCACTTTTGACCGATTCTCTTCATGTAGTAAATTCTCTGATTCCTTCGAATTTCCAATCGGATCTAAGACCAAACCTAAATTGTTGCATCATAAATTCGTGGGTTGTGGTTAGATGTGTGCTTTGCATACCCCGGGTTAGGTGGTAAGTCTATTAGACGTGATAGAGTGTATTCCTTAAATGATGAATGAAACAAGTGTACTAGATGTGAAGCAGAGTATTGTTTTAAAAGCAAAACTTCAGTCTTTTTAACTTTCTCAAACGCCTTAATTTCCGTTTCAACCTTTTTAGACTCGAGAATTTCGAATCCATTTGTAGTTTTTGAAAATTATTAACGACTGACTCTTATATTTAAGTTCTTTTGAAAGGTTTGCTCTTAAACTTTCAATTTCTAGCAAGTTATCCATTTGGACATTCCTAAATCTATCAGATTCAGGATTGGTTAAGGTAGTGGTCACTGGAGTTAATTCCAAGGTTTTAACCTTTTCCTTATACAAAGCAAGCTTGCAAGACAATGTCTGATTAACACCGAGGCTTTAAAGGACCGCATTATTCATTTGGCCAAGCATAGATGCCGACACCATAACCAAATCTTGTTGAGCAGACGAATTTGTAGAAGTAATAGCTCCCGGTTGTGTCTCACTCAAAATCTGGGGACTTGCATTAATATTGCTATCATTGTTTGTCTCCTCGTAGGCTGTTCCGGATACTCAAACACTTGCTCAACTTGATAAGGTACAATACTAGTATCATTGGCAGTATTTGGTACCTCAAAGATTATATCAGCCCCATAAAGTGAAAGATTTGCCATGAGAGCTGCCTTGGCGGTATTGAGGTCTTCACAGTCTGAATCGTATGCATCAAGATCATCGCATTGATATGATGTATTGTTGGTAGAAGCTGTTGTGAGTCCTTAAGTATCCGTAACTCCTGGATCTGCTAAAAATGATAACTCCTCTTCATCGAGCTCTCGACCTTGTGCTTAAGCTTTAACCAAGTATATCTTTTCCTGAAACCATGTGCCATTGCTCTTCCTCTTTAGTTGCTTGCACTCCCGAGCCATGTGTCCTTCCCCTTTGCAGTTATAACAGATGATCATCTTCATTTTGCCAGTGTTATTTCCCCTTGTAGCTGTGTTGAATGGACGTGCACCAGTATTGGATGAACTTGGTCTCGCCTAAATTGGTTGCAAAGTAACTCTGCAATCCTGGATTGAAGCTTGTTGACGAGAGTTAGAATAATTCCTCAATTGATTGTTTGTTGGAGATGGTCCTCTGTAACCTCTTTTGTTTAACGCTTGAGTGATGTAAGCAGACATTTGTGCAAGTATATATGTAGGATTATCCCCTTGTCTGAACTCAGGAAGTGGGATCTCATCATCACAGTAGAATACTGGTGCTGGTGGAGCTACAAACACATTTGAAGGAGCATTGACATGTTGTGAGTAATGGGGTTGAGGAACCTCATGTTGTTGGTAAGTGATGGCAGGGTTTGTTGGAGGTGGATAAGGTGAATATGGTTATGAAGCATAAGGTAAATGATGTGAGTCTCCTTCTGATGATATTGTTGGTTGCTGATATTGTTGCTGATATGATGTAGGTGGTTGTGGTAAGATCGAATACTATGGAAAGCTTGTAGTCTGAAACATGGGCTTGTGATAAGATTGTTGTCCCATAGCATACGGAGTGTTGTTATATGACAGTGTTGGATGATTTGCCATTAATGCTAATGTTTCGGATTGGATCCTTGAGACATGCGTTTCTGGAGCACATGCTTCTCGTGTTGCTGCAAGAAAGCATAAATTTGATCTAAATTTGATTTGTGCAAATCCCGAATCAATTTAACATCAGTGACATATTGGCTCCACTCTTGGTGACGTGTTCAAGAACTTGGTGTTGATTTGAAACTGAGCAATTGTAAGATTATACACATTCAAATCATTCATCAAAGTAGTGAAGCGCCAGTAGTAGTCATGAAGTGTTTCCCGAGAATATATGAGAACCTATCAAACAAATTATAGAGTTGACACTCTCGTTCCTGCTTGGAAAGTGAATTCCCTTGTAACAAAACTGCTAAGGGATCCAAAGTTCCTTTGCTACCTTGTAGTTGCTTACCATGCGATAAATATCGGGTGGAAGAGCTTGCTTGATAGTCTGAATGGCCTTGTCATCCGCATTGGCAATGATTTGATTAGCAGCGGTTAGTTCATGAAAAATCCTTGGCCTAGTCACATTGTCTACGGTAACTTCACCGCAACCGAGTGGTCCTTGCTCAATGTATTGAACCATGAGTCTGCCACTGGGTCTACCCATAATATAAGACATCATGCGACCTTGCCATGCTTCAAAAATCTATTTGATAAGCAATGGTGTTACGGTATCGGTACCCGAGATGATAGAAAGGTCAGTAGGCGATGTCATTGTTCGCATGTATGAATATGAATTCATTCTTGATCCCTTGAATAAAGATTACCAAATATGAACGAGCAATGAAATAAGATTATGTGTTTTAGTGTTGTTTAATCAAAGATGTTATTATCTTTTGGTTGTGTGTTTTTGTTAATGTCTCCAAAGAAATGCAAAGTTGAAAAATCCTCTAAGTCTTGCAAATTTGTTCTGATCGTAATGTGCTATCGTAACCCCTGATCGCAACCACTGATCGTAATATTAGATCGCAAGTTGTGATCGCGATGATAGATCGCAAGTCGTGATCGTAACACAAATCGCAAGTCATGATCGCAACACATATCACAAGTCGTGATCGCAACACAGATGACTGTGTTAGATCGCAACACAGATCGCAGTGTTAGATCATAACACATATCGCAGTTTAGATCGCAACACAGATCGCAACACAGATCGCATTGTTAGATCACAACACAGATCGTAGTTTAGATCGTAACACGGATCGTACTTTAGATCGCAACACGGATCGTAAGATGTGATCGGAGTATTCGATCGCAATGTAGAAACCCCAGGTTTTTGCGATCGCAATATTCCGATCGGAATGAGCAAAAAAACTTTCCGAGACTTGAAACCAAGAAAGAATGGAGATTTCTTACCTTGTAATTCGTGTTTCTAGCCAAACCAAAATACCCAAATCGTTACTACAACTACTTAGAAGATATATAGATCACTTGGAACCACAACAAAACAAAATTTTTTTGAAACTTTGGTCAAATAAATCATAAACACATGAACACACTTAGAAAAGAATGAACAACACGAAAACAATCTTTATTTCATCCAATGGCTCTTGATACCAATTGTAGAAGTATGATAATCTTTGATTTATCAAGAGGGTTGTTGTTTCAAGTGAGAGAAAGTACAGAGAGAAGTGAAAGAAAATGTATGTGTATTACTTGAGAAAATGAAACAACCAACACCCCTTTCCATGGTGGAAAGGGGTTTATATACCCAAGTCCCTTAGTGGACTTGGGCCTCCGGCCCATGAACATGATCATGGGTCGGGCTAATATAAACTTTAATTAAACTTATACTACGAGCCTATAACTATTTTGGTGGAGTGACCCGGACATTCTAAATACGAAAAACGTATTTCCAACAGGGTACAACAATAGGTTGCGGCAAACCCATTAATGGGTGCAACTAGAAGTTGTGGGAACCCTATTTATTTGAATTTTTTTATTAAGATCTAAACGGTACAACTATAGGTTGTGGCAAACCTATTAATGGGTGCAACTAGAAGTTGTGGGAGCCCTATTTATTGAAATTGATTTATTGAAAATGGAGGGTACAACTAGAAGTTGTGGAAAACCCATGATTGTTTTAAATATAGAACACAAGGAAATGTTTAAAGCCATGGTTATTATTATTATAAGTTTGTTATTTCGCTGAGTAAAAAATCCTAATTATATCATGAAATATTAGCTACCGAGTTATGGTAGATGCTTATACGTGGAATAGTACTATTGGGAGTTACCCCTCCCCTCCGGCAACGATTAGCTAGCGTTTGAGCACCTTGTTGCTCAAAGTGGACTCGTGTTCGAGAGTTTTCCTATACACTTAGCGAGGTGTATATTGTTGTAACGTTTCAATATCATGAGGCTTATATTAAATATTTATAACTTTGTTTGATCAACATCGTTATGGTTGATGGCTTTAAAACATATTAGTGTTCGTTAATGTTTATTTATTAACTCTATTGATTCACTCAACATTTGTTGACAAGTTTTAGCATGTTTTATTTCAGGTCCATAGCGAAGGCACTCTAGGAAGGCGGTTTCGTGAAGCTTGCTTATTTGAAATGTTTTGGCCCGCTTTTATAAATAATATCCATTCAAAGAATTCTTATCATTACTATGCTTTGTAAACTTAAAAGTTATCTGGGATCATATGTGAAATATTTATCGTTGAATAAATGAATGGATGTTTTATTAAAACGACTCGTTTTGAGCCGTTTTATATGATTATGAGCTTGAATCATGTAAGTAACACCCAAGGACCCTTCTGCTGTGATGACCGAAATTTGGGGCTGTTACAGATTGGTATCAGAGCTCAAGTAATAGAGAACGAAAAGATTTTCCAAAAATGAATTTTTGAAATCTTTTAACTATAACAGTTACAAGCGAAACCTTTGAGTTGCCAATGGACGAGAGTGATGGTATTTATATATATATGAGATTATATATATATTGTAATCTTTATCGATTGTTTGTACTTGTGATATACAAGGTATGTTTTCATTTATTTAATTATAACTGATAATTTTATACTTATACGAGATATCTATACGACGTAGATTGTCACGAAACGACCCTAGTCATCTTAACGCTAAAGCTGAAGTTATTCCTAAAGTTGATCATGTTATTCCTAACACTAACTAAGTTGTGGATATACATGATCTCAACGAAATGGTTAATATTCTTGATGATATTCTTTTGGTTACAAGGATTTTGATTCCTTGGTTCTTACTCTTGATTTATCGATCCGTTCATTTCGGTTAGCAAATTTAATCTGCATTTTCATTAATCTTCGATATTATACTGTTTTGATAGAAAAAAGTTTGTCTGAGATGGTACTATTGGTTGTTAGGAATTGAGATTGATTATTATGGTATTCACATGCCAACAAGGATTCCATATCATATCACTGATCAATTATGT
Source organism: Glebionis coronaria (assembly GCA_025667525.1). Lineage (NCBI taxonomy): Eukaryota > Viridiplantae > Streptophyta > Magnoliopsida > Asterales > Asteraceae > Glebionis > Glebionis coronaria. Next base: position 540,959 of record JANFOE010000397.1, read on the forward strand.
TAAATCAGTTTCTCACTTGTTTTGATTCTGATCTTTTGCGTTGAGCTTGCGATGCTTAAATAAGGTGATTTATGATCGTCTTGTTGAATTGAATTGGCCATTTATTTGGAAAAGGAAATTATAAATTGTTGAACTACAAATTTATAAATCATTATTTGGATGGATTTGATCAATCCATGGAAATAATGATTTATAAACGTGTGGGCTTAAGCATATAACATTCGCGCATTTAAACTCCTATTGACTCATAATTTGTTTGCTCGATTCATTCTTTAATTTTGTCCTTCTAATTCTTTGGTCATGAGATGGGTGTATTGGGGTTATTCCAAAACCGCCAATTGAGGAGGATATCAAGCGTCTTTGAAAGACACTGTAGAAATCTTCTTCTAACGGGACTGAGGAGCCTTATTAACCACGTAAATTACCTAATAACTCTTAGTGGATAAATTTATCGATTGTAGTATCTTTTCATAAATCACTAACTAAACTGTGACATCAGTTAGTAGGATTAGTCATTTAAGCTTTATAGCATTGGACGATGATAATCTATAATGCTTGACAATACAACTTGCACTAGTTTGTGATCAATGAAATGACTATCTTTTGATTCCTAATTCTACATCGTTCTATTATTATCTTTCTTTGCTTTTCAATTTTAAATTCATGTAGTATAACGCAACCATTAAATGAATACTCATTATGATTTGATTTGTGTTGCATAAAAATCATGTAGTCAATGAAAGTTATGATTGAAGCACGAATGCGCCAAGTTATTAGTGAATACGTTGCTGTATCATTTACTGAATTCATGTCCAACATGAATGATAGATCTGGAACTAGAGCTGAAGCTACAGCTGGTGGAACTGGAACCGGTGGAGCTGAAGCTGGAGCCAATACTGTTTGTGGTACTGACGGAACAAATATACCCGAAATTAGAGGCTATAACTACACTTCATTCATTAAGTGCAAACCGTAGACTCTTAAAGGGACTAAAGATGATGGAGGATTATGTCAGTTGTTGAAAAGCTGGCGTCAGTCTTTCGAATCTGTGACCCTAATCAGCAGGATAATGTGCAGTTTGAAATCGCTACTCTCCAAGGTCGTGCATTAATTTGGGAATGACAGATTGTCTTTCATAGGTATTGTTACTTATGGGACACCATAGACTAAGGTGAGGAAGACGTTAACTGAGGAGTTTGTCCTCGAAGTATTTCCAAGGTATGGAGCAAGTGTTGTACAACCTGAAACTGAAGATCGTTTTTTGCAATAGAGCTCGTAAGTATATCGATAAAAAAAGTGGTGAACCATTCCTAGGCAGGTATCGGAGAAGTAATCGTAAGAGAAGTGAGTAGAAAATGTTCCAGTCATTTATGACTATCGTAGAGTGTTTCTGGAAGAATTACCTGGGCTTCGGCCTCCAAGGCAAATATAATTCCAAATTGATCTAATCTATGGTGCTGCAATTGTGGCACGTGCGCCATATCGATTAGCACCATCCGAGCTGAAGTAATTATTTTTGCAGTTGCAAGAACTATCTGATAGAGGTTTTATTCGACCGAGGTCGTCACTTTGGGGAGCTCTTATTGTATTCGTTAAGAAGAAAGATGCTTCGTTCCATATGTGCATCGTTTACCGAGAGCTGAATAAGCTAACGATCAAGAATCGTTATCTGTATCTAAGAACTTATGATCTACCTGATCAACTTTAAGATTCTCGTGATTTCTCCAAGATTGATCTTCGTTTTGGTTACTGATAGGTGTGTAAACACCCATCCTTTTTACCACATAACTACAATAATAACCGAGTCAAAACGTGTATTTTATGTCGTAAATGTCAGAATTATGCGTGGTTTGTGTTTTTGTTGTGATTTAGGACGAAAATGTGAAAAGAGGAGAAAACACGAGCATTCACGGGCTTTTATCGAAGAAAAACACAAAAGACGAAGTTAAGAAATCAAGAGTGCAAAAAGAACGGAAGTCCAAGACCAATTCAGAAGATTTATCGAAGAAAAAGTCAAAAGACGGAAGTTTACTTAAAGACGAAGAACTCAAGTCTAATTTATTGAAGAATTACAAGACGAGTTTAAAGAAATCCCGAGACAAAGTCATTAGAGTCAAAGAACTAAGAAGATTAAGGACCTAATGATGCAATTAAAGAAAGAAGAAAGAGGGGAGGAAGCTTCCTAAGCACCTCCCTAATCTCCTATAAATAGGATTCATTTTCATTTCATTAGTTTTTGTTGGCTAATAGTGACAATTAGTTCTTCCATTTTGATTACCTTGCACTTTAATTACATGTCATTTAAATACATTGTCTTGCACCTTAAATACCTTTAATTTCAAGTAAGTTTCCTTTTAATTATTGTCAATCTTTACTTTTATTGTTCATATCCTATCTACCTTTCTTGTTAATCTTTAATCTTTATGCTTTATGTTCATGTTTATGTTTTTGAGTTTTTATTAATTTGATTAAAGTGGGTTTTGATTATTTTGATTATTATTGTTAGTTTGATTGTTTTGGATTGATAGGTTATTGTTATTAGATCACTATGATTAGTTTGATTTAATCTTGTGGTTGATTTTGATTAGATTAGATTGGATTCGTGTTCTTTTTGTTCTCCTTGTTCTTCGTTACTGTTCTTTTCCCAGGTTTATTCTGGACCGACACTTTATTCCGAACTAAGGGTTTGTGCAAGTTTATTATGGATCGACTTATATTCCGGATAAAGGAGTTGTGTTGAGAAAGTTCTGAATAAAGCACTATTCAGGATAAGTGACATATTCCGAATCAGTGCAATATTCCGAGTCAGTGGATATTCCGAACCAACCAGTTATTCCGGATAAAGGGGCGTTCATTCGGAATATTTGATATTCCGGATAAAGGCTTTGTGAAGAAAACATTCCGAATCAAAAGTCTTCATTCGGAACATTCCGAACGAAGGCTTCATTCGGAACATTCCGGATCAGTGGAAGTTCCGAACCAAGGATATTCCGGATCAAGGACTTTTATTCGGAATAATTAATTATTCCAGATCAAGGTCTTCATTCGGAAGATTCAAAGTTCCGAATCAAGGAGTTCATTCGGAACATCAAGTATTCCGAACCAAGGCAACATTCCGAATAAAGAGTTTATTCCGGATAAAGTGACATATTCCGAGTAAAGGATTTATTCCGGATCAAGGGTTTTGGCTAATATTTCGAGTGAAGAAGAATCATTCCGAACGAAGGTGACATTCCGGATGAGTGATTATTCCGAACGAAGGTTTATTCATGATGAGTTGTTTTCAGGTTCTTTTTAGTTTCTGTTTTTAATTTTTAATTTTCAAGCTTTATTTTTCCCGCCTTTTTCCTTAGTCGAACTTTAAGATTACTTGCCTTAGATTTATTTTAGCCTTGCCTTATTTTAAGTTTTAGTTGCGTTTTAAGTTTGCCTTAGATAGTTTTAAGTTTGCGTTATTTACTTTTAATTGCTTTTTAATTTTCGTCAAGCTCTTAATTTCTCGCCATTTATTTTAAATTAGGTTTAGATTTATTTTACCGGATTTTTACTTTAAAGTTTTGCACTTTTTAATTACTACAACGACACAACTATTTGTTTCACCAAAGACAGCTGAGTCACATAGTTAACCAAGGATCAATTCGATTAGACCAGAACAACGAACTTTAACTTTTTAACTGAGTAAAATCTAGTTATCAAATGACGCCGCTGCCGGCTCTTTTCGTAAAGATTAACGGTTTTCTGTGAGAGACGCGTTGCTTTTTGGGATCCGTTCATTCGTGAGCGTTATTTTTCTTGCTTAAAAATTTCAAAAAAAACCATAAAAATTTAAAAATTGTTAAAAAATCCATAAAAATTAAAAATTTTCAAAAATCCAAAAAGATTTTATTTTTTATCTTTATAGTGTATATATATTCTCTTTGTGTTTGGTATTGTTTTCTTTTGACTTTGTAGGTGTATGCGTACTAGATCTTCCACTTATCAAGAGCCCGAGACTCCTGAAGATTTAGCTATGGCAAGTGTTAACAACAATAATCCACCGCACCTTAATAATAACAACAATGTTCTTCCACAGCCCGATCTTAGGACAATGGAGGAGCTTTGTCAACCAACCATGTTTGGACGAGGAGGACCGATTGCGCCGATGCAAATCACGGCTCCGGAGTTTTCGTTGAAGAACCACATGATTCAGCAAGTGCAAATTAATCCTTTTCGAGGAATGCCTGATGATGATACCAACAAACACCTTGACAAATTCATTACAATCACTCAAAGCATGAAGTTGCCTGGTGCCACAATGGATGTTCTTCGCCTTCAACTCTTTCCACATACTTTATCACACCACGCCGAGAAATGGTTTGATCGTCTCCCGAAGAATTCAATTCATACTTGGGATGACATGACTCAACGCTTTTTGTCGCGCTACTTTCCACCACCCATGGTCACGAGACTTCGCAATCAAATCAGCGGTTTCATGCAAGAACCCGATGAATCTCTCTTTGATGCTTGGGAAATATATAATGTTTTGATCGATCGTTGTCCAAACCACAACATGCTGACCTAAATTGATACTTTCTATAACGGTTTGACTTTTCGTGATCGTGATACGATTAATGTAGCCGCCGGTGGCACATTTATGAAAAGAAGACCCGAGGAGTGTAGAGAGCTTATTGAAAACATGACTACTCATCACAAAAACTGGGATTCCTCCGCTTCTTTAAGGAACAACCCGAGAGTCAATGTTTCTTCTACTTCAGCAAACCCCGACATGACCGAATTCACCCGCATGATGGCCGAAATGAAAAAAAAATATCTTTCTTCTCGCTACAAACCAACAACAAGTTAAAGCGGTAGCCAATCCTTGTGAAACATGCGGCGGTCCTCACTCATACACTGATTGTCCTTCTACTCAAGGAAATCCGGAAAATGTGTATGCAGCTTATGGTAATTATTCGCCGGAAAATTACCAAGCCCGACCTCAAGGGGGTCGAAATTTGCTAAGTTACCATTCAAACAACTACCTTTCCCCCGATTTTTCTCCTCAAAAGCAAAATCCCAACAACAATTACACTAGAAGCAACCAAATCCCACCTAGAGCTTCTAATCCTTATCACCCACCCGCTCAACAAGCCCTACCCATGAATCAAGATGTTGAAGCCTTGATGAGAACCCAAGGAGAGCAAATCAAGAATCTATAGAGCCAAATAATCAATTTGAAAGGGGATATCACCAAGCAAGGGAATGACATTAGATCCGAGCTTCGAGATAATATACAATCATCCTTCAGCAATCAAACGAATGATTTGAAGAATATGCTGGTTAGTTTCTTGCCCACCACTCAACCCTCTACTTCGAGTTCTCTACCTTCAAACACCGTCACCAATCCGCGAGCGAATGTGAGTGCTATTACTACCCGTAGTGGAGTCACTTTAGTAGGACCACCTATCCCACCCCCATCATCTACACCTCCTCCACCACCATTTATCCCTACTCCTCCCACACCTAGTATTAGTACACCATTACCGTCTCCGCCTCGTCATGACGATGTCCCTAAGAAGGACCCTTCAACATCTCAACCTTCACCTTCTACACCTCCACCACCTAACCCCAGCATTCCTTACCCTTCTCGACTCAACAAGGCCAAACTCCACACCAAGGATGACATTCAAGTGTCGAATTATTTGAAGATGATCTCTCAAATGAATTTCAACATTAGCCTTTTTGAAGCACTTGTCCATATGCCGAAATTTGTCAAAGCATTCAAGGAATTGCTGAACAAGAAGGAGAAGCTGGTTGAGCTCGCCAACACACGCTTAAATGAAAACTGTTCTGCAGTTATTCTTAAAGAACTTCCGGAGAAACTTGGAGATCCCGGTTGTTTTGTGCTTCCTTGTACTTTTAACCAAACCGACAAATTTACTGCCTTAGCCGATCTCGGGGCAAGTATTAATTTGATGCCTTTAAGTGTTTGGAAAAAGTTATCATTGCCCGACCTTACACCCACAAAAATGACTCTTGAGCTAGCCAATCGCACTCTCGCTTACCCCGTTGGTATTGCCGAAGATGTGTTCATTAAAGTTGGCACATTCACTTTCCCGGTCGACTTTGTCGTTGTTGATTATGAAATGGACCCTCGTATTCCGTTAATACTTGGATGCCCATTCTTGAGAACCGGTAGAGCTTTAATTGATGTGGATAAATGTGAGCTCATCTTAAGATTCGGGGATGATGCACAAGTTTTTGAAATGGGGAAGCTTACAAGCAAATCCTATGGAAGAGAATCAGCGAATATGATTAATGTGCTTGATGATTTTGCCATTTACACCAATCCTCTATTCGACTCTTGCTATGATAATCCACTTTTTCAAGATGATGCGGATGATTCTCTCTCCAATTTAGAACCTTCTCCTATATATGATTCTCCACCGATCTATGATGCTTATGATGATGATTCTAGCTTCGATGGAGATGATTATGATGACTTTACTTCCGAGTATCCCGACATGCCCACTTATGATGATTTTGATGAGGCTGATACTCTTTCGAGTGATTCTTCTCATGATGAAGATCCTCCGCCATCCATGCTTAATCCTATTTTAGATGACTACTCATTTGAGGAAGACTTCTCTACTTTTCTCAATACTTACTTTCCTCATGAGAGTGATGCTCCTCCTTTAGACTTTGATGATTATGGTCTTGATCCTACTTTGGATTTGAAGAAAATTCGTTCAAAGGAGAAGCAACCAGACGACACCAACATCCGCAGCACGTATGATTTGACACCTCTTTGTCCACCTTCTGAGGACGAGGTTGTGCATCTTCTTCGCGGATCATCTTCAAATTCTGCTGAGCATGAGTGCTATTTTCCCCTAAAGGAAAAGGTGTTCGACCCCGGTATTGATATTCTTCAGCCATCTCAGTACCCACCTGATGAAATAAAAAGAAAAATCTTTGGAACTTTTGAAGATATGCTTGCACCACCTCACCACCCTTGCTACCACCGTGCTCCATCTTTGCTTAAGGGAAACTTGCCTATTGTTCTTTGGCTTGTCTTGTTCGCCTTAAGCTTGTGTTATTTGATGGATGAAAACTATGTCTTTGATCCCCGGTGGATGTGTTTCATGCTTCTTCCTATGATAATCAAGGTCGAGTCAGGCTCACGACTCGGTGAACAAAAATCAAGCGCTTCTTGGGAGGCAACCCATGTATCTATCTTTTAGCTATTTTTATCCTAAGTGTAGGGGAGACCCGTTGGTGTTTGCTATTTCCTCTCTTATTATATTCAGGGATTCGAGCGCTCAATGATCCACTCTTGATGATTTTTGACGACCCATGATTCCGTGTTCCCATCTTCCCGGTTCTATCCTAAACTCTTTTCGATTCACTATTTTATATTTCTCAATATTAAAATAGGAATCTCGTTAGTTATCTTTTCCTTAGCAAGATTTAAATAAAGTGCACAATGTCCTAAGTGTCGAGGAGTAACTCCCACATGCTTAAACATTAAGGACAATATTTATATTAAGTGTAGGGGGACTTCTATCGAATTTAAGTGATCTTTTCCTTGTATTTGTCCACATTTTAACCGGAAAATCAAATTTTCGACATTTTTCAAAATTTTTGATCTATTTTGGCCTATTAGTTTTCCCTTTGTATAGTTATTTTTTTCTTTGCTAGAATAAACTTATAATAAAGTTGTTTTAATTTTCAAACGTTGTGAATCTTTTGACTCAACCCGAGTTTACTTATCTAAGTTTACTCTAGCTAGTATCCTTAACGTGTTTAAGTCGAGATTTGCTAGGCTTTTATATAGGGAGCTATAAAACGCGAAAGTCTTAACTCTCACGGGTTAAGAACAAGAACTTTTCGCAAGTTCCTATAATTGATCCTAGAGAGTCGTTTATCAAGGGAACTTTAAAATACGATTTCTAAACTTGAAAAAGTCTAAGAGTTTGCAAGATCCTATAGGCGACTCGAAAACCCAAAACTTTGATTTAATAGGCTAAGCATCCACGAGTCTCATTCCTTGAGATTTTAAACTGTGGAGAACGAGAGATGATAGAGTCAATTATAAGTTTGGTATTCTTTCGTGAATTTATGCGAGTTAATTATAAGCCTATTCTCCCATCGCCTGCTAATAAATTTATCTGCAATAAATAAGGTTGTACGATTTGAAAAGTTACTTAGCTTCTAGCCCAAGATCGTTTAAAAGTTGCTCGGTATGGATTTGAGTTCATAGCCAAGGCATAACTTATTGAAGCGGGATGCAAAGATGGGCGAGTCTAAAAAGGTCCTAACAAGGCATGAGGGCTACATTTTGTTGCTAAAGATCCAAAGTGATGTGAATAATCATTTATCAAGAATCAATATGAAGGATCGAGACACACGACGAAAAGCAAGTACTCCCCAAAAAGATCATGGAGAAGTCTATCCGAAAAAACCCTAGCAAGGTATGAGGATAAATAGATCCAAGTACTAAAAGGAGGCGGATCGTTTTATATCAAAATCCCAAATAAAGATTGGAGAAAAATGAAGAAGTCGTGGTCCAAATATGAAGAATCTCTCAAAATTTCAAGTGAAGAAATTCCCATTATGAAGAGAGGACCATTATTTCATGAACGTCTCTCAAGATTTAAAGTATGAAGTCGCTGCTAAATATCGGTCCGAGAAAGGTCTCAAATCACGAAGCGAGTTATGCCAAGATATGAACTTTTTGAGTTCCCGAGAAGCAGTTTTAAAAGATTTTGTCCTTTAGCTAACTATTGATTAAATCGTCCCACTTTATTTTCAGCCTAAATAACTATTGAAATAAGTCAACAATGCATCCTCGTGATCATTCAAGACAATAATAAAATATAAGAGATACACCTAGGAATAAGGGAGTCTAAGTGAATAATTGGCCCACATGAGTTCGTCTTAGTTTGCTAACTTATAATAACAATGATCTCGTTTTTAAGCTTGGTTTGGAGAAAGTGAAAACTTGAGGATGATGATCATTCATGACATTTCCAAAACCCGAAGGTATGTTTTTAATTCCTTTACTTGTTTTTGTTATTTTCTATCTCTAGAATAAAGGCCAATGTGGATTGATTGTGATGAAAAATGTAATCGTGCTTTGTAACTAATGCATTGCATGAGGACATTGCAATGGTCAAGTGTAGAGGATTTGATAGATGTGTAAACACCCATCCTTTTTACCACTTAACTACAATAATAACCGAGCCAAAACGTGTATTTTATGTCGTAAATGTCGGAATTATGCGTGGTTTGTGTTTTTGTTGTGATTTAGGACGAAAATGTGAAAAGGGGAGAAAACACGGGCATTCACGGGCTTTTATCGAAGAAAAAGACAAAAGACGAAGTCAAGAAATCAAGAGTGCAAAAAGAACGGAAGTCCAAGACCAATTCTGAAGATTTATCGAAGAAAAAGTCAAAAGACGAAAGTTTACTTAAAGCCGAAGAACTCAAGTCTAATTTATTGAAGAATTACAAGACGAGTTTAAAGAAATCCCGAGACAAAGTCATTTTAGTCAAGGAACTAAGAAGATTAAGGATCTAATGATGCAATTAAAGAAAGAAGAAAGAGGAGAGGAAGCTTCCTAAGCACCTCCCTAATCTCCTATAAATAGGATTCATTTTCATTTCATTAGTTTTTGTTGGCTAATAGTGACAATTAGTTCTTCCATTTTAATTACCTTGCACTTTAATTACATTTCATTTAAATACATTGTCTTGCACCTTAAATACCTTTAATTTCAAGTAAGTTTCTTTTTTTTATTGTCAATCTTTACTTTTATTGTTCATCTCCTATCTACCTTTCTTGTTAATCTTTAATCTTTATTCTTTATGTTCATGTTTATGTTTTTGAGTTTTTATTAAATTGATTAAAGTGGGTTTTGATTATTTTGATTATTATTGTTAGTTTGATTGTTTTGGATTGATAGGTTATTGTTATTAGATCATTTGTGATTAGTTTAATTTAATCTTGTGGTTGATTTTTGATAGGTGTGTAAACACCCATCCTTTTTACCACTTAATTACAATAAGAACCGACCCAAAACGTGTATTTTATGTCATTTATGTCGGAATTATGCGTGGTTTGTGTTTTTGTTGTGATTTAGGACGAAAAGGTGAAAATTGGAGAAAACACAGGCATTCACGGGCTTTTATCGAAGAAAAAGACGAAAGACGAAGTCAAGAAGTCAAGATTGCAAAAAGAACGGAAGTCCAAGACCAATTCTGAAGATTTATCGAAGAAAAAGTCAAAAGACGGAAGTTTACTGAAAGCCGAAGAACTCAAGCCTAAATTATTGAAGAATTACAAGACAAGTTTAAAGAAATCACGAGACAAAGTCATTAAAGTCCAAGATTTAAGAAGATTAAGAACTTAAGGACTTAATGGTGCAATTAAGGAAAGAAGAAAGAGGGGAGGAAGCTTCCTAAGCACCTCCTAATCCTCCCCTATAAATAGATTTGGATTTCATTCATTTTTCTCTTGTTGGATAGAGTGACACTAGTTCTTCCATTTTCATTTCCTTGCACATTTAAATACATGTCATTTACTTAATTGTCAAATTTAATTAATTGTCTTGCACCTTAAATACATTTAATTTCAAGTAAGTTTCCTTTTAATTATTGTCAATCTTTACTTTTATTGTTTGCTCTCCTATCTACCTTTCTTGTTTGATCTTAATCTTCATGCTTTATTGTTTATGTTTATGTTCTTGATTTTTATTGATTTAATTAAGTGGGTTTTGATTATTTTTATTGGTTTGTTAGTTTGATTTTTTTGGATTGTTTGTTTATGATTAGTAGATGTTTATTGATTAGTTTGATTTAATCTTGTGGTTGATTTTGATTAGTTTTGGTATATTTGTAGCTTTTTGTTTGCCCGTGTTCTTCGTTTTCTGTTTCCCAGGAATATTCCGGATCAAGCCCAGATTATTTCGAGTGAAGGTGTTTGTTGAAAAAGTTCCGGATCAAGGGTTGTTCATCCGGAATATTAAACATTCCGGACCAGCAAAACATTCCGAGTGAAGGCTTTGTGAAGAAACATTCCGGATCAAGGAGATATTCCGGATCAAGGAAGATATTCCGGATAAAGGAGTTTTATTCGGAATAATTTATTATTCCGGATCAAGTTCTTCATCCGGAATCTTCAACATTCCGAACCAAGGAAATTATTCCGGATCAACTTGTTCATTCGGAATATTTTAATATTCCGGATCAAGGTTCATTCGGAATATATTCCGAACGAAGGGCCAAGGAATTATTCCAAATCAAGAGTTCAGATTCAAACATTCCGGATCAAGGCCTTATTCCGAGTCAAGACTTTATTCCGGATAAGTGACATATTCTGGATAAAGGATTTATTCTGGATCAAGGGTTTTGGCTAATATTCCGAGTAAAGAAGAATCATTCCGAACGAAGGTGACATTACGGATGAGTGATTATTCCGAACGAAGGTTTATTCCGGATGAGCTGATTTCAGGTTCTTTTTAATTTCAGTTTTTAACTTTCTGTTTTTAATTTTCAAGCTTTACTTTTCCCTCCTTTTTACTTAGTTGCACTTTAAGTTTACCTGCCTTAGATTTATTTTAGCCTTGCCTTAGTTTAAGTTTTAGTTTTAGTTGCTTTTTAAGTTTGCCTTAGATAGTTTTAAGTTTGCGTTATTTACTCTTAGTGCCTTTTAATTTCTCGTCACGCTTTTAAATACTTGCACAATTTATTTTAAATTAGACTTAGATTTACTTTAACGTCATTTACCTTTACGTCTTTGAACATTTATTTTAAAAACAACCAAAAATTCTCTTTTTCACCAAAAACAATTGAGTCGTACTTTGAACCGGAAATCAATTCGATTAGACCACGACAAAGAACTTTTTACATACAAAATCTTAGTTATCAATTTTGATTAGATTAGATTGGATTCATGTTCTTTTTTTTCTCCTTGTTCTTCGTTAATGTTCTTTTCCCAGGTTTATTCCGGATCGACAATTTATTCCGAACGAAGGGTTTGTGCAAGTTTACTCCGGATCAACTTATATTCCGGATAAAGGAGTTGTGTTGAGAAAGTTCCGAATAAAGCACTATTCAGGATAAGTGACATATTCCGAATTAGTGCAATATTCCGAGTCAGTGGATATTCCGAACCAACCAGTTATTCCGGATAAAGGGGCGTTCATTCGGATTATTTGATATTCCGGATCAAGGCTTTGTGAAGAAAACATTCCGAATCAAAAGTCTTCATTCGGAACATTCCGAACGAAGGCTTCATTCGGAACATTCCGGATCAGTGGAGGTTCCGAACCAAGGAGATATTCCGGATCAAGGAGTTTTATTCGGAATAATTAATTATTCCGGATCAAGGTCCTCATTCGGAAGATTCAAAGTTCCGAATGAAGGAGTTCATTCGGAACATCAAGTATTCCGAACCAAGGCAACATTTCGAATAAAGAGTTTATTCCGGATAAAGTGACATATTCCGAGTAAGGGATTTATTCTGGATCAAGGGTTTTGGCTAATATTCCGAGTGAAGAAGAATCATTCCGAACGAAGGTGACATTCCGGATGAGTGATTATTCCGAACGAAGGTTTATTCCGGATGAGCTGTTTTCAGGTTCTTTTTAGTTTCTGTTTTTTATTTTTAATTTTCAAGCTTTATTTTTCCCGCCTTTTTCCTTAGTCTCACTTTAAGATTACTTGCCTTAGTTTTATTTTAGCCTTGCCTTATTTTAAGTTTTAGTTGCTTTTTAAGTTTGCCTTAGATAGTTTTAATTTTGCGTTATTTACTTTTAATTGCTATTTAATTTTCGTCACGCTCTTAATTTCTCGCCATTTATTTTAAATTAGGTTTAGATTTATTTTACCGGCTTTTTACGTTAAAGTTTTGCACTTTTTAATTACTACAACGACACAACTATTTTTTTCACCAAAGACAGCTGAGTCACATAGTTAACCAAGGATCAATTCGATCAGACCAGAACAACGAACTTTAACTTTTTAACTGAGTAAAATCTAGTTATCAGTTACCATCAACTTCGCATACGCGAAGAAGATATTCCTATTACGGCATTTAGAACTCGTGATCATCATTATGAGCTTCGTCTTATGCCTTTTGCTTTGACCAATACACCTGCTGTATTCATTGACTTAATGAATCGTATGCGTAAGCCGTATCTTGATAAATTCGTGATCGTTTTCATTGATGATATTATAATCTGCTCTAAGAGCGAGGAAGAACATGCCGAACACTTAAGGATTATCTTGAACTTGTTAAAGAACGAAAAGTTTTACGCGAAATTCTCAAAGTGTGATATTTGGCTTAGTTCCGTACGATTTCTCTGACATGTGATTGATAAAAGTGGGGTACATGTTGATCTTACGAAAATCGAAGCCATCGTAAATTTGAATGCTCCAACTACTCCAACTGAAGTATGACAATTTCTAGGTTTGGCTGGTTACTACTAAAGGATTTTATTTGATATCAAAAGCATTAACTAAGCTAACTAAAAAGAATGAACTGTATGAATGGGGCGATGGTGAAGAGAAAGCTTTTCAAACCATGAAAATAAAACTCTGCAACACGCTGATCTTATCGTTACGCGAAAGAAGTAAAGATTTTGTTGATGATCGTGATACATCTCCTATTTGATTTAGAGCTGTTTTATTTGCGTATGCTTCTAGGAAACTACATAACCCCTGACTTGTAATTGGGTGTGGTGATTTTTAATCTTTGCCTTTGGAGACCTAAATTGTGTGGCACTAAATGTATGGTATCCACCGATAGGAAGTGCCTACAATGTATTCTGGAATAAAAAGAGGTAAGTGATTACGATTGTGTTATTCGTTATCATTTGGGAGGTAAGAGCAAATTATAATGGATTCATTGTTAAGTTCTCGAAAACTTAGTCTGGATTTAATTCAATTTGTGTCAACGTTGACCGACTGACTCTGCTAATTACATTCTGACAAATAAATTGATCGCCCTAACTAAGAATCGTTTGTTAACTGCTCGTAGTAGACATAGAAGTTATTATAATGTGAAACGAAAACCTTTGGAAATCGATGTATGTAGAAAAGTTATGCCAAAGCTATCACCATGTAAAAGGTGTTATATATTTTGGAAAACGTGGGAAGTTAAGTCCTCGTTATATTTAGACCATTCGAGATTATATCGAGTGTTGGTCCGGTGGCATGAAAACATAAATTACCTCGAGAGTTACAAGGAATTCACAATATTTTCCATATGTCGAACCGAAAGAAATTTCTTTCTAACAAAGATCTTATTATCCTTCTTGATGAAGTATGAATCGACAGTAAGTTGCATTTCATCAAAGAACTTGTTGATATTGTCGATAAGGAAGTTAGGCAACTAAAACAAAGTCGTATTCCTATTGTCAAATCTGATGGAACTCAAGACGAGGACGAAAAGACATTTAACTCTTTGATTTCAATGAGCGATCGAAGAAGAACGCAAGTTGATCTTCGAGACAAACATCTCAATTTGGTGGGGATGATATGACAATTCGTCAATTTCAGGTCGATATTTTAATCCCGGCTATTAAATATTATATGTTTACTTTAACAAGAATTTTAAATTATCGACTAACCGAGAAGGTTATGGATTAAAACATAACGTAAGAATGTCGTTTAGATGAAAACCGATAAGGAATACGTTAGGTATCAATATTATATTCTCAAAATATCATATGAATGATTTTATTGTATCTATTTTTATTTCTCGTGTTTTACGTTTTAACGAATGACGAGAACTATTAATGATCGACGGACGCCCAAAAATTTACGTTTTATTATCGATTGTTTCGATATTTATTATTTCCGACGTTTTCGATTTATTTACGTTTTAATTCGGGTCGAAGCTATATTATTATATTCATGAAGCGTTTTAACTTTTACGAAACCCGAGTCCCGTAAATATTTTTAAATTTGACTAATAGTCATTTTCTACCCTTTAAATTACCTAATTGATTTATAGTCCACAAGAATGACTAAATAGAAAAAACTACCCTCAACTTCCATTACTATATAAATCAAATTTACACCTAACATTCCACTAACACTTCATTTTTATAAAATTTCTCACACACTCCTTCCTCCCACCCCTTGTTGCCGTCCCATATTCATCAAACAAACACCCAATTATTTTGATTTCTACTTTGATTTAGAAAAATCTAATTGAAGTCCCATCTTAGTTTTCATAAGGTGATCACATCTATACTAAAATTTCTATAATGCATGAAGTTTTGAAAATTTATATAAACAAGAATTTGTTGAATGTATTTTATGATTATGCATGTGATGATCATGTTATTTTGATAATAAAAGTTTAATTTTTGATGTGGGTTTTTATTTTTATGAATTATACAAGTGATTTAGAGTAATCAAAATGGTTTTATGTGTCGAAGGCGTAAAACTGTCCGGTTTTTATATCTCAAAGATGTGTGGGGCAGAAGGCCTTAGGAGTAATATTTTTTGATGAAATTGGAACTGAGTCTTAATCAGTTTATGTGTGAGTTTTTCACCAAGTTTTGTCGAAATTGGACAAGTCTAGATAGGGTAGATTGGTGTGTACATGCTGATTTTAGTTTGAACACGTAGTTCAATGCTCGTGTGGCGTGAGTTGAGTATTCACTATTGGACATGATGATTTACTCAAGTGTTTAGTCATTTTATCAATGACTTAGGTACTGTTCCGAGTGAAGTAAAATGATAGTTTGACTTGCGTTGACTTGGCGTCTTATGACGGGTTAATGACGAGAGTGCAAGTGTTTTAACCAATAGTTTTGGATAAATGGTGTGACAATCTAACATTTTCAGGTAGTGAATTATTTTCTCGTATAATATTTTGAAACTTATTTATGTGTTGGTTGATGAACTCACAATTTACGGTTTTAAATTTGGGCTTACGTGCATAATTTAGCGTCCTTTACGACTAAACCGGAAACCTTAGGATTACGTATTTACGTTTTTGAACTCCGTTTTTGATGAGACAATTTTTATTGGATTCGTTTTGTGACGTTGATTCATAATTTATAAAAACGTTTTTTTTGTGAAACGACCCGAGGGCACGCAAATCGAGAAAACTAGAATCGAGGAATACCCGTAAATTAGTGAGGTGGGACAAAATAAATTATCCCACCCCACTACACACATGGGACGGCACAGATGACACCACATCAAGGGTGTGGCATCATGTTAGCTTATAACTTACAAGTGTAAGTTAAGCTTACACTTTAAGCTACCAAACTAGCTAAAACCATTAACCATTTCACATACCACCATTTACACATGCAAAATCAACCAACAATCCTCTCAACATCACCACCATTGCCGTCCACTTTTAAGCACAAACACCCCTTCTTGATCTTTTCTAGCCACAAAATACTTGTTATCTAGCTCTATCATGGAGTTACCTTAAAGCCTTGATCATTTGGTGGCCATTTTAACAACAAAGGACGTGATTTTCTTGTGTCCTAGGGCTGATTTCTCAACTTATTTTCTTGGTGTTTGATGATCTTGGAGTTACTTTTGGTGTTCATCAAGTTCTTGTCTTCCAAAAACAAGATATACTCTTGGTTGGTAAAAAGGATCATCCTCTCCATTTTCTCTTGTTATTTTTGTAAAGATCAAATGTATTTTCTTTCTTGTTGTATATGTATATGATGAATATATGATGATAAAAATGTTGTGTGGGGATCAAGTGTTGATAAATATGCTTAAAAAGGTTAATAACCATAAGAAACAAGGCTAAAATCATGCTTTTTTAGTTGGCTGTATAAAAACAGTATGTAACTAAAACTTGAACTGATAAACTTGCATGGCAGAATCCATTTACAGTAAGTACAAGATGTCATACACATGTGAGAGTTGGTCATGCAATGGAATCATTAAAATGAGTGAGATATGATCAAAACAAGATGAGTGTGCTAATCTGAATAAGCTGTTTTGTAGGGACTGGTAAGGCTAGATAAACTTAAAATGAGCAGTAGCTATAACTAAGTTAAATGTAGCACATAATATGAAGATCATGCCATCCAAAAATGTGCTTCTAATTCATTGTAGAACTCTAGATATGATAAAAATGGTGAAGATGAAAATAAAAATCAGATTTTGAGAATTAATGTTTATTACTATTATATAAGCACTCAAAATTATATTGTATAAAATGTAAAAATTAAAACCCACTAACTTATGAATTTCATTTATATAAATATGTATAAGGTTAAATAAATGGATAAATTATAAAAATGGTAGAGGAATAATACTTATAAGTTATAAAAACTATAAACTTGATTTTTACGACTTTTTCGGCTATTACCGTAAAATTAACGTTTTTCGCCAATTAAAACTTAGACGATCAAACCCGTCTAATGTAAAGTTTTTAAAAGTCATATACTGATATATAAGTATCTAATACAAGTAAAAACCGATAAAACCCGAACTATAAGACATACGGACATTAACGAGCTAAGTAAGCATATTGGACTAATAATTGGACTAAATAAGTTAAACACTTATAAAAAGTACTTATTGGGCTTAACCCATTTGAGCCCAATATGTAAAGTGTGAATACTGATAATATAAATATAAAATGGATTAAAACAAGTTAAAGAACTTATAATAAGCTTATTGGACTTAAAATATATAAATAAGGTAAAAGTAGTAAACTAGTAAAACGTTATCAATACATAAACACTAAAATGAGTAAATAAGGATATATAAACCCACTTGATCATCATCATATGTACAAATCATCATATGTATATTGTTATTCCGATAAAAGTCATTGGACAAAAGTCTAAGACCGATTATTATTTATATAGGTTTCCGTGACCGAAGCACGCCCGTAGCCGATAATCCGCCTTTCATTATCAACGTGAGTTCATAGCCTCGCACTCTTTTAAATGTTTTATAAAATGATTTGTAAACCAGCGAGGGAGATAACATGCTAGATTTTTATAAAAATAGAACACAAGTAGTCCCGATGGTATGCTTAATGATATGGACCCGAATGATGCTATGACCCTATAAACGAGACAAAAAGGATTATTAGTAGTTAGGTTATGTCACTTAAAGTCCCATTAGCATGAATTGTGAACTACCGGGATTTGGTAGACGCTTATGCATTTGATAGTACTTGGGGACGATCACCCCAGTTCGCGCCTTGACGGTTGATCCCCGTCGTACCACATCGATTGGTAAGCGAATTTATGTATGAGAAGATTCCATAGCGTGATTTTTGTGACGACACGCTAACTTAGATGGGCAAATTGTTTGTCGGGTTCGCGGCCCGTTCTTTTCATAGTAAGGTAACAATGTCATGCGGCTAATAATAATCCTAAAATGTATCCTATATAATCTAAATATCCGATATGATACGACGCTAATAACGATGATAATATTACCTATAATGGTAATATTGAGGCTACGGTCTCATGGACGGTTTAAGATGTATGCTTGATTTATATATTGCCTGACTAGCAATACGAGGACTTACTTCTGATATTATACTTGTGTTCTGATTTTAACGATTGTTTTATATAACGGTTTTTATTAAACTCTATGAATTCACTCGGTATTCGCTGATATGATTTTTGCATGTTTTTATCTCAGGTGCTTGAAGGTAATCCGGATGGAAATCGACTCTGATGGCCCACATAATATTAAAAATGTTCATTCGATCTATGTTTTGTAAACTTAATGACCTGTATAATTTGGGGCCTGTTGTACACTTTAAAACTTTTTATCGAATGAATGTATGTTGAACCTTGTACAACCATTTTTATGTGTTGTCTATGATTGGAGTTATTGTGCTATCCCATAGCACTCTGAAAGACCCTTCCGCTGTACCGATACAAAAAATGAGAGTGTTACAGTTTGGTATCAGAGCTCTCGTTATAGAGAACAAAAGATTTTAAAAACCAAGGTTTTGAACAAAACTTTTCAAAATCTTTTAACTATGAACATTTGAGAAAATATTTGAAAAATCTTTTGACTATAACGGTGCCAGAGATCTCCGACGTTACCAACAAGCCCTATGGAGAAGATATATATTTTGATATCTATAATTTAATTTATATATATGTATATATCGTGGATTTCAGTATGTAATTGTTTAACTAGTATGTTATCCTAATACGAGATATATATATAAATACATATTGTCATGGCTGACCCTAATATTCCTGTAGAAAACCATGCTATTCCCGAACCTAATGTAGATGATGATCCTTATTTAGACTTAGTAGATTATGATATGGATGATGAGGAGGAACCATTTGAGGATCCCGAGCCCGAGTTAGGACTAGGAGATCAGATTGCCCCTCAGGTTGATATGGTAGAGAATGAGATTGATAATGTGGATATTGAGAATGATGATGAGATTGGGTTAGAGAATTTAGATGTTGAGATTGACGACGAGGATGTCGAGGAGGATGTAGGTATAGACGATGAGGTTGATGATGATGAGGAAGCTGAGCTTATTTATCCTTATGATGTTCCAGAGGGCGAGCATTTGCCCCCACCAGTTGATTTGTCTGATTCTGAGGTTGAGCTACCTAGGGATGAAATGTCTGAATCGTCTGAATCTGATTCTGAATCAGAGGAGGATGATGATGACAATGCACCTGATGGTACTGATGGTGTTGCTACTCGTAGACGTGTGATAGGAGAGTCGTCTAGTACTCGAGAGGCTACTCATATTGATGGTCTTGCACCATGGGCCTTGAGACGTGATCTAGATGCTTCCCGTGTTAAGAGTAGTATGACAGAGATTGGATTAGGTGTTGTTCAGACTCAAGTTGCTTATTTGGAGTCGAAGACTAAGGTTGGCGAGAAAGAGCGGGAATTGCTTAGTTTGGATTTGACTGATGTAGAGCGTGGTTTGAATGAGGCTTTTAGGAGGTTATCAGTGTTAGAAAGTGGTGAGTTTGCTGAAATGAAGAAAAAGGTGAATTCTATGGAGATTCAGTTGAGTGTAGCTCGTGCGATGCGTGAGAAAGCTGAAAAGGAGTTGAATATATATGTGGGATGGAATAGTAGATTTTATGCTGACATGGTTGAAAGAGGAGTGATCCGTAAGCGCCCAGCTGAAGATGTGTCTAGTGATCGTCCGACAAAGATACAGAAGACGATGGATGATGGACCATCTGGCGGTTCTCAGTAGACCAGTCTGTATTTAGTAGTGACCTTTGTATCTTTTGTAATTTTGTAGCTTTGACTAAACCGACTTGTTAGTAGTAGACTTGACACAAATTTTGAGTATATATATAGTGCTAGAACTTTGATATTGGATGTAACTAAGACAATACTTTTGTTTCAAATCGAATGAAATATGTATCTTGTCTTGAATTCCATATTGTGCCTTATTTGTACCTTGATTATGAATTCAATCCATATTATATGAATCCTTGTTGGGTGAATGCTTAATACTTTGAAATTGTGAAATTATAGAACTATGCCGCCCAAGAAGGCTGTGACTGAGGATGATGTACGTAGGATTATTACGGACCAAGTTACCGCATCTGTGACTGAATTTATGGCAAATGCTAGAAATGAAGCTGGCGGTAGTGGAGCTGGCGGTAGTGGAGCTGGCGGTAGTGGAGCTGGCGGTAGTGGAGCTGGCGGTAGTGGAATTGGCGGTACTAATGTGAATGTAAATGCTAATAATGTGAATGCTAATGCTGGAGGAAATATAGGACGACTTGGAACTAATGCACCTGAAGTTGGTGGCTGTACTTATGTGACGTTCATGAAGTGTGAACCTCTACCTTTTAATGGAACTGAAGGTGCGGTAGGATTAAGCCATTGGATTGAGAAGATTGAGTTGGTGTTTCGGATTAGTAAGTGTAAGGAGGAAGATAAGGTGACTTTTGCTATGGATACTCTTAAAGGTCGTGCGTTGACTTGGTGGAACGGGAGAACTGCTTTCATGGGTCTTGATGCTGCTAATGCTACTCCTTGGGCTGAAATTAAGAAGTGGATGACTTTGGAGTTTTGTCCTCGTAGTGTGATCATTAGGTTAGAACAAGAGTTGATTCATTTGAGAATGAAAGGTGTGGACATTGATAGTTACACAAACCGATTCCATGAGTTGGCCTTGCTATGTCCTCGATTGGTTGAACCCGAAGAGATCCGAATTGAGCAATATATTAAAGGGTTGACCAGGAATATCCGGGGGGACGTGACATCATCTAAACCACTGGGCTTACCAACTCATTGGACAGATAATTCAGGATAGGGAAGATGAATCTCGTGTAGGTGAGAAAAGAAAGGGGGACGGTGATCGTGTAGATAGAGGTGATAATAGGAAGAATTTCAATTGCCGTCAGAACCAAAGAAAGGGGAATGCAAATGCTCTTATCAACAACACACCGCGCAACGATGATAGATGTCCTAAGTGTGGCAACAAGAGGCATGCTGGCGACTGCTGGAAGTGCTGAAATTGTGGAAAGCTTGGACACAAGGTTGAAAGGTGTAAGAAGGGAACCATTTGCTTCAACTGTAATGAAGAAGGTCATAGGAAATCGGAATGCCCCAAGTTGAAAGCGATTGTACCTGGAAGAAACCCCTAGGGTGGTATCTATCAACATGGAACAATTGAGGTGAAGAAAGAGGATCCGAATGTCGTTACCGGTACGTTTTTACTCAACAATCATTATGCTGTTGCTTTATTTGATTTGGGTGCCGATAGGAGCTTTGTATCCACTAAATTTAGTGCCCTTATTGACATTGAACCTGTTGAGATAAATACCAGTTACGAGGTGGAATTGGTTGATGGTAAATTAGTGAAAACTAATAAGCTATTAGAAGGATGCTCTCTAAATCTCTTGAACTATTCCTTTTCGATTGATTTGATGTTGATAGAATTAGGTAGTTTTGATATTATTATTGGTATGTATTGGTTGTTATCAAATAATGCTACTATTTTATGTGGAGAGAAGAAGGTTAAGATTCCTCTTAGGAATAGGACGTTAGTAATTGATGGTAATCGAGGTGAATCCCGTTTGAAAATCGTCTCATGTATTAAAGTCCAAAAGTACATCAAGAACGGTTGTGAGTTATTCTTAGCCGGACTTCCACCGATAAGGCAAGTAGAGTTTCGAATAGATTTAATTCCTGGTGCTGCACCGGTGGCACGTACGCCTTACCGATTAGCCCCTTCTAAATTAAAGGAGTTATCTGAGCAACTTAAGGAGTTGTCTGATAAAGGTTTTATTCGACCGAGCTCGTCACCTTGGGGAGCTCCAGTCTTGTTCGTTAAGAAGAAGGATGGATCTTTCCGTATGTGCATTGATTATAGGGAACTGAATAAGTTGACAATTAAAAATCGATATCCTTTACCTAGGATTGTTGATTTGTTTGATCAACTACAAGGATCTAGTGTGTATTCTAAGATAGATTTGCGGTCAGGATATCACCAACTTCGCTTCCGTGAAAAAGATATTCCTATAACTGCATTGAGAACTCGTTATGGACACTATGAATTTCAAGTAATGCCATTTGGGTTAACTAACACACCTGCGGTTTTCATGGATTTAATGAATCGAGTGTGCAAGCCCTACTTGGATAAATTTGTGATTGTGTTTATTGACGATATTCTAATCTATTCTAAGAATGAAGATGAACATAGAGAAAATTTAAGGATTGTTTTGAATTTGTTGAAGGATGAAAAGTTGTATGCTAAGTTTTCGAAATGTTATTTCTGGTTAGATTCTGTGCAATTTCTTGGTCATGTGATTAACAAAGATGGAATTCATGTTGATCCTGCAAAGGTTGAAGCTATTAAGAATTGGTCTGTACCGACAACGCCAACGGAAGTGAGACAGTTCTTAGGACTGGCTGGCTATTATAGGCGATTCATTAAAGAATTTTCTTTGATAGCTAAACCCTTGACTAAGCTTACCCAGAAGAATAAACCTTTCGTTTGGGGAAGTGATGAAGATGGAGCATTTCAGACATTGAAGCAAAAATTATGTAGTGCGCCAATCTTATCATTACCCGACGGGAGTGAAGATTTTGTAGTGTATGGTGATGCATCTCTTAGAGGCTATGGAGCTGTTTTGATGCAGCGAGAGAAAGTGATAGCTTATGCTTCTAGGCAATTAAGGAAGAATGAGGAGAATTATACTACTCATGATCTTGAGTTAGGAGCTGTAGTCTTTGCTCTTAGGTTGTGGAGACATTATCTGTATGGCACCAAGTGTACGGTATATTCTCGACCAGAAGGAATTGAACATGAGGCAACGAAGGTGGATAGAGTTGTTAAGTGATTATGATTGTGATATAAAATATCACCCAGGAAAAGACAATGTTGTTGCCGATGCGTTAAGCAGGAAAGATAGAGATCCTATCAGGGTACGTTCTCTAGTCTTGACCGTGCACAATAATTTGCCTGAGCAAATTAGAAATGCGCAAATAGAAGCTTGTAAGAAGGAAAATTTTGTTAATGAAGGGTTCCGAGGAGAAGGAGATCCTTTAGAGGTTAGAGCTGATGGCGTGAAATGATTAAGAGGTCGTATGTGGATACCTAAGTTTGGAGGCTTAAGAGACTTGATTATGTTAGAATCCCATAAATCTAGGTATTCCATTCATCTGGGATCTGATAAGATGTACCATGATTTGAAGAAGTTGTACTGGTGGCCGAATATGAAAGCTGACATAGCTATGTATGTTCTGCAATGCTTGACTTGTGCTAGAGTTAAAGCTGAACATCAAAAGCCATCAGGACTACTTCAACAACCAAAGATTCCTGAATGGAAGTGGGAGCGAATTACGATGGACTTTATCACCAAGCTTCCTAGAACATCATCTGGAAACAACTCGATTTTGGTTATTGTCGACAGACTGACCAAATCAGCACACTTCATTCCTGTTAAAGAGCAGTTCTCACTGGAGAAGTTGACTCGTATATACCTTGAGAATGTTGTATGCAAGCATGGAGTGCCTGTATCGATCATTTCAGATCGAGATCCTAGATTCGCATCGAATTTTTGGAAATCTCTCCAAAGATCTTTGGGAATGAATCTCGACATGAGCACTGCTTATCACCCCCAGACTGATGGGCAGAGTGAAAGAACGATACAAACACTAGAATATATGTTGAGAGCTTGTGTGTTAGATTTTGGTAAGAATTGGGATAAACATTTGTCGTTAGCAGAGTTTTCGTATAACAATAGTTACCATTCTAGTATTAAGGCTGCACCGTTTGAAGCTTTGTATGGTAGGAAGTATAGATCTCCTGTATGTTGGAGTGAAGTTGGGGATACCCAGCTCACGGGACCGGAATTGATCCGGGAGACTACGGAGATGATAGTTCAGATTAAGAATAGGTTGTTGACTGCCCGTAGTAGACAGAAAAGTTACGCGGATTTGCGGCGGAAGCCAATGGAGTTTAAAGTGGGTGACCAAGTAATGTTGAAAGTATCACCATGGAAAGGCGTTATATGATTTGGAAAGCGAGGAAAATTGAATCCCCGTTATATTGGACCCTTTAAGATTTTATCTAGAGTAGGTCCGGTGGCTTACAAACTAGAGTTACCCCCAGAACTTCATGGTGTTCACAACACATTCCATGTATCTAATCTGAAGAAATGTCTAGCAGTGAGCGATGAGAAAATTCCGTTAGGTAAGGTTCGAGTAGATGGGAAGTTGCATTTTATCGAAGAGCCCGTAGAGGTTATGGATCGTGAGGTAAAGCAACTGAAACAAAGTCGGATACCTATTTTTAAGATCCGATGGAATTCAAAGCATGGACCGGAGTATACTTGGGAACGAGAGGATGAAATGTGGAAGAAATATCCGCACCTCTTCGATTTCAATAAGAATCGGACATCCAAATGAAATGGATCACGAGGACGTTGATCCCTTTTAGGAGGAAAGGCTGTGACAATCTAACATTTTCAGGTAGTGAATTATTTTCTCGTATAATATTTTGAAACTTATTTTTGTGTTGGTTGATGAACTCACAATTTACGGATTTAAATTTGGGCTTACGTGCATAATTTAGGGTCCTTTATGACTAAACCGGAAACCTTAGGATTACGTATTTACGTTTTTGAACTCCGTTTTTGATGAGACAATTTTTATTGGATTCGTTTTGTGACGTTGATTCATAATTTATAAAAACGTTATTCGTGAAACATCCCGAGGGCACGCAAATCGAGAATACTAGAATCGAGGAATACTCGTAAATTAGTGAGGTGGGACAAAATACATTATCCCACCCCACTACACACATGGGACGGCACACATGACACTACATCAAGGATGTGGCATCATGTTAGCTTATAACTTACAAGTGTAAGTTAAGCTTACACTTTAAGCTACCAAACTAGCTAAAACCATTAACCATTTCACATACCACCATTTACACATGCAAAATCAACCAAAAATCCTCTCAACATCACCACCATTGCCGTCCACTTTTAATCACAAACACCGCTTCTTGATCTTTTCTAGCCACAAAATACTTGTTATCTAGCTCTATCATGGAGTTACCTTGAAGCCTTGATCATTTGGTGGCCATTTTAACAACAAAGGAGGTGATTTGCTTGTGTCCTAGGGCTGATTTCTCAACTTATTTTCTTGGTGTTTGATGATCTTGGAGTTACTTTTGTTGTTCATCAAGTTCTTGTCTTCCAAAAACAAGATATACTCTTGGTTGGTAAAGAAGATCATCCTCTCCATTTTCTCTTATTATTTTTGTAAAGATCAAATGTATTTTCTTTCTTGTTGGATATGTATATGATGAATATATGATGATAAAAATGTTGTGTGGGGATCAAGTGTTGATAAATATGCTTAAAAAGGTTAATAACCATAAGAAACAAGGCTAAAATCATGCTTATTTAGTTGGCTGTATAAAAACAGTATGTAATTAAAACTTGAACTGATAAACTTGCATGGTAGAATCCATTAACAGTAAGTACAAAAGAGTTGGCCATGCAATGGAATCATTAAAATGAGTGAGATATGATCAAAACAAGATGAGTGTGCTAATCTGAATAAGCTGTTTTGTAGGGACTGTTAAGGCTAGATAAACTTAAAATGAGCAGTAGCTATAACTAAGTTAAATGTAGCACATAATATGAAGATCATGCCATCCAAAAATGAGCTTCTAATTTATTGTATAAGTCTAGATATGATAAAAATGGTGAAAATGAAAATAAAAATCAGATTTTGAGAATTGATGTTTATTACTATTATATAAGCACTCAAAATTATATTGTATAAAATGTAAAAATTAAAACCCACTAACTTATGAATTTCATTTATATAAATATGTATAAGGTTAAATAAATGGATAAATTATAAAAATGGTACTGGAATAATACTTATAAGTTATAAAAACTATAAACTTGATTTTTACGACTTTTTCGGCTATTACCGTAAAATAACGTTTTTCGCCAATTAAAACATAGACGATCAAACCCGTCTAATGTAAAGTTTTTAAAATTCATATACTGATATATAAGTATCTAATACAAGTAAAAACCGATAAAACCCGAACTATAAGACATACGGACATTAACGAGCTAAGTAAGCATATTGGACCAATAATTGGACTAAATAAGTTAAACACTTATAAAAAGTACTTATTGGGCTTAACCCATTTGGGCCCAACATGTAAAGTGTGAATACTGATAATATAAATATAAAATGGATTAAAACAAGTTAAAGAACTTATAATAAGCTTATTGGACTTAAAATATGTAAATAAGGTAAAACTAGTAAACTAGTAAAAAGTTACTAATACATAAACACTAAAATGAGTAAATAAGGATATATAAACCCACTTGATCATCATCATATGTACTAATCATCATATGTATATTGTTATTTTGATAAAATTCATTGGACAAAAGTCTAAGACCGATTATTATTTATATAGGTTTCCGTGACCGAAGCACGCCCGTAGTCGATAATCCGCCTTTCATTATCAACGTGAGTTCATAGCCTCGCACTCTTTTAAATGTTTTATAAAATGATTTGTAAACCCGCGAGGGAGATAACATGCTAGATTTTTATAAAAATAGAACACAAGTAGTCCCGATGGTATGCTTAATGATATGGACCCGAATGATGCTATGACCCTATAAACGAGACAAAAAGGATTATTAGTAGTTAGGTTATGTCACTTAAAGTCCCATTAGCATGAATTGTGAACTACCGGGATTTGGTAGACGCTTATGCATTTGATAGTACTATTTGGGGACGATCACCCCAGTTCGCGCCTTGACGGTTGATCCCCGTCGTACCACATCGATTGGTAAGCGAATTTATGTATGAGAAGATTCCATAGCGTGATTTTTGTGACGACACGCTAACTTAGATGGGCAAATTGTTTGTCGGGTTCGCGGCCCGTTCTTTTCATAGTAAGGTAACAATGTCATGCGGCTAATAATAATCCTAAAATGTATCCTATATAATCTAAATATCCGATATGATACGACACTAATAACGATGATAATATTACCTATAATGGTAATATTGAGGCTACGGTCTCATTGACGGTTTAAGATGTATGCTTGATTTATATATTGCCTGACTAGCAATACGAGGACTTACTTCCGATATTATACTTCTGTTCTAATTTTAACGATTGTTTTATATAACGGTTTTTATTAAACTCTACGAATTCACTCGGTATTCGCTGATATGATTTTTGCATGTTTTTATCTCAGGTGCTTGAAGGTAATCCGGATGGAGATCGACTCTGATGGCCAACATAATATTAAAAATGTTCATTTGATCTATGTTTTGTAAACTTAATGACCTGTATAATTTGGGACCTGTTGTACACTTTAAAACTTTTTATCGAATGAATGTATGTTGAACCTTGTACAACCATTTTTATGTGTTGTCTATGATTGGAGTTATTGTGCTATCCCGTAACACTCTGAAAGACCCTTCCGCTGTACCGATACGAAAAATGAGAGTGTTACAAATGGGATAGTAATATCTCTTGTATTGTTTTTATTTCGGGATTGTCATGGGTTTGTAACTTGAGTTTTATGTTATTAAGTATTTTTATACTTGATTCATTTATTAACGAGCGCGCCTTATTTGGTAGGTTGCGGTTTTCGTGTTTAACGGGCATCACTAGTCGTCGACGATCGTCTCATTACCACTCTCTTACTAAGGTGAGTCTATAGCCTCACTTTTAAATTCTTTAAGTGTTTAGAAACTTGGGAGGGGGATAACATGCAAATGGTTTTATTAAAAAATAAAGGGTACAACAACAGGTTGCGGCAAACCTATTAATGGGTGCAACTAGAAGTTGTAAGAACCCTATTTATTGGAATTGTTTTATTAAGATCTAAAGGTTACAACTATAGGTTGCGGCAAACCCATTAATGGGTGCAACTAGAAGTTGTGGGAGCCCTATTTATTGAAATTGATTTATTGAAAATGGAGGGTACAACTAGAAGTTGCGGAAAACCCATGATTGTTTTAAATATAGAACACAAGGAAATGTTAATGCCATGGTTATTATTATTATAAGTTTGTTATTTCGCTTATTAAAAAGTCCCAATTATATCATGAATTGTTAGCTACCGAGTTATGGTAGACGCTTATACATGGAATATTACTATTGGGAGTTTTCCCTCTCGTCCCGCAATGATATCGTTTAAGCACCTTGTTGCTCGAAGTGGACTCGTGTTAGAGAGTTTTCGTATACACTTAGCGAGGTGTACGGTGGGCAAATATTGTGGTAACGATTCAATATCATGAGGCTTATAATAAATATTTATAACTTTGTTTGATCAACATCGTTATGGTTGATCGCTTTAAAACATATTAGTGTTCGGTAATGTTTATGGGTAAAAGTTATAAAATACCATATTACTTATTGATTTGTGCCGACTTTAAACACTTACTACTTAATCTCGTGACTTTACCATTAAACTTGTTTGTTTTGTAATCATATTACCATTATGACCGGTTACATTTACACATCAGTAAATTAATTATTAATAAAATATAAAATATGTTATTATATCCTACGTGTATGTTAGAGAAAAGGTTTGACCCATCCATGGGGAAAAAATATTCGATTTAAAAATAAATTGTGTGTTGTCCCCTAAGGGTGAGTCGTGAAAACGCGAGCTGGGGTATGGTTAGTGCGTTTTCGTGTCGCGTTTTCTCCATGGCCCGAGATTTTTTTATCCCGTACCTTGTGCTCTTAAGGACAAAAATAACAAACTCCAGCTCAATAAGATGGTACTGTTAATTCACTTTGTACCATCGGAAAGGTTCCCTCAATCTGAACATAATTCAATAAGATGGTATTGTTAAATTGTATATTTTCAAGGTTCAAAACATTAAGTTCCTATGAAAATTAAGTTCCTGCACAGAATCTAAAAGGTGTGGAGTGTTGGAAGAACTTTCCTCATGTCTATTAAAAAAATATGTAAGATTATATCCTAACATGTTCATTATAAGCTACGAAAACTTATAGCCATCAACAAGAGTATGGGAAGTATATTAGACATCAGTTTGTAAACGTATTTATCCACTATTGGATATAGAATTTTGTAATTTGTCAAGTACTGAGAAAACTCGCTTTAAATTTCATTTGCTAAGTTTAATAGAATCACAAAGACCCTATTGAACCACAAAATCTTATGGTTTTTTGTTAGCAACCAATATTTTAACCATCTAAAACATATGTTTTATTTAAACCTAAAATATTCAGCATATTGTTTTTTCAGATCTAGAAAATGCAGTAGGTATATTAGTGATACAAAAGGGTAATATAGTCATTTCAGGCTTATATTGGTGTAGTCGCAACAAATTTAAAGGTAAAATGGTAAAGTCACGAGGTTAATTAGTATGTGTTTAAAGTCGGCACATTTTAATAAGTACGAAGGTATTGTATAACTTTTACCCAAAATTGGAAAATCAAATGTGGCTATATTAAACGTAATAAAATAATGACGTGGAAATTACCGTGCCACACTGTCGGTAACAAGTTACCAAATTGATAACATCAACACGCTTTTGAAAGTAGAATGGTAAAGTCACGAGATTAAATAGTAAGTGTTTAAATTTGGCACAAACCAATAAGTAAGATAGTATTTTATAGCTTTTACCCAGTGTTTATTTATAAACTCTACAGATTCACTCAACTTCTATTGACAAGTTTTAGCTTGTTTTATCTCAGGTCCTTGAAGGTAATGGCAAAGGAGGGATTTCGGTGCTTGTGGTTTAATGATAAGGATGTTTAATGCTCACCATTTCGGGAAAAATTGTTTAATGACTTTCATTATTGTAAAATGTTGTGTACTTTGTTAATTAAATGTTTGGGACCATGTTGTGAACGATTTATCAAATGCTATTTCAATTGAAAGTTTATTTTTAAAACGATTCTTTTCGAGTCATTTTCTATTACTTGAGCTGTTGTATTATGAGGTACCACCCCATATGAGCTTCCGCATATGACCCGAAATTGGGGCTGTTACATAACGACTCCATGAGATTGCAGCTGATGGTGTTTCAAGCATTCAATAACTAGTATGTTATTATAAACTTTTTTCTTGTTTTTAGTTATAAATTTTAGTAAAGCATAAGTCCTTATTTTGTAGTATATTTAAGCCAGCCAGCACTTGAAGCATATTGTTAATGAACATATTTTATTTTCATCATCTGATAATGTTTGACCTAGTAAATAAATAACTAGACTATCACATACACATAACTGGTGGCGTACTTCTTTTAACTATAAAATAGTGTATTGTGTAATGTATAACCAGGACTACAAAATGGATAATTTATACCTGATAGGTACTTGTTTTACGTTAAATAGATGGGGACCAACATTTTAGTTGAATATAATTAGTTTTTGTTGGCTATTTATAGATGACTTACTTTTATGAAATACCAGCATATTGAGAAATATTTAGGTAGTTTTTTTTTGTAAAGTGGTTTTGTTAAATACTTAAATATATAGAAGTTATCATATGATTTGATTTTTCATATTTACTTTTCTAATATCAGTAGAAAATTTTCAACAAGTGAATGTAATTGACTATTTTCAAATCAATTTAGATCACATCCATATGCCAACAATTGCTTGTTAGTGGAAGCTTTTGTGTTCATTTTGGATAAAATCAAAATCAAATAAGCCTTTGATATACTTACAATAGAACAACTATAGACAGCATGTTATTAGGGCATCAATTTGTATTATCAGGGCATCGATGAGTGTTATTAGGGCATAAATTGATATGGTTTTGTTTTAAATTCCAACTAGAGGTGGAGAAATCTTAAATTATATTCTAACCTTAGTTAATATAAGGAGCTTAGTACAAATTATTAAGTTATAGGATTTTTTATTTGCGTATGTCTCATTTGTTAGTTAAATACGATATGTTAAATTTAGATCCATTAATAAGAGTATCAATTGGGAGGGATGTTTGTTTTGTTTACATCAGCTTGTTAACGATAATGCACATGTTTGTTAACGATAAATGCATCTATTTGTTATTGATAAATGAATCTATTTTATAAACTCGAAGGTTTGTTGAATTTCAGCAACCGAACAAGAACCCAATGAAACTGACCAAGCGGACATAAAAACAGAGGTAAAAATAGATCAACATGACTCGGAAGACGAAGGACCTTTGTCCGGATGGAAATCCAAACATCTACCTAGATCTAATCCAAGAACTCCCCAATCAGGTAATTATATAACCCTTCATTTTTTATGTTTGACTCAAGTGTAATTTAGTTATTTGTAGCTAGATTGTACATCCATGTAATGCGATACAAGGAATGTATCCTATGTTCTAAGATGTAGATATATCCCGGCTGAATAATGCAACATTCCATCACCGAAATATTCTTTCCAATATTAAATTAGATAAGATTCATTAGAAATACTAATATTTCGAGTTATAGTTTGGCTTTAAGTAAATTTAAATCATCATAACACTCATGATTTGCATGATATGCAATAGAGATGGAAATTTTGACATTCTTACTTTTAGATGGTACAGTTAGGTTTATTGTAATCTCAAACCATTCAAAGTATCAGAATTTATTTGCTAGAATAGATCAAAACGGTATAAGCTGGTTAAAGGTCACATAAAATGTAGCTTAATTCACTTGCTCTGCAGTAATATGACCGTCTCTTATTCTTGGCGTCTTAAGCTATATATTGTGTACTTAATCCAATTCTGATTACAACATCTGTTCATCTACAATAACTTTTAAGTAATAAATAATGTGTGAAATACAACTAATAATTTAATACTTTGCATGTGTAATGATGCGGTAATGTGTGATTCGAGATTACAGTTTGGGTTCTTTGGTTTGGAAACGGGGCGGGGAATGAGAGTATGGATTTAAAAGAAAATATGTCGGTTAAAAAAAGGCATAATCGTAAAAGAATTTCTTTAGATAGAAAGTAGGAAGCGAAGGTTTGTTAGAAAAGTAGGTATTTTTAGTCCATCTATTCGATGTATTTTAGTGCATCCGTATAAGGCATTTTAGGCATCTGTTTGAAGAACTTTAGTGCATCTGTTTGTAGAGCATGAATTATATTCACTTGATATTTGGGCACTTTGAGTTTGATTATTTTAACTGATAAGTATTTGTGAACTTGATATTAAAAATTTGATAAGTTAAATTGGAGAAGCGGGTCATCTGCAAGCTAGATAAGTTGTTTTCAATATTAATACCAAATAGTAGTTAATGCCGTAAATAAGTAGTTAATTCTAGATTTATTTAAATACGAATGAATCTACAAAACATATTCAGATCGTTGTTAATTAAGCCATTTTCATACTCTTTTTACGTATAGGTAGGTGCGTTTTTTCGCAATTTTTTTATAGGAATCTTGGGGTGTTTAATATGGTGAATTGGCATTTTTTTCTTAAAAATGGTAGGACATGCTTGTGTACTGAATTGCGTTTCATTTCCGAATGTGAGTCTTTCTGCAGGTGTAACTACTGCTGTTGTGAGATTTTCTTTGGCTTCGGTTTCAGTTAGTAAGACTTTGTTATGCTTTTGGTGCAACGTCTTTGTCGAGTGATGCAGGTTTGACTAGAGGTTTGGCTTTTGTTAGTAAGATTTCTGCGTTTGACGTAACATCTCGTGCTCCAGTTTCGACTGTTCGTTGTGGTTAACTACGTGTCTTTAATGGTTTGGTTGTTATGTTCATATCATGTCTTGCAATCTATATCTGATACTCGACTACTGTTTCCTGAGCAAAGCCATGAGGTCGATACCACTGATGAGATGAACTCTGATCAGGTAGATGAGCAAGTTACAAATGGAAATGAAAACAAACCATCAGAAACGATAGTTCTAAGTCCCAAGTTCAAGCGATCAATAAGAATCCCGTTACAACTAGCTTAGGCCTTTTTACGTTGTGATAATAAGTTTGTTCATACAAGTTACAACTTATACTTGTTTACGTTGTGTTAGAAAAGTTTGTTAGTATCACTCAGTAATTATTTTTTTGGCCTTGTATTTTTTTGGAATTTATTGTAGATGTATGTTCTCTTTCTCTAGTTATTGTAACGACTAGCTTGGAAGAAAAAAATGCAAGTTATACGTTTTGTAGTCAAAAGATGTTAGCGGCCAAAATCTAAAAAGAACGGTAACCGCTAAAGTTATTTAGTCAACTAAATCATAAGAAATTTAATGATATACAAAAACAGTCCCTACAAATTAAAGAATGGGAAAAAGGTCCCTGGACTTTAGAATAAAAAAGAAGGGAAGGAGCTTTGATACAACGGTTGGGAAGAAGTTTTCTAGGTTTTCTTTTGAGATGAAGGGTTTTATTGATCTCATCCCTATATATATATATATATATATATATATATATATATATATATATATATATATATATATATATATATATATATATGTAAAACCCCAAAGTTTGGGCTTTTGACACGTCACCGACCTCATTATTATTATCGTTCATTATTTAATATTTTACGGATCACCTTTGCAATGTATCCTCACAAGACTTATTTTGTACAAAAATCATGATTTTATAAAAATAGTGAAGTATTTTAATTTAATATTATATACACACTTTTACCTTAATGAATATCGTCATATTTAAATTACAACTTATAACTAGATTCCTAATTAAATTTATATTTAGTTATTCAGAATTATTTGGTAAAAAGATTAATTAAATAATTTAATTTTATTATTGTAATAACTTAAAAGACATTAAATGAGAATTCATTAAAACAACGTACACTATTTTCACATTGGCATTTATTTACTTTCTTCAAGTAAAATATTATAATGATATATTCATTATATACTTTCACTATTTTACCTAAAGCTTCAACAAAAAATACCTATAACTCAACAAATGCACACTATACTTACAAGGAACCATGCTTTGCTATATTTAGACTATCTAAACAAGTAAACCTAAGATATTTTTCCTAAATCTTACACAATCCTACCAAATCTTATGCTAGATCTCATACAATCCCCATTTGATCTCTTTGGGGTGTCACAAAGAATTTAAGCTGTTTCATCTACCATGAGGAAATGAAACCTCGATCATTCGAGGCGACGATAACACAGACCTTATCGACACTAGACTTAGTGTCACCTCTTGTATCGAAGCCCCGAAATACTTGGTAAGAGGATGCCTTATCTTCTAAGCTCACATTTCTCAAATCGACGAGGAAAACAAACCCAAGCATACAAGACGTGGCCAACTCACAATGGGTGTATATTGTAGGGTTATGTTTGTCACCTCCAGAAAGAGGTAATTGATGTCCCATACTTTTGGACAATCTTCTTCCTCTTTGGATCCAATTAGTTCGACTGTACCAATGTCTAACAAGCCTTATCTATGCATTCGAGGCCCAATAGGGCCCATGAAGCTCATTTAAATAAAAACTAAGACTTAAAAACGAACATGTCCTTCTCTATCCAACCTTGTAAACTTATTAGAACTCGAATATGATTTAATGAACCTTTTACTAATTCTTTTGGGCTAAACTTGAATTTTAGAGCTATCGGAGACTTATTTTGCCCTTTGTGAAACATATTATAAGCCCTAGAATATTGAGACGAAAGTTTTAAGGGCTAAGACGTAGACATTAACAAACCTGAAACAATCCCTAGTTGATTTAACACGGATTAAAAACCCTAGAGGTTGATTTTGCCACTTTTGAAACTTATTTTGAGCCTAAATTATTTTTCATTAGAAACTTTTCGTGCCCTAAGAGCCACATTACAAAAATAGAAGGACCAAATGTGTAAATTATCAAAAACATAAAAGACAAGTTACTTTGTGCATCAAAAATATACTCACCGAAGGCATACGATCAACAACTACATTCTAAATATCACCTAGGAGTCTAAACTTGAGTTCACAAGATTACACGTTCAAGAAACAGTGTCCTCACTTGATCCCTAGACGAGTAACTTCATCTTAAGCTTTGAGGACAAAGCTAAAATAACGGGTAGGTGCTGTAAAACCCCAAAGTTTGGGCTTTTGACACGTCACCGACCTCATTATTATTATCGTTCATTATTTAATATTTTACGGATCACCTTTGCAATGTATCCTCACAAGACTTATTTTGTACAAAAATCATGATTTTATAAAAATAGTGAAGTATTTTAATTTAATATTATATACACACTTTTACCTTAATGAATATCGTCATATTTAAATTACAACTTATAACTAGATTCCTAATTAAATTTATATTTAGTTATTCAGAATTATTTGGTAAAAAGATTAATTAAATAATTTAATTTTATTATTGTAATAACTTAAAAGACATTAAATGAGAATTCATTAAAACAACGTACACTATTTTCACATTGGCATTTATTTACTTTCTTCAAGTAAAATATTATAATGATATATTCATTATATACTTTCACTATTTTACCTAAAGCTTCAACAAAAAATACCTATAACTCAACAAATGCACACTATACTTACAAGGAACCATGCTTTGCTATATTTAGACTATCTAAACAAGTAAACCTAAGATATTTTTCCTAAATCTTACACAATCCTACCAAATCTTATGCTAGATCTCATACAATCCCCATTTGATCTCCTAAATCTCCTTTAGCTTCTTTAAAACCCACGACAACACCAAAAATAGGAAGGGAATAAGCATTCTAGTTTGAGCATGTGCCTAATACTTGCATATCCTAACATATCTAATATGTATCTTCCAAGATATTATCATATCATATGTGATCTACCAAATATTCTTCCTAGATCTCCTAAGATCTCATACTATCACACCTATTTTATATTTAGCCGTGTATTTTCACACACATATACACACAACAACATCACAAATCCCTCACTCTCTCCTCAAACCTCTCGGCTTTATTTTTATTCTTCACCAAAACTCCATTACTACTTCATTTGTTAACCTTAAATCATGCCTCATGCATCATAAATAGTAATCATTGGTTACTCCTACAAGTATCTTGATCTTCAAGACAACAAGAACACCTTAAAAACTCCATTGAAGGTCACGGATAGAGTTGATTCACAAGGGTTCACCATTGTTGAAACTTAGCTCTCATTCCTACTCATTCCCTTGTTCATCCCTAGATCTACCTAAGCAAGTAAGTAACATGAAACCTACCTTTCAATATATATCATTTTCATACACATGAACATGTATATGCATATCACTAGTAAAACTTAACCTTGAAACAAGTCTAAGCCAACCTAGACTATACTAAGTCTCGGCTCAAAATGGTTATCACTTTATGTGATGTAAAAATCTTGCTATCTATGATGAACATAACCTCATAAACATACTTAACTATAAAAACCATGAAAACCTATGCATATATAAAACTAGACGTGGGGTTTTAAACCCTAATGGTTCAATATATGTTAATCTTGTAATATTTAAATGAACCTAGAAATACTAGATCTATAACTAGTTGCCTTAGATCTATAAGCTCACTATTTTTGCCTTATAGGATTTAGTTTTAAGCCACTATAATAAGCTTGCCTAAAATAAACTCATTTTTATTAAATAAGGATTTAAAAAACTTATAGTGTGAAAAATATGATTTCACAAACTTTTGGATTTAAAAGTGTAGATCTATAAGTGTTTTGGACTAAAATAATAAATCTAAGAAGTTTTGGATTAAAATAATAGATCTACTAAATTTTGGATTAAAAGTAGCAAATAAAATACTTTCGGGTTAGATTTGTAATTTTACAAAGTATAAGGATCTAAATAAAAAAGTGTAGAAACTTATTTTCCAAAAACATAAACTTTTGGACTAGTTTTTGTAAATAGCCGTGAGTTGGGGGTGTTGTTTTGACAACATCCGAAACTTCAAGGTAACAATAAGGACTTAAATGGAATTAATATAATGTTAGGGTAAATTGTGTAAACTTTATAAAACCTAGGGATCACTTTGGTCAATTGCCGAAACATAATACATACCCTAAGGACCATTTATGCCAAGTTAACAAACTTATTTAAACCCTAAGTAACCCTAAGGACTATTTCTGCCATTAGCCGAAACATATGCAAGCCCTAGGGGGCATTTGTGTAACTTAATATTAAACTTAATTCTAGCCGAAGGTTGGAGGACTAGAAATGCCAACTTGTGAAACTATAATAAGCCCTAATTTAATCCGTATACTTTAGGGACCAATATTGTAATTACTTGAAAGATTTAGAAACCCTAGGGGTAATTATTTAAATAGAAGGACTAAAACGTAATTTATACAAAGTATAACGAACCCCAAAATTCCTATATATTTATATCCGATATTTAAAACGTAAAACTTAAATATTCGTAACAATTGGTATTTTTCCAAACTTATAATTTTGATAAATTATAAACACTACGTAATCATGGAATTTAAATAAAATGTTATACGTTTTATAAACCTTATTTATATATTAAATATAAATTAGAAATGAATAACTTATAAAATAAATATATTAGTTATTTTTATTTCCTATTACTTTAAATGTATATAAGACTACATTTTATAAATATTTAAAGTGTTTTATAAACAACGTAAGTACAAAATATTAATTAAATAGACTAAATAATTTAACCTTATTATTTATTTTATACTTAAAATAAATACTACTAGAACTTGCACAACGATGAACTAAAAATACAAGTATCGTAATAAAATGCTTAAAACCAGTATAAGCATGCACAGATTTATTCTGAAACTTTTATGCATTATGTTATGCATTTACTGAGACCTTATAATTATTTAGGTCATTGATTGTATCGTGAGCATCCTTATCAGATTTATCTTCTGACTTATTGCTGTACTACTGAGGTGAGTTCATAGCCTCGCCTTTCACAACTATTTATGTTTTTACTAACCCGCGAGGGGGAGACATGCTATAACTTGTTTTGACTATATGATTTTGATATCTTATATTTAATAAACTGTTGATCGAGGAACGCAAATTGAACTGTTACCCTTAATTACATTTGCCTATTGTAGATGAACCCGCATGACCCGTGCATCCGAAACTGTTAGAATTTTTGAATTGCCTGAATGTTATAAATAGATCTATTTGGGATTGACCGTCCCCATCTGGGTGAGTCATGCTCACTGTGCCTAGGCCAGGACAACAGATGTTTCACATGTCAGTACATTATTATTTATGGGTGCTTTGATAATGATAAGGCGAAGGGCCCTTATTTGTTAAGGGCTTAACTGTCAAGTTTCAGTTTCGGGCAATATGGGAATGTAATTAGCTTATAGTATTTGGCTTTGTGCGATGCTATGGTTACGGTGTTTGCGGTTCTAAACTCGACCTTTTATTATTTGGTACATTAATACATGGAACATATTAATATATCTGAATTTGATTTTTATCAAACCTTATGAAATACTATATGGGATATTGAGATCCTACACTTGATTTTTATATCAAACTTGGTGTAACACTATGTAGGACAAATTACTGTCCTGGACTATGATTTTACAAAACTCTATGAATTCACCAACTTTATGTTGACTGTTTTAAGCATGTTTTTCTCAGGAAATTAAGCTGGATTATTTGAGCATGGACTGAGCATCATATAGGAGCATCATAATATTAGGGGATCTGTTTTCACTGGGATATTTGTAACAACTGATATTTAACACTTCAACTGATTGTACTAAAACCATATTTGTATCAATTGTATTTCAAATCATGTAATTATGATCAATGCTTTGTATGCCATTTGTTCTGTGATCCACTTACTGACACCCAATTACTATTCCGCTGCAAACCTGATTTGGGGGTGTCACAGAATGGTATCAGAGCGAATGGTTATAGAGAATCAGATCAAAAATAAAATTGTTTTTCTATTTTATTAACTGAACTATAACCGGACAAAATTTTCAAAAACTTAGATTTCAAAAACTGGGTTTTTGACGGGACATACTTAGAGAGCATATAGCATAGAGAGCATGCATAACTATATGATTTAAATGCAATTCATTATCCTATGCATTTATATTTATGGTAGTACTAGATGCTAACCCTTTACGTACTTTACGTAATACGACTGTTTAATATCATTATGAAGATATTAAAATATTAAAATACTTAACGTATTTATTGAAACTTATAAACATGCCATGTTAGTAGGGAGCTTTATACTAAAGATGTTCCACCTCGATATTACGTTTTGACTGGGTGGTTGGGTTTACGATTTAAAGTGCCCTCGCTCCTCAAACGTTTATAGAATGGCTTCTGAAGTATGATGGCCCGAACAATGCATTGTAACCACAAACAACCTAATACATAACAAACCTTTGGAAATATATAAATGATATCTAAATGAAATCTTTGGAAATATTTGGAAATCCAAATAAAATCTTTGGAAGATTCAAATTTGATTTTATAAATCTTGTAAAATTTTGGAAAATCTAAAAAGGATTTGTAAAATCTTTGAAAAATATAAAATAGATTTTAGAAATCTTGTATAATCTAAAATAGATTTTAGAAATCTTGTATAATCTAAAATAGATTTTGGAAATCTTGTATAATCTAAAATAGATTTTGGAAATCTTGTAAAATCTAAAATAGATCTTGGAAAATTTTTGGAAAATCAAAAATTGATTTTTGAAAATCTTGAAAAATTTGGAATAGATTTTTATATATAACTTAGCAAAGAAACAAATAATAAAATAAAAGGATTTTAGAAATCTTTTCTTGAATAATTGTATTTTGGAAGAACTTAATTAAATTTTGGAAAAATTTAAATTAGATTTTTTTTTTATCTTAATGCATCTTTGAAAATCCTTACCACGTCTTTGGTAAACTTAACTAGACTTTTATATATCTTGAGAAAAATCTAAAATTTGATTATTTTTGTTTGAGATCTTGATTAAATTCTGTTGAACTTATAACAAACTTGTAGAAACTTAGATCTCATGTATGGATTTTAAAATTTACTTTTGAAGTAATAAACCTAGATTTCATAATGAACACACATGGAAAAGAAATATAGCTTGGGCTATCTGATTTATTTTAAAACTTATAATAAACTTGTGAACTTATAATAAACCTTAAATCTTAATTTTTGGTACCTCGTAAATTAAATGTAAACATAAAACAAGATTGGACTTTTATTTTGAAATATTGTAAAGCTTATAATTAATATACAAACTTGTAACCAACTTGGATTTCATTTAAAACCCGGAAATAAAACATATCGTAGGTTTTTACCCTCTATCTAGAGATCTAGACTTAATCATTTCAAACCAGTAATAATCTTGTAAGGTTTCATAAACTTCACACCTAGATAAATGGTTAAGTATTATTAATTGACTAAAATATGTTTAGGTCCATTCGGAAGCCCATTAGGCCCATTTATTGTCCTATGGACCTATGTAGTAAAATTTGTAATATTAATGGATCTAAAAATGTAATTAGGCCCATTAAGAAATCCTTAGCTCACAAAAATTGTTAATGGATCTGGTAAGCTTAATAAGGGTTTGGGAAGCCCATTAGCTCTTTTGGCACATTTAATAAGCCCACTTAGTGATATTATACTTAAACAAAGTTTTTACACCAAAAATATATCTTATAAAAACTTTTGGACTAAAAATGTCAATTCATTAAACCCATGGATTAAAACCGTGACATTGAAACTTGTTTTGATAAAACAGTAATTACAAATATTGCAAATATTTGAAAGTCTAGGGGTAATAAATGCCAATAACCGAAACTTAAGCAAACCCTAGACCCCTTATTTCATTTATTGTATTAAAACTTGGGCGAATCCTAAACTAAATGGACTAGAACCATCATTTTCTTAAACTTATAAACAAAGGGTTATTATTTAACTTGCGAAAACTTTGGGGACATTAAGTTAAATGTAATAAAGCGTTATTACTTTTATAACTGTTCATAAAAATTTTGAAATTTAATGTACGTAGATTATAAAAGTAAAATACAACTATGGTAAGTAAAATACTCTTACTTAAATGATATTATTAATAACAAATTTAAATGGAAGTTATTAATACTTGTACAACGATGTATTTAACTAAAATACAGTAACATAAATGGATTGCCTAAAAACGAGTTGGTATTATAATGAAATCCAAATAAATCCTGAAAATCTTATACTAAGATTTTTTAATCCTCCACGATTGATTTTGTATCAAGCTTAAGCTTATGCGCTAATCATTTCATATACGCTGATTATTGCTTATAATTAATTGATAACTATAAACCGGTTAGTCTACTTTGACTACTTGGAAAACTGACTGTCCACATAATAGGAACGGGTTTATAACAACCGTACATACTGGAATATTTAAAAACAGACTAGGGAGCGTTATCCCATGTACTACCTTTTATTAGATGTTTGAACTTGCTATTATGTGTATATAGGTATACATACCTTACTAGAAGTAACTATATGATACAATGCCTATACTTATGATTGTAATATATCATTATATTGTATATATGCGTTCCTTGTTTGATACGTATTCTTGCGCACGTTATCGCGCGTCAACATCTAATTTCTCTCGCTTATAATTTGGTACGTAAACCTCTGATTTTACCTTACTGACTTTGTCAACTGTTGTACTATTTATATTTGGAATTTATATAATTTCACTTTTATATGACTTATTAATTATCATATACCTATTTTCATACTACCTTTCATATTTATTTTAAATAATATATGAACCTTTAGTTATTTATTGACTACCTTGGCAATTGACTGGCCACTTGATTGAATAATATATGAACCTTTAGTCATCTATTGACTACTCTGGCAACTAACTGGCCACTTGATCGAATAATAAAATT
Organism: Glebionis coronaria; assembly: GCA_025667525.1. Classification (NCBI taxonomy): domain Eukaryota; kingdom Viridiplantae; phylum Streptophyta; class Magnoliopsida; order Asterales; family Asteraceae; genus Glebionis; species Glebionis coronaria. The sequence continues at coordinate 583,273 of JANFOE010000397.1, forward strand.
CATCACCTCAGTACATATTTGGAGATAAACTGTAACCTCACTTAATTTAATTATTAAGTACTTGGATTATTTTTTTTATATATATGTACATATATACATATATTACCTAAAAGGAATAAATACCTAAACACTTTAAAAACAATGTACATTATTTTACATTGTCACTTGTTTACTTTAATTAAGTAAAATAATTTTAGTATCTTAAGCCACCGGACCAGAAGTTTATTTATAATTTCGTATTAAGATGTTATGGGACGTCTGAAGACGAAGGTTATAAGCAAACGGGCTGTAAAGTATCTTAATAATATCTATTATCTTAGATATTATAATTATTCTAAATAATAAGCCTTGCTGGAAATATTTAGGTAAGGTGGGCTATGAAATCCTTATTGAAACGAATTTGGACGCTTTTTCGTTTGAATAAAGAAATCATAGGTCACCGAATGGAGTTATGAATTTTACCTTACATGGATGAGGACGCTTATCAATGTAAATAGAAATTTATAATCACATGAGCTTAAATATATTCGACATGACTCATAATTGATGTTATTTTATTTATCCAGTTATGGGATGTAATCCTTTTTGACTCACGATTTCCTCCAATAATATCTTATCATTAAGATAACTTATATCTGATGTCATTACATCCTCACCCGAAAACATAGGAATATTCGTGTTCATCTCTTTTAGATCAAAGCATTGTGCTCTTGACTTTTGGCTTATCCTTAACCACAAATACCACTTCCGCTGCATTCGACCCCATTTAGGGGATGTCCACTTCTGTTTCATTTGACTCCATTGGGAGTGTCCATTTCCGCTGCATTTTAAACCCTTTTTGGTGTGCCGACTTCCGTTTCAATTGACCCCTTTGGGGTGTCACAAAGAATTTAAGCTGTTTCATCTACCATGAGGAAATGAAACCTCGATCATTCGAGGCGACGATAACACAGACCTTATCGACACTAGACTTAGTGTCACCTCTTGTATCGAAGCCCCGAAATACTTGGTAAGAGGATGCCTTATCTTCTAAGCTCACATTTCTCAAATCGACGAGGAAAACAAACCCAAGCATACAAGACGTGGCCAACTCACAATGGGTGTATATTGTAGGGTTATGTTTGTCACCTCCAGAAAGAGGTAATTGATGTCCCATACTTTTGGACAATCTTCTTCCTCTTTGGATCCAATTAGTTCGACTGTACCAATGTCTAACAAGCCTTATCTATGCATTCGAGGCCCAATAGGGCCCATGAAGCTCATTTAAATAAAAACTAAGACTTAAAAACGAACATGTCCTTCTCTATCCAACCTTGTAAACTTATTAGAACTCGAATATGATTTAATGAACCTTTTACTAATTCTTTTGGGCTAAACTTGAATTTTAGAGCTATCGGAGACTTATTTTGCCCTTTGTGAAACATATTATAAGCCCTAGAATATTGAGACGAAAGTTTTAAGGGCTAAGACGTAGACATTAACAAACCTGAAACAATCCCTAGTTGATTTAACACGGATTAAAAACCCTAGAGGTTGATTTTGCCACTTTTGAAACTTATTTTGAGCCTAAATTATTTTTCATTAGAAACTTTTCGTGCCCTAAGAGCCACATTACAAAAATAGAAGGACCAAATGTGTAAATTATCAAAAACATAAAAGACAAGTTACTTTGTGCATCAAAAATATACTCACCGAAGGCATACGATCAACAACTACATTCTAAATATCACCTAGGAGTCTAAACTTGAGTTCACAAGATTACACGTTCAAGAAACAGTGTCCTCACTTGATCCCTAGACGAGTAACTTCATCTTAAGCTTTGAGGACAAAGCTAAAATAACGGGTAGGTGCTGTAAAACCCCAAAGTTTGGGCTTTTGACACGTCACCGACCTCATTATTATTATCGTTCATTATTTAATATTTTACGGATCACCTTTGCAATGTATCCTCACAAGACTTATTTTGTACAAAAATCATGATTTTATAAAAATAGTGAAGTATTTTAATTTAATATTATATACACACTTTTACCTTAATGAATATCGTCATATTTAAATTACAACTTATAACTAGATTCCTAATTAAATTTATATTTAGTTATTCAGAATTATTTGGTAAAAAGATTAATTAAATAATTTAATTTTATTATTGTAATAACTTAAAAGACATTAAATGAGAATTCATTAAAACAACGTACACTATTTTCACATTGGCATTTATTTACTTTCTTCAAGTAAAATATTATAATGATATATTCATTATATACTTTCACTATTTTACCTAAAGCTTCAACAAAAAATACCTATAACTCAACAAATGCACACTATACTTACAAGGAACCATGCTTTGCTATATTTAGACTATCTAAACAAGTAAACCTAAGATATTTTTCCTAAATCTTACACAATCCTACCAAATCTTATGCTAGATCTCATACAATCCCCATTTGATCTCCTAAATCTCCTTTAGCTTCTTTAAAACCCACGACAACACCAAAAATAGGAAGGGAATAAGCATTCTAGTTTGAGCATGTGCCTAATACTTGCATATCCTAACATATCTAATATGTATCTTCCAAGATATTATCATATCATATGTGATCTACCAAATATTCTTCCTAGATCTCCTAAGATCTCATACTATCACACCTATTTTATATTTAGCCGTGTATTTTCACACACATATACACACAACAACATCACAAATCCCTCACTCTCTCCTCAAACCTCTCGGCTTTATTTTTATTCTTCACCAAAACTCCATTACTACTTCATTTGTTAACCTTAAATCATGCCTCATGCATCATAAATAGTAATCATTGGTTACTCCTACAAGTATCTTGATCTTCAAGACAACAAGAACACCTTAAAAACTCCATTGAAGGTCACGGATAGAGTTGATTCACAAGGGTTCACCATTGTTGAAACTTAGCTCTCATTCCTACTCATTCCCTTGTTCATCCCTAGATCTACCTAAGCAAGTAAGTAACATGAAACCTACCTTTCAATATATATCATTTTCATACACATGAACATGTATATGCATATCACTAGTAAAACTTAACCTTGAAACAAGTCTAAGCCAACCTAGACTATACTAAGTCTCGGCTCAAAATGGTTATCACTTTATGTGATGTAAAAATCTTGCTATCTATGATGAACATAACCTCATAAACATACTTAACTATAAAAACCATGAAAACCTATGCATATATAAAACTAGACGTGGGGTTTTAAACCCTAATGGTTCAATATATGTTAATCTTGTAATATTTAAATGAACCTAGAAATACTAGATCTATAACTAGTTGCCTTAGATCTATAAGCTCACTATTTTTGCCTTATAGGATTTAGTTTTAAGCCACTATAATAAGCTTGCCTAAAATAAACTCATTTTTATTAAATAAGGATTTATAAAACTTATAGTGTGAAAAATATGATTTCACAAACTTTTGGATTTAAAAGTGTAGATCTATAAGTGTTTTGGACTAAAATAATAAATCTAAGAAGTTTTGGATTAAAATAATAGATCTACTAAATTTTGGATTAAAAGTAGCAAATAAAATACTTTCGGGTTAGATTTGTAATTTTACAAAGTATAAGGATCTAAATAAAAAAGTGTAGAAACTTATTTTCCAAAAACATAAACTTTTGGACTAGTTTTTGTAAATAGCCGTGAGTTGGGGGTGTTGTTTTGACAACATCCGAAACTTCAAGGTAACAATAAGGACTTAAATGGAATTAATATAATGTTAGGGTAAATTGTGTAAACTTTATAAAACCTAGGGATCACTTTGGTCAATTGCCGAAACATAATACATACCCTAAGGACCATTTATGCCAAGTTAACAAACTTATTTAAACCCTAAGTAACCCTAAGGACTATTTCTGCCATTAGCCGAAACATATGCAAGCCCTAGGGGGCATTTGTGTAACTTAATATTAAACTTAATTCTAGCCGAAGGTTGGAGGACTAGAAATGCCAACTTGTGAAACTATAATAAGCCCTAATTTAATCCGTATACTTTAGGGACCAATATTGTAATTACTTGAAAGATTTAGAAACCCTAGGGGTAATTATTTAAATAGAAGGACTAAAACGTAATTTATACAAAGTATAACGAACCCCAAAATTCCTATATATTTATATCCGATATTTAAAACGTAAAACTTAAATATTCGTAACAATTGGTATTTTTCCAAACTTATAATTTTGATAAATTATAAACACTACGTAATCATGGAATTTAAATAAAATGTTATACGTTTTATAAACCTTATTTATATATTAAATATAAATTAGAAATGAATAACTTATAAAATAAATATATTAGTTATTTTTATTTCCTATTACTTTAAATGTATATAAGACTACATTTTATAAATATTTAAAGTGTTTTATAAACAACGTAAGTACAAAATATTAATTAAATAGACTAAATAATTTAACCTTATTATTTATTTTATACTTAAAATAAATACTACTAGAACTTGCACAACGATGAACTAAAAATACAAGTATCGTAATAAAATGCTTAAAACCAGTATAAGCATGCACAGATTTATTCTGAAACTTTTATGCATTATGTTATGCATTTACTGAGACCTTATAATTATTTAGGTCATTGATTGTATCGTGAGCATCCTTATCAGATTTATCTTCTGACTTATTGCTGTACTACTGAGGTGAGTTCATAGCCTCGCCTTTCACAACTATTTATGTTTTTACTAACCCGCGAGGGGGAGACATGCTATAACTTGTTTTGACTATATGATTTTGATATCTTATATTTAATAAACTGTTGATCGAGGAACGCAAATTGAACTGTTACCCTTAATTACATTTGCCTATTGTAGATGAACCCGCATGACCCGTGCATCCGAAACTGTTAGAATTTTTGAATTGCCTGAATGTTATAAATAGATCTATTTGGGATTGACCGTCCCCATCTGGGTGAGTCATGCTCACTGTGCCTAGGCCAGGACAACAGATGTTTCACATGTCAGTACATTATTATTTATGGGTGCTTTGATAATGATAAGGCGAAGGGCCCTTATTTGTTAAGGGCTTAACTGTCAAGTTTCAGTTTCGGGCAATATGGGAATGTAATTAGCTTATAGTATTTGGCTTTGTGCGATGCTATGGTTACGGTGTTTGCGGTTCTAAACTCGACCTTTTATTATTTGGTACATTAATACATGGAACATATTAATATATCTGAATTTGATTTTTATCAAACCTTATGAAATACTATATGGGATATTGAGATCCTACACTTGATTTTTATATCAAACTTGGTGTAACACTATGTAGGACAAATTACTGTCCTGGACTATGATTTTACAAAACTCTATGAATTCACCAACTTTATGTTGACTGTTTTAAGCATGTTTTTCTCAGGAAATTAAGCTGGATTATTTGAGCATGGACTGAGCATCATATAGGAGCATCATAATATTAGGGGATCTGTTTTCACTGGGATATTTGTAACAACTGATATTTAACACTTCAACTGATTGTACTAAAACCATATTTGTATCAATTGTATTTCAAATCATGTAATTATGATCAATGCTTTGTATGCCATTTGTTCTGTGATCCACTTACTAACACCCAATTACTATTCCGCTGCAAACCTGATTTGGGGGTGTCACAATATATATATATATATATATATATATATATATATATATATATATATATATATATATATATATATATATATATATATATATATATATATATATATATATATATATATATATATATATATATATATATATATATATATATATATATATATATATATATATATATATATATATATATGTATATATACACTAAACCATTCTTTTTAAGCTTGTTATATCCCAGTCACATCTTTAAACCAATAGGATTTGAGAAATTCCTAGAAAATCCCCTTTGGAAACGCTATTTTGGAAGTTAGGTTTTCGAAACAACGCAGTTTTGATTGGAAACGTTGTTTTGAAAATTGCGTTTCTGAAACACAGTTTTTATTTATTTTTGTTTTCTTTAAAAAAATCCTCTCACTTGAAAGAATTGAACATTGGACCTTCCGTTTAGGGGTAATCAAACTTACCAACTTGCTATGGCAAGGATTTTGTTTAATTATTACTAACGCATATACTCAAACTCACTAAACTTAATTTAACACCCCCAAATTTATACAACTCAATACAGCGGAAGACTAGTTGGTGTTACGGGATAGCACATTACTCACATCATAGACAACGCTTAAAATTCGCGTCATTTAATAAAAAAACATTTCCATTCATAAATTTCAAAGTTACATAGGTCCCAAGTCATTGTATTTAATACAGGTTTTACAAAGCATTTGAGTGGAAATAAGTATTTAGGTGCCGGCCATGAATTCTTGTTGTCTTCCCTAGAATTACCTTCAAGTACCTGAGACAAAACCTGTTAAAAGAAAAGGTCAGCGATAACGCCGAGTGAATTCATAGAGTTTAATAAATTCCATCAATATAACTTTGGTATAAAATTATTACCAAAAATCATTTTGTACAAATCATTGTAATAGGCCATAAAATAGCCAAAGTGATTTTTATACAAATCCTTATCGAAAATCATAATATAGGCATTTGCCTTAAAAATCGTTATACGAGCCAATGTCGTAAAAACATCATACAATACGTTTTATAACGTTGTATAGATTAAATAAAAACCTTTATATTAATATGGTTATATAAAACCAAAACACGAACATAAAATCAATAGTATGACCCCGTATTGCTAGTCAGGCAATACATCGTAATTCGGTGCGTATAGTAGTATTTCGTTAATTGGATTATTATAAGTCGCATGACATTGTTACCTTACTAAACCAAACAACGGGTAGCTAACCCGATACACAATTTGCCCATCTAAATTAGCGTGTCGTCACAAAGGTCACGCTATGGAAATCTTCTCATACATAAATTCGCTTACCAATCAATGTGGCACGACGAGGATCAACCGTCAAGGCGCGAACTGGGGTGATCGTCCCCAAATAGTACTATTATATGCATAAGCGTCTACCAAATCCGGTAGTTCACAATTCATGCTAATGGTAGTTTTAGTGACATAACCTAACTTTAATAATCCATTTTATTTCATTTATCGGGTCATTTAATCATTTATCGGGTCATACAATCGGTTCATACAATCATTCGGGTCCAAATCAATAAACAAACAATCGGGACAAATGGTGTCCTATTTTATAAAAACTAACATGTTATCTCCCTCGCGGGTTTATAAGACATTTCATAAAAACATTTAAAAGAGTGTGAGGCTATGAACTCACGTTGATGTGGGAAGGCGATTATCGGCGATTTGGATGTACGGTACGTGCTTCAATCACGTAAACCTAGACAAATAATACTCGTCTTAGACTCATGTACAATGACTTTATAAAAATAACAATTATGTATACATATGATGATTTTATATATATGATGATCAAGTGGGTTTACATATTCTCGTTTACTCATTTTAGTGTTATGTGTCGATAACTTTTATACTAGTTTACTAGTTTTACCTATTTACATATTTTAAGTCCAATAAACTTATTATAAGTTCTTTAACTTGTATTATTCCACTTTATACTTGTATTATCAGTATTTACACTTTACATGTTGGGCCCAAATGGGTTAAGCCCAATAAATAAGTTTATAAGTGTTTAGTCCATTTTGTTGTATTATTAGTCCAATAAGGTAGCTTAGCCCGTTAATGTCCGTATGTATATAGTTCGGGTTTTATCGGTTTTTACTTGTTATATATGTTTATATATCAGTATATGAGTTTATAAAAGTTTACATTAGACGGGTCCAACCGTCTAAGTTTTATTTAACAAAAACGTTAATTTTTTCGGTAATAGCCGAAAAAGTCGTAAAAATCAGGTTTATAGTTTTATAACTTTTAAAACTTATCAAACTACCATTTTGTAACACCCCCAATTTCATGTCATAGCAGCGGAAGGGTCATTGGGTGTTACTATCATGGTTCAACCTCAATATCATAGAAAACGCCTCAAAATGAGTCGTTTTAACAAAACATACATCCATTCATTTGTTTAAAGATAAAACAGTTCACACACGGTCCCAAATAGTTTTAAAGTTTACACAACCAACCAAATGATAAAAGTTTCTTAGAATGGACATAGTTTAGAAAAGCGGGCCAAAACATTTATATTAAGCAAGCTGCGTGAAACCACCTTCCTTGAGTGCCTTCTTCATGGACCTGAGATAAAACATGCTATAAAGTCAACAAAAATGTTGAGTGAATCTATAGAGTTTAAATTTAAATAAACGAACACAAGTATTCTGAATAAACCTTCCGTGGTTGACAATCATGTGGATCAGACATAATTATCGTTGTTATTTCTATTTGCCTCGTGAAATTGAACGTTAACATATATATTTCAGCCCAACACACCTAGCCAAGTGCGTATATTTCTCTTATACAATTGCATCCGATGTTTCATTACTGGTGCATCACAACACCACGCGAGAGCTACTCGCGACCGGACTGGGTGTCACCCCGATAGATCTATCCATAGTATTAGCGTTCCTTTCGATTAACAATTCACGATTCATGGGTCTTTTAAGGCTAAAACAAACTTACATAACAACTTTCATCTAAGCATACAATCGGGTCCTTTGTGTTCAATTTTTAAAAGAAAGAGGGTTTACCACAACTTCTCGTTGTACCCTTCATTTATATAATGTTTTTCCAATAATAAGGGTTTCTACAACTTCTCGTCGTACCCCTCTTATTTTAATAAAACAAGCATGTTATCCCCCTCGCAGGTTTTATAAAACAAGTAAACATGTAAAGCGAGGCTATAGACTCACCTTGGTACGATAGTAGTGACGTGACGATCGCCGACGATTTGTGATGCCCTTTTAAACACGAAGACCGCAACCTACCAAATAAGGCGCGTTCGTTAATAAACGACTCAAGTATATTTAATACTTAAATAATATGAAAGTCAATTTCAAATGACCATGAAAATCCCGAAAAATAGCAAAAATAAGTGTACTTCTATACCCTTTTATTCAACACTTATTCTTTTAAACACTTACACCCTCGACATTGACCCGTCATAAGACGCCAAGTCAACGCAAGTCAAACCATCATTTTACTTCTCTCGGACCAGTAGCTAAGTCATTTATATAATGACTTAACACTTGAGTAAGTCACCATGTCCAATAGTGAATACTCAACTCACGCCACACAAGTATTGAACTACGTGTCCAAAATACCACTCAGCATGTACACTCCAAATGTACACACCAATCTAACCTATCTAGACATGTCCGATTTCAACGAAACTTGGTGACAAACTCACACATAATATGAATAAGACTCAGTTTAAATTTCATTCAAAAATATTACTTCTAAGACCTTCTGCCCGACACACCTTCGTGTTACAAAAACCGGACAGTTTTACGCCTTCGACTTGTAAAACCATTTTGACTTATCTAAACCATTCCGTTTGCAAAACCGACACTCGGGTTTGAAAATAGACTCATGACCTGAGGTTTATCAACTTACAACAGCCCTTGAAAATTTTTAAAACTCATTTTATAGTCCCCGAGATTCGTTCCAAATATCGACAACAATTTTCGGATTGTGCCGATACCCGTCTCCCGGTACACAAATACTAAAAGTAGCATAACTTTTCGCTCGTAATGAGTTAGAAGCTCTACTTTAGCTCAAATCGAAGCTAACGAAATTCTCTACGACCCTATCTTATTAGTTTACCAAGTTTATCACAGTAACAATTTCAAAAATGGCCTTAAAGTTACTGCCTAAAATAGCCTATCTAAAAATCATACCAAAACAATTTTTCGACCCATTCCAACAATTTCTATAGTCCTAATATGATCCTAATATCATAATAACACATCTAATTAACTCATAACACCCTCAAATTTAATCTTACAAAAATTAAATATATAAAAATCTTGCATGCAACCAAAACCCACTATGAATATAATAATATTAACACCATTCATCACCATAAAAGTGGATCAAACATGGTGTTCATCATCAAAAATTGAAATAAAAATTTAGTAAATGCTTGTAGAAGAAAATTATACCAATAGAAAGCTAATCAAATTTCCAAGATGGGTCTTGTTTTAGTTTTTGAAGAATCAAAGTGGATCAAAATTTTTTGAAGGGTATTTGGCTTGGGGGTTGGACGGCAAAAATGGAAGAAAGAGAGAGAGATTGATTTTTTTTTTTGAAAGTAAAAAGTGTGTGTGAGTGTGTGTTTGTTTTTAAATTTTAATTAGTTAGTGGGGTGAGGACCAAAGTGCAATTTGGCAAAACTTTTGGCCCAAGAGTGCAAGTACATAGTTTACAAGGTAGGAAATATAAATTGTACATTTTTAAAAATATTTACGGGGCTCGGGTTTCGTAAAAATACTTTTCGTAAGTTAAAACGCTTCATAAAAATAATAATAAAGCTTCGACACGACTTAAAACGCAATTAAATCGAAAACGTCGAAAATATAAAATATCGAGACATTCGATAATGAAACGTAAATTTTTTGGCATCCGTCGGTATCGCGATCACTACTAGTTATCGTCATTCGTTAAAACGTAAAATACGAGAAATAAGGATTAAATATAATAAAAATCATTTTCATGATTATTTGAGAATATAATATCGATACCTAACATATTCCTTGTCGGTTTTCATCTAATCGACATTCTTACGCTAGTTTCAAGTCATAACCTTCTCGGTTAGTCGATAAATTAAAATTCTCATTAAAGTAAACACGTAATACGTAATAGTCGAGATTAAAATAACGACCTGAAATTGACGGGTTGTCACATCATCCCCACCAAATTAGGATCTTCGCCCTCGAAGATCAACTTGCGTTCTTGCCCGATCGCTTGTTGAAATCAAAGAGATGAGGGTAATTCTTCCACATTTGGTCTTCTCGTTCCCAAGTAAACTCCGGTCCTCTTCGAGAGTTCCATCGAACTTTGACGATAGGTATTCGGCTTTGCTTCAGTTGCTTGACCTCGCGATCCATGATCTCGATTGGTTCTTCAATAAAGTGCAACTTTTTATCAACCTTAACCTCGTCTAATGGTATAATGAGTTCTTCATCGGATAAACACTTCTTCAGATTCGACACGTGAAAAGTGTTATGAATCCCATACAGTTCTTGTGGTAGTTCAAGTTGGTATGCCACGGGTCCTACTCTAGATGTAACCTTGAATGGTCCGATATAACGAGGACTTAACTTCCCACGTTTTCCAAATCGTACAACACCTTTCCATGGTGATACTTTTAGCATAACCTTATCTCCCACGTTAAACTCCAATGGTTTTCTTCTTACATCCGCATAACTCTTCTGTCGGCTTCGAGCAGACAACAACCTATTCTTAATTTGCACAATCATATCCGTCGTCTCCCTAATCAAATCTGGTCCAGTGAGTTGGGCATCACCAACCTCACTCCAGCTAACGGGTGATCTACATTTTCTCCCATACAGTGCTTCAAACGGTGCAGCTTTAATACTCGCGTGATAACTGTTATTGTACGAGAATTCGGCCAAATGTAAGTGCTTATCCCAGCTACTTCCAAAGTCTATCACACAAGCACGTAGCATATCCTCCAAAGTTTGGATTGTTCTTTCGCTTTGCCCATCAGTTTGCGGATGATAGGCTGTGCTCATATCCAAATTGGTTCCTAACGACTTTTGAAGTGATCTCCAAAATCCAGAAGCAAAACGACTATCTCTATCGGAAATGATTGAAATAGGAACACCATGCTTGCACACGATTTCCTTCAGATAAATATCGGCGAGTTTCTCCAATCCGAACCTCTCGTTGATTGGAATAAAATGAGCGGATTTAGTTAAACGATCGACAATAACCCAAATTGCATCGAACCCAGACGGTGTCCTTGGGAGTTTTGTGATGAAGTCCATCGTAATTCGCTCCCATTTCCAGACTGGAATTTCAGGTTGGACAAGTAATCCTGACGGCTTCTGATATTCAGCTTTCACTTTTGCACATGTTAAGCATTTCGCGACGTATGTTGCAATATCATCTTTCATATTCGGCCACCAGTATAACTTTTTCAAGTCTTGGTACATTTTGTCCGATCCAGGATGAATAGAATACTTGGACTTATGAGATTCTAACATAATCAAGTCTCTCAGTCCACCGAAGAATGGTAACCAAATTCGACCTCTCAAACATCTGATACCATCGGCTCGCGTCTCAAATGTTTCACCGTCTCCCCTAAATCTTTCGGTAGCAATATTTTCCTTCTTGCATGCTTCAACTTGTGCGTTCCGAATCTGCTCAGGTAAGTTATTATGAACTGTCACCACCAAAGCACGCACTCGAATCGGTTTCTCCCTTTCCTTTCGACTTAACGCGTCAGCTACCACGTTCGCCTTTCCTGGATGATAACGAATTTCGCTGTCGTAATCACTTAATAGTTCAACCCATCGACGTTGCCTCATATTCAGCTCTTTTTGATCCAATATGTATTGTAGGCTTTTATGATCAGTGAATACTGTACACTTCGTACCATACAGATAATGTCTCCAAAGTCGCAGAGCAAAAACCACAGCGCCCAATTCCAAGTCATGGGTAGTGTAGTTCTCCTCATTCTTCCTTAATTGTCTAGAGGCATATGCGATCACCTTTTCACGTTGCATGAGAACAGCACCATATCCTCTGAGAGATGCATCGCAATAAACAACAAAATCTTCACTTCCTTCAGGTAACGATAAAATCGGCGCACTATAGAGTTTCATCTTCAGGGTTTGGAAAGCTTCTTCTTCATCATCGCCCCACACATACGGTTTATTCTTCTGAGTCAGCTTCGTTAATGGTTTCGATATCAAAGAGAATCCTTCAATAAACCTTCGGTAATAACCAGCCAGACCTAGAAATTGTCGCACTTCAGTTGGAGTAGTCGGAGCACTCCAATTCTTGATGGCTTCGATCTTTGCAGGATCAACATGTACTCCACTTTTATCGACCACGTGTCCGAGAAATTGTACAGAATGAAGCCAAAAATCACACTTTCAGAACTTAGCGTATAACTTTTCGTTCTTCAACAAGTTCAAGATAATCCTTAAGTGTTCGGCATGCTCTTCATTGTTCTTGGAGTAGATTAGAATATCATCTATGAAAACGATCACGAATTTATCAAGATACGACTTACAAATGCGATTCATTAAGTCCATGAATACAGCAGGTGCATTAATCAGACCAAAAGGCATAACCAGAAACTCATAATGACCATAACGAGTTCTAAACGCCGTAATAGGAATATCTCCCTCACGTATGCGAAGTTGATGGTAACCAGAACGAAGATCAATCTTGGAGAAAACACGAGAACCTTGAAGTTGATCGAATAAATCATCAATTCTTGGAAGCGGATAACGATTCTTGATCGTTAGCTTATTCAGCTCTCGGTAATCGATACACATACGAAACGAACCATATTTCTTCTTAACGAATAAGACAGGAGCTCCCCAAGGTGACGAACTCGGTCGTATAAAACCTTTATCAGATAACTCTTGCAATTGCACAGATAACTCCTTCAGCTCGGATGGGGCTAAACGATATGGCGCACGAGCCACGGGTGCAGCACCAGGAATTAGGTCAATTTGGAATTCTACTTGCCTTGGAGGAGGAAGTCCAGGCAAATCTTCCGGAAACACTTCAGGAAAGTCACGGATAACAGGTACATCTTCAGCACGTTTCTCCTTCGATTCCTTCTCCACTACTTTAGCTAGGAATAACTCGCACCCTCTTTCGATATACTTACGAGCCTTAATGCACGAAACGATTTTCAGTCGTGAATTACGTTGATCACCTTCGATAACCATGGTCTTATCGTCTAAAGGAATCCTAACTTTCTTTTCTCCACACAAGATAGACGCGTTATACTTGGATAACCAATCCATTCCGATAATAACATCAAAACTTCCCAATTCAACAATCATCAAGTCTATCTTAAAAATACGGTTCAAGAGATTTAGAGAACATCCTAGGAGCGCACGATTGGTTCTCACTAATTTACCATCAGCTAGTTCTACCTCATAACTCACGTTTAATTCGACCGGTTTGATATCGATTAAGGCACTAAAACTTGTAGACACAAAGTTTTTGTCCGCACCAGAATCAAATAAAGCTGTAGCATAACGGTTGTTCAGTAAAAACGTACCAGTGACAACTTTCGGGTTTTGCTTCGCTTCGGCTTCGCCCAACTGATAAGCTTTTCCTTGGTTATCTCCACCACGTGCATTCTTTGGAGGTTGAGGGCATTGGTTCCTCATGTGACCTTTACCTTGGCAGTTATAACACGTCACTCCCTTCTTTCCTGGTCCCCAACAGTCTTCAGTCTTGTGACCTAACTTGTTGCACTTTCCACACTTAGCACATTCACCAGTATGAGACTTCTTGCAGCGTTGACATCTGGTTCCCTTATCAGCAGTTGCAGCTTCAGTCATCGCATTAGCATTGCCCCTCCTTCGGTTTTGATTTCTGTTGTGAGATTGACGGTTATCACCACGATCATCATTGTCATTTTCAGCTCTTCTTTTGTTGCCTTCAGAAACACCATCAGCCTTGTCTTGGATGATTTGACCCATTAGTTGGTAGGCCATACGAACAGCTTCATCAATGTTGGCAGGTTTAGATGAGGTCACATCCCCTCGGATGTTGGTAGATAAGCCTCGAATATACTGCTCCACCTTCAAGTATCCTGGGTTAACTTTAGTTGGACAAAGTAGAGCAAGCTCATGGAATCTGTTGGTGTATCCATCGATGTCGGTACCCTTCAGTCTCAGCTGATATAATTCCTGTTCTAACCTTTGAATAACACTCCTTGGACAGAATTCCTCAGTCATCCACCCTCTTACTTCCACCCAAGGTGTAGCGTAAGCAGCATCCATACCCATTGATGCCATTCTTCCATTCCACCAAGTTAATGCTCGCCCTTGAAGAGTAGCAGAGGCAAACATCACTTTATCTCCTTCCTCACTTCCACTAAATCGAAACACGGATTCTTATCTCTCAAACCATTGCATTAACCCAACAGCGCCTTCAGTACCCTTAAAAGTTGGAGGTTTGCATTTCATGAACGAGGTATAATTGCACTTCTTGTTTTCAGGAATTACTGGTCTATCAGCATCACCAGTTCCAGCACCAGCATTGCCAGCTCCAGTATTACCAGTTCCAGTAGCGCCAGTTCCAGTAGCGCCAGCTCCAGTAGCACCAGTTCCAGTAGCGCCAGCTCCAGTATCGCCAGCTCCACCAGATCCACCAGCTCCACCGGATCCACCAGCTCCACCAGATCCACTAGCTCCACCAGATCCACCGGCTCCATTATTCAAGTTTGCCATAAATGCATTCATAGATATCTGAAATTGATCAGCTACTATAGCACGTAACTGAGTCTCAGTCAACTGTTTTGGCGGCATGATCCTGTTACACAATTCACATCAAAATGAGTATTCATTCAACGCTTGTGATAAAAAAACATGAATAACACAGAATAAGAATAGATAGATGAAAAGAAACGAGAATGGATGATAGAAGGAAGAATAGAATTTAGACAAGGAACAAAGATTCGCGAGGAATGAGTCAAAAGACAGGGATTTCTATTGTGACAATCAGCGTCGTTTGTAAATCACGTATTAGTATTATAATAATCAAATATTAGACATTTATAAGTAAATGAAATTTCATTATGCTTTAAGCATAATTAATAATTAAATATGTATAACATATATATATACTTTGCTTGTTCTCGTCCATTGGCAACTCGGAGGTTTCGCTTGCAGATGTTATAGTCAAAAGATTTCAAAAATTTATTTTTGGAAAATCTTTTCGTTCTCTATAACTTGAGCTCTGATGCCAATCTGTAACACCCCCAATTTCATGTCATAGCAGCGGAAGGGTCATTGGGTGTTACTATCATGGTTCAACCTCAATATCATAGAAAACGCCTCAAAATGAGTCGTTTTAACAAAACATACATCCATTCATTTGTTTAAAGATAAAACAGTTCACACACGGTCCCAAATAGTTTTAAAGTTTACACAACCAACCAAATGATAAAAGTTTCTTAGAATGGACATAGTTTAGAAAAGCGGGCCAAAACATTTATATTAAGCAAGCTGCGTGAAACCACCTTCCTTGAGTGCCTTCTTCATGGACCTGAGATAAAACATGCTATAAAGTCAACAAAAATGTTGAGTGAATCTATAGAGTTTAAATTTAAATAAACGAACACAAGTATTCTGAATAAACCTTCCGTGGTTGACAATCATGTGGATCAGACATAATTATCGTTGTTATTTCTATTTGCAATTGAACGTTAACATATATATTTCAGCCCAACACACCTAGCCAAGTGCGTATATTTCTCTTATACAATTGCATCCGATGTTTCATTACTGGTGCATCACAACACCACGCGAGAGCTACTCGCGACCGGACTGGGTGTCACCCCGATAGATCTATCCATTGTATTAGCGTTCCTTTCGATTAACAATTCACGATTCATGGGTCTTTTAAGGCTAAAACAAACTTATATAACAACTTTCATCTAAGCATACAATCGGGTCCTTTGTGTTCAATTTTTAAAAGAAAGAGGGTTTACCACAACTTCTCGTTGTACCCTTCATTTATATAATGTTTTTCCAATAATAAGGGTTTCCACAACTTCTCGTCGTACCCCTCTTATTTTAATAAAACAAGCATGTTATCCCCCTCGCGGGTTTTATAAAACAAGTAAACATGTAAAGCGAGGCTATAGACTCACCTTGGTACGATAGTAGTGACGTGACGATCGCCGACGATTTGTGATGCCCTTTTAAACACGAAGACCGCAACCTACCAAATAAGGCGCGTTCGTTAATAAACGACTCAAGTATATTTAATACTTAAATAATATGAAAGTCAATTTCAAATGACCATGAAAATCCCGAAAAATAGCAAAAATATAAGTGTACTTCTATACCCTTTTATTCAACACTTATTCTTTTAAACACTTACACCCTCGACATTGACCCGTCATAAGACGCCAAGTCAACGCAAGTCAAACCATCATTTTACTTCTCTCGGACCAGTAGCTAAGTCATTTATATAATGACTTAACACTTGAGTAAGTCACCATGTCCAATAGTGAATACTCAACTCACGCCACACAAGTATTGAACTACGTGTCCAAAATACCACTCAGCATGTACACTCCAAATGTACACACCAATCTAACCTATCTAGACATGTCCGATTTCAACGAAACTTGGTGACAAACTCACACATAATATGAATAAGACTCAGTTTAAATTTCATTCAAAAATATTACTTCTAAGACCTTCTGCCCGACACACCTTCGTGTTACAAAAACCGGACAGTTTTACGCCTTCGACTTGTAAAACCATTTTGACTTATCTAAACCATTCCGTTTGCAAAACCGACACTCGGGTTTGAAAATAGACTCATGACCTGAGGTTTATCAACTTACAACAGCCCTTGAACATTTTTAAAACTCATTTTATAGTCCCCGAGATTCGTTCCAAATATCGACAACAATTTTCGGATTGTGCCGATACCCGTCTCCCGGTACACAAATACTAAAAGTAGCATAACTTTTCGCTCGTAATGAGTTAGAAGCTCTACTTTAGCTCAAATCGAAGCTAACGAAATTCTCTACGACCCTATCTTATTAGTTTACCAATTTTATCAAAGTAACAATTTCAAAAATGGCCTTAAAGTTACTGCCTAAAATAGCCTATCTAAAAATCATACCAAAACAATTTTTCGACCCATTCCAATAATTTCTATAGTCCTAATATGATCCTAATATCATAATAACACATCTAATTAACTCATAACACCCTCAAATTTAATCTTACAAAAATTAAATATATAAAAATCTTGCATGCAACCAAAACCCACTATGAATATAATAATATTAACACCATTCATCACCATAAAAGTGGATCAAACATGGTGTTCATCATCAAAAATTGAAATAAAAATTTAGTGAATGCATGTAGAAGAAAATTATACCAATAGAAAGCTAATCAAATTTCCAAGATGGGTCTTGTTTTAGTTTTTGAAGAATCAAAGTGGATCAAAATTTTTTGAAGGGTATTTGGCTTGGGGGTTGGACGGCAAAAATGGAAGAAAGAGAGAGAGATTGATTTTTTTTTTTGAAAGTAAAAAGTGTGTGTGAGTGTGTGTTTGTTTTTAAATTTTAATTAGTTAGTGGGGTGAGGACCAAAGTGCAATTTGGCAAAACTTTTGGCCCAAGAGTGCAAGTACATAGTTTACAAGGTAGGAAATGTAAATTGTACATTTTTAAAAATATTTACGGGGCTCGGGTTTCGTAAAAATACTTTTCGTAAGTTAAAACGCTCCATAAAAATAATAATAAAGCTTCGACACGACTTAAAATGCAATTAAATCGAAAACATCGAAAATATAAAATATCGAGACATTCGATAATGAAACGTAAATTTTTGGGCATCCGTCGGTATCGCGATCACTACTAGTTATCGTCATTCGTTAAAACGTAAAATACGATAAATAAGGATTAAATATAATAAAAATCATTTTCATGATTATTTGAGAATATAATATCGATACCTAACATATTCCTTGTTGGTTTTCATCTAATCGACATTCTTACGCTAGTTTCAAGTCATAACCTTCTCGGTTAGTCGATAAATTAAAATTCTCATTAAAGTAAACACGTAATACGTAATAGTCGAGATTAAAATAACGACCTGAAATTGACGGGTTGTCACACATTTTTATAAAATGTCCATTTATTTATCCTTATACATATTTATATAAATGTATTATATGAGTTAGTGGGTTTTAATTCACATTTTATACTATTTTTATTTGAGTGCTTATATAATACTATTATACTTTAATTTCCAAAATCTGATTTTTATTTTCATGTTCACCAAAACTGCCATATTTAGAGTTCTATATGGAGATAGAAGCTCAAATTTTTATGACATAAACTAAATGATATGTGATCCATTTAACTCTTCTATAGCTACTGTTTAATCATCTTCTAAGTATTTTCTAAAAATCGTCCAAAACAGTAAACTCAGATTTGTACTCTAAACATGTTTTGATCATATCTCATTCATCCTAATGATTCCATTGCATGTCCAACTCTCACATGTGTACAAGACATATTACTTACTGTATATCCATTAATCTATGCCATTTTATTAGTTCATGACATGTTTCTTTACTGTTTTATACAGCCATCATTTTTAAGCAAGATTTTAGCCTTGTCTCTTATAGTTTTTCACCTTTTTAATCATATTTATCAACACCAAATCCCCACACAATACTTTTATCATCATATAATCATCATATACATATACAATAGGAAATAAAATACATGATTACATAATCAAAATAACAAGAAGATGGGTAGAACAATCTTTATACCACCATGATGATGTAGGTTGTGATCAAAACATGGATTTTGATGGAGAAACTTGTGAATAACCAAGACCATCTTCTAGTCCACCAATCTTCATGAACTCCTTGTGGAAAATCAGCCCTAATACTCCATAGAAACTCCTCCTTGGATGTTAAAACTTGCACCAATCTTCATCTCTTGGAATGGAGATTAACATATGTTAATTATAACAAATGTTTGTGGTTAAATTTGATCAAAGTGAGGTGTTTGATGATGATGGTGGGACGACAAGGAGAAGGGAGAGAGTGAAGTGTGTGGTTTTGCATGAGATAAATGAGAAATGGTTTTAGGTTTGCTTGTTTTGATGTGTGTTAGGTTAACATTGAAGCTTAACTAGACAAGTGTTGTTAGTTTGTTTACAAGTTGACACCTCAAAGGGTGTTATGTAGCTAGTTTTGCCGTGGGTTTGTGGGGGTGGGGCAAATGTCCCACTTGTCTCATCTTCATTTAATTACGGGTACTCCTCGACTCTAGTTTCCTCGATATGCGTGCCCTCGGGTCATTTTACGAAAAACGTTTTTATAAATTATGAATCAACGGCACAAAACGAATCTAATAAAAATTATCTCATTAAAAACGGAGTTCGAAAACGTAAATACGTAATCCTAAGGTTTCCGGTTTAGTCGTAAAGGACGTTAAAATAAAATAGTAAGTCCTAATCTCTTCTCGTAAATTTGTGAGCTTATGAACCAACACAAATTTAAAATCTCAAAATAATATCCACGGATAAATTTATTTTCTGAAATGTCGGACTGTCACCAAAACGGTGTATGTAAACGTAAGCACGTAACGTTGAATCCTCCAGTTTAGACGTAGTCGATGCTACTTCAAGACGTAAATCCAAATTTCTTCCCAAAAATAAGTGAGTTTATATTATAACATTAAAATAATGTGTTCAAATAAATATTGAGAATAAAATATCAACCATAAATTGACGGATTGTCACAACATTTACCCCTAAACAGGATCTTTGTGTTCAAAGATCATCTTACCTTACTACTCGCTTCTTATAGAGTTAAAAGCCATGTGGGTATTTCCTCCACATTCGGTATTTTCTCACAAGTGTAATTCATTACAATACGCGAGTTTCATCAAACATAACTACGGGAATAAGATCAGGCTTAATGTCGACTTACTTTCTCTATCCATGATGTTCATGGGTTTTGATGAATGCAACTTTTCGCCGATCTAAACTTTATCATGAAGAATTCAGATTTTTCACTTGATAGGCATTTTATCAAGTTCGATATACGATACCTAATTCACGCAGCTCTTGAAGTCCTAGGGTAGATCCAGCTTATATGCCTTTCAATCCCAACTTTTACATCATCTCAATGGTCCCATACAACGAGGACTTATATCCCATGATCTTTCAGATCATCAATTCATTTTTCCAGAGTTAAAATTTTTGGCATAACTTTGCTACCCATCTGGCACTTCAAGATCTACATTTCATATTCACATAACCTCCTGCCTACTACCGGCAGTCAATAATCAGATCCTAATTTCAACAATCATTTCAGGTCTCGCGGGTCGAGTATTTTGTAAGGTTAGGTTCGCCACCATAGGAAACCTTATACCTAAAAGACATGTCCAACTCACAATTGGTGTATGTCGGGTGTCTTCATCTCAACTCCTTCTTACAGATGCTCTAATATTTAAATCCTAACAAGATTCGATCTCGATCCTAATACGATAATTATCAATGATAATCTTTCCAAAGGAAAAAGATTATACGGTTCATTACCAAAGGTCAATCATTCAAACCTAGAACAACACTTATAGTATTTTGTATCGTTACTTTACCTAGTCCCTTCGATTGGGGTGGTACACAGTACTCTCATCAAGGTTCGTTCTCAATGACTTCTGAGCAACTCTCTAGAAATTCGATACGAAGCGAGGATCTTGATAGAGATGATCGATACAGGCACACCGTGTTTACACAACTCCTTTAAATATAAAAGAGTCAATTTCTTCATCAAGAATCTATCATTAACGAGAATGATATTAGCAGATTTGGTCAGTCTGTCGACGATGACCCAAATCGAATCAAATTCAGATGATGACCTTTGCAATAGCTAGACGTTTACTAATGTATGAGGCGATCTCTGCCTTTATAATTTGCCATTAGTACAACTTCTTCAGACAAAGATACTTTTAGTCAGAAATGACAAGAATAGAATACTTATACTTACAAATTCCAACATAACTATATCTCACAATCCTCCATTTTTACACAATCACAAGTGGTCTTTTATACATCTAACGCCATCAGCTTCTCAATTCTAATGGTTCATATTAGCCGCGAACCCCTTTTTATTATCTATATTATCCTTTTTACAAGCATCGGCTATTTTTAAATTGTTCGGCAATTTATTTTGTACCATCATTACTAAGTAACACATCCTAATTGGTTCTTTATTCTTTTTAATATAATATGTCAGTATCTATATTCACCTTTCCTGATGAAATAATTATCATGATCACAATTCATTCAGAAATTCTTTCTTCATATTTTCTAAGTTTTAGTTTTGTCTCCACTATTATTTTTATCAGTTTTGCTCAATCCGACGTTCAAAGCGTCGAAAGTTATTACAATTAATTAAATAATAATTATTAAATTTTTATGAAGCGTAAACGTAAAAATTTTAAATTTCTTAGTTTGACCAATTATATAAAATGTTAAAAAAATGTTGAATTTAATTAACAAGATCCGTAAATGTTGAATTTAATTGACCAATTATATAAAATTTCTTAGTTTGACCAATTAGTAAGATCCGTAAATGTTTGAAAAATCTTTGGTAGAAGTTTTCTTAGTTGAAAAGCAAAAAGTGTCGTTTCAAATTTTAAGTCATGGTTTAAATGGTTTTCTCAATCCCTCTTAGGTTGTCTTAAGGTATACACGAACATTTACCCCTAAACAGAAGTTTAGTTAAATGGTTTTTGTATAAGGGAATAATCCCTTAAAATCCTTTGTTAAATCATTTGTCAAAATATATTTGCACTTTCTTTTTAGTATAACTCAAAGTCTTAAATGACTTCAAAATTTTGAAGAGTCAATTTATATTTCATTATCTATTAATCACACGGTTAAATCATGTAAAGGATTAAGTCTTAAGTCATATGTTAAATATTCAATGTACAGATTTTTGTTCGGCCAATTCAGGGCAATCTATAAATAATTATTAACTCATTCTTATTCTTATAAACAAACAAATAGTCCTTAATGATAACAAGCATGAATTTATCAAATTACAGCCTACACACGTGATTCACCAAATTTATGAATGCTACATGTGTATTAGTCAATCCAAATGACATCATATGAAACTCATAATGTTTATTACAAGTATCGGATGTAGTGATTGGAATAGATAATCTTTTTCGCGGATGCGAAGTTGATGATAACCATGTCGTGGATCAAATCTTTAAAACATACACTAGAACCTTGTACATGATCGAACAAATCTTCCATTTCGAGTTATGGATATCGCTTTCGATTGTCAATTTACTCAGTTCACAGTAATCTATAAATATAAGGAATGATAACACCATAGCTCTTCATGATGACGATCTCGGTAGAATAAAATCTTTCTCCGACAACCTTCTCAGTTGTACGGTAATTCCTTTAATTCGGATGGTGGCGATGTACAGTGCACACGCCACAGGTGCAGCACCGGGAATATAATCAATACCAATTTCAATCTGCCTTAATGGCAAAAGTCTAGGTAATTCACCAACAAATACCTCCTAAAGCTTTTAGATAACAGAAACACCTTTTAATAATTTTAGTTTAAGTTCTTTCTAAATTATAATATCTATGATTAATTCACAACCATTCACGGTATAATTTCAAGTTTAAATGTAGAATACGGTCATCCATCAAGAATTATTTAGATCACTTTTGATAATCAACATCTTATCTTTTTAGGGGAATTCTACTCGAGTTCCCATCAATTAAGACAATGTCGTCATGTCATAATCAATCAATCCAATCTACTGGCACTATCAACTTTTCAGTTTTATTGCCGTCGATAAGATGTGAACTTCTCAAAAGACTAATAATAACTCATAATCCTTCACAAATTTACGGATATCAGGAGACATAACTAATCCTTAAAAGAGTAAGGTTAACGCATAATCTATGCGAGAGGATTTCAAATCAGATACAGAGAAAACATTTAACGAATATGAATATATCCCATGTTTTCATAATTTGGGTACGCATTCGAAAGTTCCTCGAATCGTTACCCAGGTCATTCAAATGAAATCTAATCAAAAGAAATGATAGGAATGTCGATACATCCAGTCGGGTATCAACACTCGGTAATCAGATATTTTTCCTAAGAATCTCACTACAGGAGAATTGGACAGGAACGAGTTGTCAATTGTAAAATAAGACAAATTCCACAGATGAGTAAATTCGACTCAGAAGAATAAATAGTACGGGCACATATGTAGGTGTCCCTATCAATATGTCCCTATTTTTCACTTCTTGCAGATCTCATAAAATTTAATCTTTCTCAATCTTCAAAGAAAATGTAGTGTTTATTAATCAGTTTTATGGTGACTACTAATCAGCCTTGCATGGTCCATTCTAAATTGTATGTAGGCGCGCAACTATATACAATTTCAAGATTAACGATGCAATACTCAGTTCGTCAAATATTTATCATCCATGTTTATAATAAAAACATTTTCATGCTTAATTCTTAAATAAGAATCAAAAATAAGTTTACAAAGATTTTCTTTGTTATGAAAACAATTAAGTTTTCCAAGGTGTTTTATAAACAACTTCATTTGGATAACGATTATTTATAAGTCTCACTTTGAATAATCCATATAGTGATGAAAAATTCAATTTTTCTCAAGTAATATTGTTTCAACTTATAAAAACAATGAGTGATCTGCAAAAGAGTGATGAAAAGTTGTTCACCAAGAACTAACTACGATATGATAGGAAATGTGCTTAGCCAAATAATCATGAGGTTCATGATCTCGATGTCACTCAAAAGAATAATCCACAACGTAATTCAATTCAAGATGAGTACTTGTTCAATGGTTGCATCACTAATGTGAACATTAGGATGAAGCAATAAAAGAGAGATAACATCGATACATGTAGAATTTAGCAATCAATGGTAGTCTTTTCATTAATCACAAACAAGTCAAATTGTACCGTAACACATTATGTGTCACTATGTCATACAATTCCAAGATCTCATCCTACCAACTGATGTCTCAGTTAAGTTAGGGATTATTTTTAAAAGATATCACAATGAATACTAATCTACAAGAGTCATTAGGTGTTCCACATGTCCCAGAAGATCCATCGGTCTCAATTCAGAAGAAGATTTCTTCAATTTATTTCTTGGACACTGGGCATCCTTTTTAGTGGACAATGGCCTAGGAACAACACTTAACACGAATCAACAATCAATTAAAACCTTATAATTCAATCACAGGACTTAACGACTTCCTCTTAACAATCTCATATTCCCTACGGGTTAAATTTTACTTTATTCAAGTTTTAATTAACTTATACTCAATTCGATATCCTACCTCTTTTTTCAATGCTTTCAATCTTATCCTTAGACCTTAATAAGGCAATAAAAGCTCGATATGAATCAATACTTAATTTCCAATCCTATAGCTCTTACAACAACAATTATCAAATGAGTCACTAGTATGAAATGACTCATATATTCAATTAGACTTCTCGGAAAGGTACTTGTGGCATGAGGCTTTTGGGTAATGGTTCTTACGACAGCCTCAAGTGCAACATTCACCCTTTCGATTTCAATTTAGGAATTGGATGACAACGAATCAGATGACATCTTTCTAGGTGGTAACGTTTTGTCAAACTCCACTCTATAAGGAAAGATCGTCATGACATCGATATCAGATTTAATCTCGCCAATTCTTCTTCAATATCACAATCAACTAATATCAACATTTCTACTAATATCAACCATTTGTTGGGTTCATAAATATCCACAACTTGGTTTAGATCTAGGATAACTAGAATTCCTACGAGAATAGCTTCGATTAATTTACTAGGGAATTTAGGGTTCCTTGTGACAATCTACGTCGTATAAATACCTCGTATAAATATCAAAATAATCATCAAACAATCATGTAAAAAAATTACATTATATATATATATATATATATATAATCCAATTTATATATATATATTAAAATAACACTTCTCAGTCTGGCCTTGTCGGTAACTCAGGAATTCTTCGGCACCGTTATAGTCAAAAGATTTTTAGACATTTTTAGAAAAATGTTTATAGTTAAAAGATTTTGAAATGTTTTATTCAAAACCTTGGTTTTAAAAATCTTTCGTTCTCTATAACGAGAGCTCTGGTACCAAACTGTAACACCCCCAAATTTATACAACTCAATACAGCGGAAGACTAGTTGGTGTTACGGGATAGCACATTACTAACATCATAGACAACGCTTAAAATTCGCGTCATTTAATAACAAAACATTTCCATTCATAAATTTCAAAGATACATAGGTCCCAAGTCAATGTATTTAATACAGGTTTTACAAAGCATTTGAATGGAAATAAGTATTTAGGTGCGGGCCATGGATTCTTGTTGTCTTCCCGAGAATTACCTTTAAGTACCTGAGACAAAACATGTTAAAAGAAAAGGTCAGCGATAACGCCGAGTGAATTCATAGAGTTTAATAAATTCCATCAATATAACTTTGGTATAAAATCATTACCAAAAATCATTTCGTACAAATCATTGTAATAGGCCATAAAATAGCCAAAGTCATTTTTATACAAATCCTTATCGAAAATCATAATATAGGCATTTGCCTTAAAAATCGTTATACGAGCCAATGTCGTAAAAACATCATACAATACGTTTTATAACGTTGTATAGATTAAATAAAAACCGTTATATGAATATGGTTATATAAAACCAAAACACGAACATAAAATCAATAGTATGACCCCGTATTGCTAAACCAAACAACGGGTAGCTAAACCGATACTCAATTTGCCCATCTAAATTAGCGTGTCGTCACAAAGGTCACGCTATGGAAATCTTCTCATACATAAATTCGCTTACCATTCAATGTGGCACGACGGGGATCAACCGTCAAGGCGCGAACTGGGGTGATCGTCCCCAAATAGTACTATTATATGCATAAGCGTCTACCAAATCCCGGTAGTTCACAATTCATGCTAATGGGACTTTTAGTGACATAAACTAACTTTAATAATCCATTTTATTACATCTATCGGGTCATTTAATCATTTATCGGGTCATACAATCGGGTCATACAATCATTCGGGTCCAAATCAATAAACAAACAATCGGGACAAATGGTGTCCTATTCTATAAAAACTAACATGTTATCTCCCTCGCGGGTTTATAAAACATTTCATAAAAACATTTAAAAGAGTGCGAGGCTATGAACTCACGTTGATGTGGGAAGGCGATTATCGGCGATTTGGATGTATGGTACGTGCTTCAATCACGGAAACCTAGACAAATAATACTCGTCTTAGACTCATGTCCAATGACTTTATAAAAATAAAAATTATGTAAACATATGATTATTTTATATATATGATGATCAAGTGGGTTTACATATTCTCGTTTACTCATTTTAGTGTTATGTGTCGATAACTTTTATACTAGTTTACTAGTTTTACCTATTTAAATATTTTAAGTCAAATAAACTTATTATAAGTTCTTTAACTTGTATTATTCCACTTTATACTTGTATTATAAGTATTTACACTTTACATGTTGGGCCCAAATGGGTTAAGCCCAATAAATAAGTTTATAAGTGTTTTAGTCCATTTTGTTGTATTATTAGTCCAATAACGTTAACTTAGCCCGTTAATGTCCGTATGTATATAGTTCGGGTTTTATCGGTTTTTACTTGTTATATATGTTTATATATCAGTATATGAGTTTAT
Source organism: Glebionis coronaria (assembly GCA_025667525.1). Lineage (NCBI taxonomy): Eukaryota > Viridiplantae > Streptophyta > Magnoliopsida > Asterales > Asteraceae > Glebionis > Glebionis coronaria. Next base: position 610,756 of record JANFOE010000397.1, read on the forward strand.
AAAAGTTTACACTAGACGGGTCCAACCGTCTAAGTTTTATTTAACAAAAACGTTAATTTCTACGGTAATAGCCGAAAAAGTCGTAAAAATCATGTTTATAGTTTTATAACTTTTAAAACTTATCAAACTACCATTTTTATAAAATGTCCATTTATTTATCCTTATACATATTTATATAAATGTATTATATGATTTTGTGGGTTTTAATTAACATTTTATACGATTTTTATTTGAGTGCTTATATAATACTATTATACTTTAATTTCTAAAATCTGATTTTTATTTTCATGTTAACCAAAACTGCCATATCTAGAGTTCTATATGGAGATAGAAGCTCAAAATTTTATGACATAAACTACATGATATGTGCTCCATTTAACTCTCTTATAGCTACTGTTGAATCATCTTCTAAGTATTTTCTAAAAATCGTCCAAAACAGTAAACTCAGATTTGTACTCTAAACTTGTTTTGATCATATCTCATTCATCCTAATGATTCCATTGCATGGCCAACTCTCACATGTGTAAAAAACATATTACTTACTGTATATCCACTAATCTATGCCATTTTATCAGTTCATGACATGTTTCTTTACTGTTTTATACAGCCATCATTTTTAAGCAAGATTTTATCCTTGTCTCTTATAGTTTTTCCCCTTTTTAATCATATTTATCAACACCAAACCCCCACACAATACTTTTATCATCATATAATCATCATATACATATACAATAGGAAATAAAATACATGATTACATAATCAAAATAACAAGAAGATGGGGAGAACAATCTTTATACCACCATGATGATGTAGGTTGTGATCAAAACATGGATTTTGATGGAGAAACTTGTGAATAACCAAGACCATCTTCTAGTCCACCAATCTTCATGAACTCCTTGTGGAAAATCAGCCATAATACTCCATAGAAACTCCTCCTTGGATGTTAAAACTTGCACCAATCTTCATCTCTTGGAATGGAGATTAACATATGTTAATTATAACAAATGTTTGTGGTTAAATTTGATCAAAGTAAGGTGTTTGATGATGATGGTGGGACGGCAAGGAGAAGGGAGAGAGTGAAGTGTGTGGTTTTGCATGAGATAAATGAGAAATGGTTTTAGGTTTGCTTGTTTTGATGTGTGTTAGCTTAACATTGAAGCTTAACTAGACAAGTGTTGTTAGTTTGTTTACAAGTTGACACCTCAAAGGGTGTTGTGTAGCTAGTTTTGCCGTGGGTTTGTGGGGGTGGGGCAAGTGTCCCACTTTTCTCATCCCCATTTAATTACGGGTACTCCTCGACTCTAGTTTCCTTGATTTGCGTGCCCTCGGGTCTTTTTACGAAAAACATTTTTATAAATTATGAATCAACGGCACAAAACGAATCTAATAAAAATTGTCTCATTAAAAACGGAGTTCGAAAACGTAAATATGTAATCCTAAGGTTTCATGTTTAGTCGTAAAGGACGTTAAAATAAAATCGTAAGTCCAAATCTCTTCTCGTAAATTTGTGAGCTTATGAACCAACACAAATTTAAAATCTCAAAATAATATTCACGGATAAATTTATTTTCTGAAATGTCGGACTGTCATCAAAACGGTGTATGTAAACGTAAGCACGTAACGTTGAATCCTCCGGTTTAGACGTAGTCGATGCTACTTCAAGACGTAAATCCAAATTCTTCCCAAAAATAAGTGAGTTCATATTATAACATTAAAATAATGTTTTCAAATAAATATTGAGAATAAAATATCAACCATAAATTGACGGATTGTCACACTTAAATACCTTTATTTTCTAAATTTCTTTATTAGTTTTCATTGTAAGTTTCAAATTTTTTTATTTTCTAAATTTCGGATTAGAACTTGTTTATTTCAACTTTTTTCTAGTATTTTCTAAAAATCATGAAATTTTCATATTCTAATTTTAAATAGAAACTAGAAACCCCATATTACCCTTTTCTATTTCTTTTCCCAAATAAATATAAAAATGTTCACATATCTATTTCTAACCCTATTTTAAGTTGTCGTCACTTTTTTACTTTTTTTAAAAAAATTTACGTTTCGACAGCTTCCCAAGTTTTTTGTCAGTTTTCTTTACGTTTCTTCATTTTTAACGCTTTCACCGTTTTTTTATGTTTTTGTCAATTTTTTTATGTATTCGTCAGTTATTTTTACGTTTTGGTTAGTTTTTAACGTTCTTGTAAGTTGTTTACGTTTTCGTCAGTTTTTTTACGTTTTCGTCAGTATAATTAGGTTTTCGTCAGTATTTTTATGTGTTTTCTTCGATTTAGTCCGTTTTCTTCAGTATTTTTACGTTTTCATCAGTAATTTTACGTTTTTGTCAGTATTTTTACGTTTTCATTCGAATTTTTATGTTTTCGTCTGAATTTTTACGTTTTCGTCAGTATTTTTAAGTGCTCGTCAGTATTTATACGTTTTTGCCAGATTTTTTACGCTTTTGTCAGAATATTTACGTTTTCGTCCGAACTTTTACATTCTCGGCTGATATTTTTTTTACTTTTTCTTCCGATTTTTTTATGTTTTGATTAGTATTTTTAGGTTTTTGTCCTATTTTTTACGTTTTGTATGAATTTTTACGTTATCGTCCGATTTTTTACGTTTTTTTCTATTTTTTACGTTATCTTCAGGCTTTTTACGTTTTCATCCTTTTTTTACGTTATCGTCAGTATTTTTACGTTTTCGTCCGAAATGCGCAAAAAATTCTGAGCAAAACGTAAAAACGCTGATGAAAACATAAAATACGGAAGAAAACGTAAAAATACAAAAAAAAAATATAAAAATACAGTTGAAAATGTAAAAATACTGACGAAAACGTATAAATACTGAGAATAACGTAAAAATACTGACGAAAACGTAAAATTGGTGATGAAAACATAAAAATGCTGACAAAAAGGTATAAACGTTGACGAAAAAGTAAAAACGCTGATGAAACCCTAAAAAATCAAAGAAAACGTAAAAAAACGGGCGAAAACGTAAAAATCTTGATAAAACCCTAAAAATCGGACAAAACATAATAATACTGATGGAAACATAAAAAAGCTAATGAAAACATAAAAAAAAGCTAATGAAAACACGAAAAAGATGATGAAAACGGAAAAAACTTACGAAAACGTGAAAAAAGAAGACGTGAAAAACATATGAAAATGTAAAAGAAAACTCCATTTTCCACGTTTTTAGTGATTTGAAATCGCACTTTTCGGAAACTTCGTTTTGGAAACGCTGTTTTGAAACTTTTCGAAAACTACTTTTTGGAAACGCTATTTTAGAAGTTGCGTTTTTGAAACAATGCAGTTTTGAAACCTGCATTTTCAAAAAGCAGTTTTGAAACTTGCTTTTCGAAACACAGTTTTGGTTGGAAATGCAGTTCTGAAAATTGCGTTTTAGAAACGCAATTTTATTTATTTTTGTTTTCTTTCAAAAAATCTATCATTTTTAAGAATTGAACATGGGACCTTTCGTTTAGGGGTAATCAAACTTACCAACTTGTTATGGTAAGGTTTTTGTTTAATTGTTACTAACCCATATACATAAACTCACTAAAATTAAATACATTTAAGTTTCAATTTTTTTTTTATTTTCTAAGTTTCGAATTAAATTCATGTTTATTTCATTTTTTTCCATATTTTCTAAAAATCATGAAATTTTCATATTCCAATTTTAAATAGGAACTAGAAACCCCATATCCCAAATAAATATAAAACATGTACACATATCCATTTCTTACCCTATTTTAAGTTTTCGTCCCTTTTTTTTTACTTTTTTTTTTAATTTTTACGTTTAGACAGTTTCTCATGTTTTTGTCAGCTTTCTTTACGTTCATTTTTCACGTTTTCGTTGTTTTTTTTATGTTTTGTCATTTTTTTATGTATTCGTCACTTATTTTTACGTTTTGGTTAGTTTTTAACGTTCTTGTAAGTTGTTTACGTTTTCGTCAGTTTTTTTACGTTTTCGTCAGTTTTTTTACGTTTTCGTCAGTATACTTACGTTTTCGTCAGTATTTTTATGTTTTTTTCTTCAATTTAGTCCGTTTTCGTCAGTATTTTAACCTTTTCATCAGTTATTTTTTGTTTCGTCAGTAATTTTACGTTTTCATTCGAATTTTTACGTTTTCGTCCGAATTTTTAGGTTTTCGTCAGTATTTTTGCGTTTTTGTCAGATATTTTACGCTTTCGTCAGAATATTCACGTTTTCGTCCGAATGTTTACATTCTCGGCTGATTTTTTACTTTTCCGATTTTTTATGTTTTTCATCAGTATTTTTACGTTTTTGTCCTATTTTCTACGTTTTGTATGAATTTTTACGTTATCGGCCGATTTTTTTACGTTTTTGTCTTTTTTTTACGTTCTCTTCAGCTTTTTTATGTTTTCATACGACTTTTTACGTTTAAGTCAGGTTTTCTACGTTTTAGTCTGATTTTTTACGTTTTCGTCCGATTTTTTTACATTTTAGTCTAATTTCCAATGTATTCATCAGCGTTTTTACGTTTGTTCATCAGTATTTTTACGTTTTCGTCCGAAAATGTGAAAAAATTCTGAGCAAAACGTAAAAATGCTGATGAAAACTTAAGAAACGGACAAAAGCGTAAAAATACAGTTAAAAATATAAAAATACATATGAAAACGTAAAAATACTAAAGAAAACGTATAAATACTGAGAAAAACATAAAAATACTGATGAAAACATAAAATTAGTTATGAAAACATAAAAATTCTGACGAAAAGGTAAAAACGCTTCCGAAAAAGTAAAAACGCTGACGAAAAAGAAAATATAAAAAAAACGTAAAAAAAACGCGCGGAAACGTAAAAAAACTTCATGTAACCCTAAAATCGGACGAAACCGTAATAATATTGATGGAAACATAAAAAAGCTAATGAAAGCATAAAAAAGCTAATGAAAACATAAAAAACCTGATGAAAACGTAAAAGAACTTACGAAAACGTGAAAAAACATATGAAAATGTAAAAAAACTTGCAAAAAGTGAAAAAAAATTGATCATGAAAAAAAAAAGATTAAAAATAGTTTCGTCTAAACATTGTTCATTTCTTTGAAAAAATAAAAATACCTTCTAAATAAGTTTTCAAGATTTTCACCTCTACTCTAGAAAAGAGAACTCTTTCCTTCTCTAGAAATTTAGAAGCATAAAATTATGAAAAGTTTTCCATAACTAAACAGCCTCTTTATTTTTGTTTTTAATTTTCAAAATATTTTTATTAGTTTTCTTATTAAGTTTCAAACTTTTTCATTTTCTAAAATTCGCATTAATTTTCGTAACTCAATAATTATCTGAGTGGGTTAAGACATGTAAAATTTGCCATGGGATGATAAAAATTAAACACAAAAACATACGTCGGATAAAAATATATTTAAAAACCCAAAATAACAATTGCTACTATTAAACTTGTGTCATTCCAGTGTAGGAAAATAACATAACGTTGTTTTTTAAAATTTGGTATTCTTTTTAAGGTTTATCCGAGAATAAAGGTTTTTGTTTTTACTAATGCGTGTTTGTGAGGTTTATACATAGAATTTCTTTATTAATTTTCGAAATATATAACTTTTTTTTATTTGGATTGAATTTTAAATCTTTTAAAAATATCTATTTTTAACATAAATTTAATAATCATATCATAGCAATATATCAGGTTACTGTTTCACCACCGGGTTAACCCGGTCAAGTCACCGGGTAATGTGATCGATCATTGGGTCAACCCGATCGAGTCACCGGGTCACGGGTTCATCATCAATATATATATATATATATATATATATATATATATATATATATATATATATATATATATATATATATATATATATATATATATATATATATATATATATATATATATATATATATATATATATATATATACACATATATATATATATATATATATATACATATATATATATATATATATATATATATATATATATATATATATATATATATATATATATATATATATATATATATATATATATATATATATATATATATATATATATATCTATATTATATATAGGTATAATTATGATTTGATGCCACACCTCTAATCCCAGTCATATGTGACATGGCACTTCTAAACCAATATAATTTGTTTGTTAGCTAAAAAATATACAAAACTTGCCAAAATTAATGTACGAAAACGCAGTTTGGAAAAAGCGGGACGCAGTTTGCAAAAAACTGCGTTTTGATACCGCGTCTATATATAAGAGGTTAATAGCATTTTTTTCTCATTTTTTTCTTTATTTTCTTACAAACACACCCACGGGGAAAACACGCACATCAACGACTTCACATCCATTTTTCACCATCCGACACCCATGAAACCCTTTCAATTATAACCTTTTAAACCTTAAATCAAACAACTGTTCGTTTATCATTAGAGAATTTGTTATGTCATCAATTGTTCGAATTTGTTATATCATTAATTATGGATAAACATAAACCCTAATTAAAAAAAACAGCCCTCACCATCTTATCTTTTGATGATTAACCCGCTCCTATCTGTTAATTGGGTGTTGATCCGTTTTGCGTTTGGGTTTGGTGTAAAAACCCTAGATCTGACCATTCATATAAAAAGAATAACTGCAGTTGGGTGTCCCATTTAACTTACCATTCAGCCTTAGTAAAACTAAACATCGATCTCATAGGATTTGTTTGTTTATGGATCTTCTAAATCTTTATGACAGAGTTTAAAGGCCATCTTTATATATTGCAGGTCGTCATTTATGCTTTTCCAAGACCTACTCCACATGAACTAATGGTTTGTATCTCTTACTTAAATAATTTCATGTATTATTATATGGCATCTTCTTATATCTTCAATTTGTTGACCATCAAGGGTCAGATTGATGCTGAAATGGGATGGTGACATGGTCAGTTGATAAAAAACTTAAAAACTAATGCACATTATGGTATTTTTTCAGAAACGTAGTCTAATTCTCAGTATTTATTGTGGGCTTGCTGATCTCTGGAAATGTAGGGTTTGAAAGCTAGGGAACATCAGGTTTTGGACTCATGTATATGATTTAAGAGGATTTAAGGGGGTGTTTGGCACTACGACATGCTAAACTCATAGGCTTATTTGTGTTTATGCTTTATACTTTTCATGTGTTTATGCTTCTTAGATATGTAAGCAGTGTACACGATTTTGCCTTGAATTATAGGTGTCTATAAACGTTTTCTGTCTTTGATCAGCTCATACAAAGACATACACAGATTGTGATGAACGTGACGCAACTTTTTGTTCAGGGCACTTACGAACCCCTTATCAGCTATCAAGTGAATCTCCAGGAGACAATAAGATTACGGGAAAAGGTACAAACAATAACTCCTCGGGGTTGATTTCTAGCAAGGTGATAGGTGTGTAAACACCCATCTTTTCTACCACTTAATTACAATAATAACCGGACCAAAACGTGTATTTTATGCCTTTTATGTCGGAATTATGCGCGGTTTGTGTTTTTGTTGTAATTTAGGACAAAATTGTGAAAAGTGGAGAAAACACGGGAATTCACGGGCATTTACGGACTTTTATTGAAGAAAAGGATGAAAGACGAAGTCAAGAAGTCAAGAGTGCAAAAAGAACGGAAGTCCACGACCAATTCTGAAGATTTATCGAAAAAAAAGTCAAAAGACGGAAGTTTATCAAAAACCGAAGAATTCAAGTCTATCTTATTGAAGAATTTAAAGACGAGTTCAAAAGAAATCCCGAAGTCAAAAGTCCCTTAAGTCCAAGATTAAAGAAGATTAGAAGAAAAGGACTAAGTACGCAATTAACGAAGATTAAAAGAAGGAGGGACTTAATTATGCAATTAAGAGAAAAGGAAAGAGGGGAGGAAGCTTCCTTAATCCTCCCCTATATATAGATTAGTATTGTTATCATTTACTGTTGTTGACTAATCGTGACAATTAGTTCTTCCATGGTTGGCTAGATTGACAAACTAGTTCTTCCACCTTTATTTGATGCACATTTAATTACTTGCACATTTAATTACTTGTCTTGCACCTTTAATTACCTTTATTTTTCAAGTAAGTGTTTCTTTAATTTCTTGCACCTTTACTTTATCTTGTTGATCTTAATCTTCTTCTACCTTTCTTTGATTCACACGTTTTTAATCTTGTTAACTTGTTTAAAGATTTCATTTTTATGCTCTTGATTGTTTTAAATCTCTTATTTTCATAGCTTATTTGATTTATTTTCAAGTTTATATAGTTTTTACAAAAGTTATTTTTATATAAAAAGTTGTTTTTCTTAAAGTTTATCTTTTTCATATTTTAAAAGTTGTTAACTTTCAGTTTTATAGCTTATTTTAACACGATTTACCTTAAGGATTTAGTCTAGTGCTTATTAGAACAATAGCTTATTCACTTAGCTTATTTTTAGTTTTCTTCTACGTATTCCGATTGGCAAGATCTGAAAAGGGTTTTAATATTCCGATTGGGGGTGTCTTGGTATTCCGATCAGATAAGGTAAGTGGTATTCCGATCGTATGTGAGTGACAACATTCCGATTGGTTCTTCACCCCTCATTCCGATTGAGGTGCATGATTGGTATTCCGATTGGGTAGTGACAGTTATTCCGATCGTAGGGTTCCGGTCTACATTAAGACCAGTTCACCATATTCCGATCAAGAGGTAGTTAAACATTCCGATTGGAGGTGTTTGGGATATTCCGATTGGTGAGTGACAGTATTCCGATTGGGTTCCAACCTTTCCGATTGATCACGTTTGACATTCCGATTGGTATAATCGGAATATATATTCCGATTGGGGTATTCTTCTTGTTTTGTTTTATTTTATTTTTAGTTTACGTTTTTATCACTTGTCTAACTTTAATTCTCGTCACGCCTTTAATTTTAGTCATTTAAACTAATTTACTTTCCGTCACGATTTTAAATATTGCACACTTTCTTTTAATTAGACTTAGATTTATTTTCACGCTCTTTTTATACTTGCCCTTTACTTTAACGACATTTATTTTCAAGTCTTTGCATTTAAATTCAAAACCAACCAAAAATATTTGTTTCCACCAAAATTTAACTGAGTCACACATTAAACACTAAGTTTTTCAATTCGAAGAGAACACTAGAACGATAATTTTTATACGGGCCAAAAGCTTTGTATTAAATGGCGCCGCTGCCGGCTCTTTTCGTAAAGATTAACGGTTTTCTGTGAGAGACGCGTTGCTTTTTGGGATCCGTTCACTTGTGAGCGTTACTTTTCTTGCATAAAAAATTCATAAAAACTCATGAAAATGAAAAATTGATAAAAAACCATAAAAATTAAAAATTTCAAAAATCCAAAAAGATTTTCTCTTTCTTGTGTATATATATTGTGTTTGTGTTTGGTTTTGCTTTCTTTTGCATTTTCAGGTGTATGCGTACTAGATCTTCTAATTATCAAGAGCCCGAGCCTCAAGAAGATTTAGATATGGCAGGTGTCAACAACAACAACATGCCACCGCACCTCAATAATAATAATAACAACAATGCTCTTCCACAGCCCGATCTTCGGACCATGGAGGAACTTTGTCAACCAACCATGTTTGGACGAGGAGGACCGATTGCGCCGATGCAAATCAACGCTCCTGAGTTTTCGTTGAAGCACCACATGATTCAGCAAGTACAAACAAACCCATTTAGAGGATTGCCTGATGATGATGCCAACAAACACCTCGACCAGTTCATTACAATCACCCAGAGCATGAAGTTGGCTGGTGCTACTATGGATGAACTTCGCCTACAACTCTTTCCACACACCTTATTACATCATGCCGAGAAATGGTTTGATCGTCTCCCGAAGAATTCTATTCACACTTGGGATGATATGACTCAACGCTTTTTGTCGCGCTACTTTCCACCATCCATGGTCACAAGCCTTCGCAATCAGATCAGCGGTTTCATGCAAGATCCCGATGAATCTCTTTTTGATGCATGGGAGAGATATAATGTCTTGATCGACCGTTGTCCAAACCACAATATGCTTCCGGTCACCTTGATTGATACTTTCTACAACGGTTTGACTTTTCGAGATCGTGATACGATTAATGCAGCCGCCGGTGGCACATTCATGAAAAGGAGACCCGAGGAGTGTAGAGAGCTTATTGAGAACATGACTACTCACCATAAAAATTGGGATTCCTCTGCTTCTTCTAGGAACAATCCGAGAGTCAATGTTTCCCCCACCTCAGCAAACCCTGATATGACCGAACTCACCCGTGTGCTGACTGAAATGAGCAGAAGTATGCAACTCTTGGCTTCAAACCAACAACAACAACAAGTTAAAGCTGTTGCTACTCTTTGTGAAACATGTGGCGGTCCTCACTCATACACCGATTGTCCTTTGACACAAGGAAATCCGGAAAATGTGTATGCAGCTTACGGTAATTATTCACCGGAAAATTACCAAGCTAGACAACATGGGGATAGAAATCTGCTGAGTTACCGATCCAACAATTACCTTTCACCCGGTTTTTCTCCTCAAAACCAAAACCCCGCCAACAACTACACTAGAAGCAACCAAATCCCACCAAGAGCTTCTAACCCTTATCACCCACCCGCCCAACAAAACCCACCCATTAATCCCGATGTTGAGGCCATCATGAGAACCCAAGGTGAGCAAATCAAGAACTTGCAGAGCCAAATTATCAATCTGAAAGGAGATATCACAAAGCAAGGAAATGAGATAAGATCCGAGCTTCGAAATGATATTCAATCCTCCTTCAGCAATCAAACCAATGATTTGAAGAATATGCTTGCTAGTTTCTTACCCCCTGCTCAACCTTCTACTTCAAGTTCTCTACCTTCAAACACCGTCACCAATCCGCGAGCAAATGTGAGTGCTATAACTACTCGTAGTGGAGTCACCATCGTAGGACCACCAATCCCACCACCATCATCTACACCTCCTCCACCACCATGTATCCCTACTCCTCCTACACCTAGTATTAGTGCACCATTGCCGTCTCCGCCTCGACGTGATGAAGTTTCCACAAATGACCCTTCAACATCTCACCCTTCACCTACTACACCTGCACCTTCACCACCCAAACCCAATATCCCTTATCCTTCTCGCTTGGGCAAGAACAAAATGCTAACCAAAGAGGACTCCGAAGTGTCACGCTATGTGAAGATGATTTCTCAAATGAACTTCAACATTAGCTTTCTTGAAGCACTTGTCCACATGCCCAAATTTGTTAAAGCATTTAGGGAACTGCTTAACAAAAAGGAGAAGATGATTGAACTCGCCAACACTCGATTAAACGAAAACTGCTCTGCAGTTATTCTTAAAGAACTTCCGGAAAAGCTTGGAGATCCCGGTTGTTTCGTGTTGCCTTGCGTGTTCAACAAAGCTGAAGAATTTACTGCCCTTGCTGATCTCGGGGCTAGTATTAACTTGATGCCATTGAGTGTTTGGAAAACACTATCATTGCCCGACCTCACTCCAACAAAGACGACTCTTGAACTTGCAAATCGCACTCTCGCTTACCCCATTGGTATAGCCGAAGACGTGTTCATTAAAGTTGGCGCATTTACTTTCCCGGTCGATTTTGTCGTAGTTGATTATGAAATGGACCCTCGTATTCCTTTAATACTTGGTCGGCCATTCTTGAGAACCGGACGAGCTTTAGTGGATGTTGCCGAAGGTGAGTTAATCTTAAGAGTCGGGGATGATGCACAAGTTTTCAAAATGGGGAAGCTTACTAGTACAACTTTTGGAGGCCGAGAATCAGTGAATATGATTAATGTGCTCGATGACTTTACCGTCTACGACAATCCTCTATTCGACTCTTGCATCGATAATCCACTCTTTGACGATGATGTGGATGATTCTCTCCCTACCTTGGACGCTTCTCCCATTTATGATTCTCAACCGGTCTTCGATGCTTATGATGATGATGATTCTAGCTCAGACTCGGATGATTTTGATTGTACTTCTGAGTATCCCGAGCTGCCCACTTTCGATGATTTTGATGAGGCTGATACTCTATCGAGCGATTCTTCACATGATGAAGATCCTCCGCCATCACTCGATCCTACTTTGGACGATTATTCATTTGAGGAAGATTTCTCTGAATTTCTCAACACATACTTCCCTCATGAGAGTGATGCTCCTCCTTTGGACTTTGAAGATTATCGCCTTGATCCTACTTTGGATTTGAAGAGCATTTTGTCAAAGGAGAAGAAACCGGTCGACACCGAAATCCGTTGCACGTATGATTTGACACCTCTTTGTCCCACTCCTGAGGACGAGGTTGTGCTTCTTTGCGGATCTTCTTCACATTCGGCTGCGCCTGAGTGCTATTTTCCCTTAAAGGAAAAGGTGTTCGACCCCGGTATCGAAGTCTTTAAGCCATCTCAGTATCCACCTGATGAAATAACAGGAAAAATCTTTGGAACCATTGAAGACATGCTTACACCACTTCATCCTTGCTTCTACCGTCCTCCATCGCTGCTTAAGGGAACCTTGCCTACTCCTCTTTGGCTTGCCTTGTTCGCCTTAAGTTCTTGTTATTTGATGGATGAAAACTATGTCTTTGATCCGGGTGGATATGTCTCATGCTTCTTCCGTTGATGATCAAGGTCGAGTCAGGCTAACTACTCGGTTAACAAAAATCAAGCACTTCTTGGGAGGCAACCCATGCATCTATCTTTCCGCTTTCTTTACCATAAGTGTAGGGGGGACCCTTTGGATTGCTATTTCCTCTCCTCACTTCTTAATCAGGGATTCGAGCTTCAATGATCCACTCTTGATGATTCTTGACGACCCGTGATTCCATGTTCTACTTTATCCCGGTTCTATCCTAAACTCTTTTCGATTCACTATTTTATATTTTCTCAATATTAAAATAGGAATCTCTTTAGTTGTCTTTCCCTTAGCGAAACTTAAACAACGTGCACAATGTCCTAAGTGTAGGGGAGTTTACTCCCACATGCTTAAACATTGAGGAAAATGTTTATCTTAAGTGTAGGGGGGGACTTCTATCGAAGTCAAGTGGTCTTTTCTTTGCATTTGTCCTCATTTTAACCGGAAAATCAATTTTTCGACATTTTTCAAAATTTTTGATCTATTTTGGCCTATTAGTTTTTCCTTTTGTATAGTTATTTTCCTTCTTTGCTAGAATAAATGTTTAATAAGTGGTTTTAATTTTCAAACGTTGTGAATCTTTTGACTCAATCCGAGTTTACTCTAGCTAGTATCCTTAACGTGTTTAAGTCAAGTTTTGCTAGGCTTTTATATAGGGAGCTATAAAACGCGAAAGTCTTAACCCTCACGGGTTAAGAACAAGAACTTTTCGCAAGTTCCTATAATTGATCCTAGAGAGTCGTTTATCAAGGGAACTTTAAGATGCGATTTCTAAGCTTGAAAAAGTCCAAGAATTTGCAAGATCCTATAGGCGACTCGAAAACCCAAAACTTTGATTTAATAGGCTAAGTATCCACGAGTCTCATTACTTGAGATTTTAAACTGTGGAGAACGAGAGATGATAGAGCCAATTATAAGTCGGTATTCTTTCGGGAATTTATGTGAGTTAATTATGAGCCTATTCTCCCATCGCTTGCTAATAAATTTATCTACTAATAAATAAGGTTGTACGATTTAAAAAGTTACTTAGCTTCTAGCCCCAGATCGTTTAAAAGTTGCTCGGTAATGACGAGAGTTCATAGCCAAGGCATAACTTATGAAGCGGGGCGCGAAGATTGGCGAGTCCGAAAAGGCCCTAACAAGGCATGAGGGCTATGTTTTGTTGCTAAAGATCCAAAAGTGATGTGAAGAATCATTTATCGAAAATCAATATGAAGGATCGAGACACACGACGAAAAGCAAAAACTCCCAAAAAGTCATGGAGAAGTGTATCCGAAAAGACCCTAACAAGGTATGAGGATAAATAGATCCAAGTCAATAAAGGAGGCGGATCGTTGTATATCAAAATCCAAAATAAAGATTGGAGAAAAATGAAGAAGTCGTGGTCCATATATGAAGAATCTCTCAAAAATTCCAAGTGAAGAAATTCCATTTATGAAGAGAAGACCATTATTTCATGAACGTCTCTCAAGATTTGAAGTATGAAGTCGCTGCCAAATATCGGCCCGAGAAAGGTCTCAAATCGCGAACCAAGTTATGCCACGATATGAACTTTTTGATATCCCGAGAAGCAGTTTTAAAAGTTTTGGTCCTTTAGCTAACTATTGATTAAATCGTGCACCTTATTTTCAGACTAAATAATTATCGAAATAAGTCAAACAATGCATCTTTGTGATCATTCAAGACAAATAATAAAATATAAGAGATACCCATAGGAATAAGGGAGTCTAAGTGAATAATTGGCCCACATGAGTTCGTGTTAGTTTACTAACCTATAATAACAATGATCTCGTTTTTAAGCTTGGTTTGGAGAAAGTGAAAAGTTGAGGATGATGATTATTCATGACATTTTCAAAACCCAAGGTATGCTTTTAATTTCTTTGCTTTGCATTCTTATAATTTTCTATTTCTTTAATAAAAGCCAACATGGATTGATTATGATGAAAAGTGTAATCTCGCTTTGTAACTAATGCATTGCATGAGGACATTGCAATGGTCAAGTGTAGGGGATTTGATAGGTGTGTAAACACCCATCTTTTCTACCACTTAATTACAATAATAACCGGAACAAAACGTGTATTTTATGCCTTTTATGTCGGAATTATGCGCGGTTTGTGTTTTTGTTGTAATTTAGGACAAAATTGTGAAAAGTGGAGAAAACACGAGAATTCACTGGCATTTACGAACTTTTATTGAAGAAAAGGATGAAAGACGAAGTCGAGAAGTCAAGAGTGCAAAAAGAACGGAAGTCCACGACCAATTCTGAAGATTTATCGAAGAAAAAGTCAAAAGACGGAAGTTTATCAAAAACCGAAGAATTCAAGTCTATCTTATTGAAGAATTTAAAGACGAGTTCAAAAGAAATCCCGAAGTCAAAAGTCCCTTAAGTCCAAGATTAAATAAGATTAGAAGAAAAGGACTAAGTACGCAATTAACGAAGATTAAAAGAAGGAGGGACTTAATTATGCAATTAAGAGAAAAGGAAAGAGGGGAGGAAGCTTCCTTAATCCTCCCCTATATATAGATTAGTATTGTTATCATTTACTGTTGTTGACTAATCGTGACAATTAGTTCTTCCATGGTTGGCTAGATTGACAAACTAGTTCTTCCACCTTTATTTTATGCACATTTAATTACTTGCACATTTAATTACTTGTCTTGCACCTTTAATTACCTTTAATTTTCAAGTAAGTGTTTCTTTAATTTCTTGCACCTTTACTTTATCTTGTTGATCTTAATCTTCTTCTACCTTTCTTTGATTCACACGTTTTTAATCTTGTTAACTTGTTTAAAGATTTCATTTTTATGCTCTTGATTGTTTTAAATCTTTTATTTTCATAGCTTATTTGATTTATTTTCAAGTTTATATAGTTTTTACAAAAGTTATTTTTATATAAAAAGTTGTTTTTCTTAAAGTTTATCTTTTTCATATTTTAAAAGTTGTTAACTTTCAGTTTTATAGCTTATTTTTACACGATTTACCTTAAGGATTTAGTCTAGTGCTTATTAGAACAATAGCTTATTCACTTAGCTTATTTTTAGTTTTCTTCTACGTATTCCGATTGGCAAGATCTGAAAAGGGTTTTAATATTCCGATTGGGGGTGTCTTGGTATTCCGATCAGATAAGGTAAGTGGTATTCCGATCGTATGTGAGTGACAACATTCCGATTGGTTCTTCACCCCTCATTCCGATTGAGGTGCATGATTGGTATTCCGATTGGGTAGTGACAGTTATTCCGATCGTAGGGTTCCGGTCTACATTCCGACCAGTTCACCATATTCCGATCAAGAGGTAGTTAAACATTCCGATTGGAGGTGTTTGGGATATTCCGATTGGTGAGTGACAGTATTCCGATTGGGTTCCAACCAACTTTCCGATTGAGCACGTTTGACATTCCGATTGGTATAATCGGAATATATATTCCGATTGGGGTATTCTTCTTGTTTTGTTTTATTTTATTTTTAGTTTACGTTTTTATCACTTGTCTAACTTTAATTCTCGTCACGCCTTTAATTTTAGTCATTTAAACTAATTTACTTTCCGTCACGATTTTAAATATTGCACACTTTCTTTTAATTAGACTTAGATTTATTTTCACGCTCTTTTTATACTTGCCCTTTACTTTAACGACATTTACTTTCAAGTCTTTGCATTTAAATTCAAAACCAACCAAAAATATTTGTTTCCACCAAAATTTAACTGAGTCACATAGAGAACTAAGATCAATTCGATTAGACCACAACACAACGAACTTTAATATTTTTAACCTGGTAAAAGACCTTGTATTACAAGGTGAAAAATGTTCAATGCGAACAAAAAAAAACAGTGTCATTGAAGGTGCTATAATTGGGAATATTGTGGCTTTTCATAACGATTAGTCATATATAGAACTGCCACGAAGGAAACCTAAGAAGTTCCGTTTGGTATGTGATGTACTAAAGGATCCTGCAAGTGAATTACGTGCACGTGGGGACACTATAAATTCTGAAAACGTTAATAGTAGGTTCACTGCAGAAATTGAAGGTGGGTCAGATGATATCCTCACTTTGGAATTAGAGACGTTTCTATATTTCAACGTGTTACTTCCATACGACGCGTCTATTATTAGCACATTCTTTTAAACTTTTTATAGTCATTTGAAATTAGAGTTTTTTATATATTTTTTTGTGCATACGCAATATTATGATTGATATAACCATTTAAAGATGTTTTTGCATCTTATGGCATGACTGGTGTTTGCTACAGTAGTATGTTCAGAGGAAAAAAAGCATTTTAATTTTTACCGCGTGTTAAGGTAATAACTTATCTAATAGTTACAATTGCAATCAGTGGAAACATTATGGGTCTCCCTCTATGGTCAACACGATCAAACACTGGTAAACTCATTGCAACCTTTCAAAGGGCAAGTAGAAAGTTGTATATTAGGTATTGTTTATGCCAGTACAATATAGGAAGTTGAAGACTGATCCAAACTCGCCTATTATCGATTTTTAGTCTGAAGGTATTATCGGCTTGACAAAATGAGCGCTTTTTGTACTTCAAAAGTATTTATGATTTATATATGTGGATTGATTTCTATAGAAATCTTTTAAATTGATCCATGTCCTTGTTGATATATCAATCTTGTAGTTGTATGTGCACAAGTTTTTCATATATATATTGCTCTTCTGCATCTTCTTTTAACATTATTTAATCTTCTATCTTTAGAACTCTCTGGCACTGATCTGATCATCACGGGTATACAATCCATGAAGGCATACATAGATAGGTTATTCCCCTCCAAGTTATAATGTAAGACTACATAGTATATCTTTAGCTTTTTTAATAAAAAGCAATACTTTCTTTGCTGCAAGTATTGCACTATTGGTCTTTAATCTATTAAACAGAAAATGGGTCTAGATAATGATCGAAAGTTTAAATTTGAATGTAAGAAGGAGCCTGTGAAAGTGGTAGTTTCTAACAGCCTTAAAGACATGGTTTTGGAATCCGAAAAGAACACGCACAAGCAATTGACTTTATCTAATTTCTTTCTTTTTTCTATTTGCTAAATAATAATTCTATTATTTATTATAAACTCAGGTTGCACACAGATTAAGCCCCGTTTCAACTATGTTTCTCTCTGTATGTCAGAATGCTCAACTACTGCTTTTTTAAATCAAGCACCAAGGTTTCAATACCAGCTGATCTTTGTTTAGATAATTATATTTTACTGTAGTTATTATTTTTGTAGTGGCATAATCCTTATAAATAAACTTGAAAGGACAAAAAGGTCCATAGTCGACCCAACACGACATGATCCGACCCATTTGAGCATTACAAAATACACACTTTAACTCGAAGCCTTTATGACCCATACCTAACCAGCTGGCCTTATTATATACAGGTTCATACCTTCGTTTATGGGCACTCAGGTATTCAGCGAACTCATTAAATTTTCTCTTGACACATGTCAATATAGTTTGTATCCTAATTCAGGACGTGGTATTGCTAATGTACTATAAGACTTAATATGACATGTTCATATCCAGACGGTTATATTTATTGAAAGTGCCCTTTTCTTTCAGCTTGGCACTTTTGTAGTTGTCAACTGTGTTTTATGAGAAGGTTCTTCTTCTTGCACACAGATAATCGTTAGAGCTGAAAGCTCATGTAAGTTTTATTCCATTAATTATAAATAGAAACATTTTTTTTCAACATATGAGGTTTTGAACTTTTAATCATAATGTTCTTGATTATCTGTCGCATAACTGATCTTATATATGGCCTCCTACTAATGTCCTTCTACATGTCGTGGAATAAAACTCATTTGATATAGCTTCAGCATTGCATTCCTATTCTAATGCTTCTGCTGGTGAACTTTCAAAATATGTATTCTAATATATCTAGAAATTAAGAATAAATACTTATCCACAGTTGAATTTGCAGAAATTGTCAGCTGAGATAGAAAAGAAAGTATGCAGATGATCAAGCTTGTGACAAGTCCCAAGGATATTGCTAAAGAGTTAGTGGCACATGTTTTAAAATGAATGTTCCTTTCCTGTTATAGCTCTCATGGAGTCAATGTATCTAATCCAAGGTTAGATTTGCAATCTCAGGAACTCGATATATTTATATATGAATTTACAAACTTTTTGAAATTTGAAGTTGGGGTTTTGGGTCTTATACAGTCAAAGAGCTTTCAGAAAGAGTTATGATAATCTTATGAAGTGGATTAGAAGTACTTACTCATTCAATATTGCTTTTTAGTTACTTACAGAACCGATGCTTCTATTGGACCTCTACACAGATACAGTAATTTATTCCTTGTGTAATGTTCTTATGCCTGCTCATTGTTATTTTAGGTTGATTTTGTTCCAAACTTCAATAGCATGCAAAAAATTGTTATTTTAGGTTGATTTTGTTCCAAATTTCAATAGCTTGCAAAAAGAACCATCATTGCTTCCTGCTCGGATCCTCAACTTATTATTAAATGTTATGTTACTACATGTTATGGTTAACTAAGTAACGAATTCAACCCATCTGGTCTACACTACTTATCTTTTATCTATTACTTGGTGAGACTCAAATCTTAATTGTTGAGCCGCGATTATTCTCCACAAAATTACACGATTCTTGGCATAAACAAGATTTAATTCAATACCCCTGAAATATAGCTTGTGATCCAGAATCAGTCATTGTCTAGGAGTAGACCTGAGCTTTAAAATGCGTTGATTCGAGTAGATTTGTATTTGCGTCATAAACGCATGACATATCAGGTATTCTGATGTTTTTTTAATATTCTCCCTATTTTCTGTTCAAAGTAAATTGTAGGTTAACTATCATATTGACCACTTTTGTATGTTCACAGCTGCAATCGAAGTGGAGTTGATTCTTTCTTAAAACTGTTACAGCAGCCCTGTACGTGAATTGGCTGATTATGTATGTGCCAACCTCTCTACCTCATAAGGTGACAAAACTTTTCGGGTTACCTTTTTCAATACATAATCTTCATTGTTTAACTAATTTAGCACTACGCCAGATCTCCATCTGGAACATCTCTTTAATCACCATCCAACATTTTGGACATATAGCTATTGGATCATCACACGCCTTCTTTTTATAAAAAAAAGTCGCAAGTCTGCGGGATGTAACTCTCATTCTTAGATAACAATTTATTGTCATATAATATTGCTGATAAGACCCTACCCATGTTTCGTTCAGGTCTTACATCTTCAGACACACACAAAAATGGCCGCAGACTTTGAAGAATTCTACAACGTTTATCTGTTGGGGGAAGCGGTACACTTTATTTATTCTCAATGTGTTGTATTTTCTGGTGTTAGAGAAATGATTCTACAATTTGAATAAAGTAAAAGAGTATAACACCCAACAAATGCTATGCGCAGCGGAACTACAACATTTGGGTGCTACGTAGTTATCAACACACATAAGCTATATTAAACGACTCAAAGAGACGTAAAAGTTTAACATAAATTTAACATTATCAAAATCATACAAGTCTACAGTTTTCCGAATCCCAAGATAATACAAAACAGAGTTTGCGTTAGGTCCCCACTGAATCTCAACCCCAAAAGATACATTTTGTTCACATGACAGAAAAATAAAAGAGTTTTAAGTTAAAGAAGGGTGGAAAAACAAGTAGACCGCCAAGCCACACAAGTCCCATCCTTAGCATGCTCCTTGCTACACATCATCGATTACCTGAAACACATGCTTAAAATCCTCAACACAAAGGTTGAGCGAATCTATAGGTTTATCAAATCATCAGTTGAACATAAGTATTAAAACCAATCATGATCATTCAATAGCATTGTCGTATACACAATCTATTATTCAAGGATACTATAATTAGCAATAGCTAATAATTGTGTTTAAGCTCGTGACACTAATCCGTTAACTTAATCACCCGCGTACATTTACCGACATGATTTAAGTGAAACCAGTGCCCCTTCTAAAGGCATTAGTTGTAATTATACCTTATTTCTTATCACAAGTTATCCGTCCGCAGAGGGTACTCAACGTACTAGCTCTCGTCTCGGATAGGGTCGTCAACCCCATAGTACTATCCATTGTATAAGAGGCTATCTCCAACCAACACAAGGGCAACACAATAGTTAATAGTTCACGAATTTAGGGACTTTTACAACTAGGTACTTAAAACAATTCAAGGCAACATTCGGGTCCAACAATCATTCATGACTTATGTTCATTTTCATTTAAATAGCATGTATCCCCCTCTCGGGTAAAAACGCTTGAAATAAGTAAAGAGCGAGGCTATAGACTCACCTTAGGTAGTAGTGGTAGTATTAGTAACTACGGCGTAAACGAAGTCGATCACTGACGATGAGGATGCCCTGGGAAATCAAATACAACACCTAACGAATAAACACGTAATGAATCAACACATTTAACTACCTTCAAGTACTGTATGTACATAATTAAGTACACTCAAGGTTCATATAAAATCACGCCGAAAATCCCAACAAGTGATATTTACTAGACACGACCACTTTTATACTTTATTAAAACTATTGCTCATTTTACAATTCTACCGGTACATACCAAATGTACGGACTGTTTTCCTATACTTAGACATCACCAAAAATTATGAGAAAATTTGTAAAATTCATTTATAGTCTGTATAAAGTCCATATTAAATTTCATAAAATGATTTCACTTCTAAGACCCACTGCTCGTCACATTACTAAACTCAAAATTTCGGACAGTTTTGTACCTTCGCGTTGTAAAACCATTTTGACCTTCTTAAGCATTCCCGTTTACAAATTCGACTCTTGATTATAAAAATAGACTCAAAATGATAAGTTTATACCCTGAGAACAACCTCTAATCATTTTTAAAACTCAACTTATAGTCCCCGAGATTTGACCAAAAATCGAACATAATTTCGGATTACGTCGACTTTCATCTCCCGGTACACGAAAATTCAGACTAGCGTAACTTTTGACTCGTTTGGAGTCAAAAGCTCTACCTTATACCAAAACGAATCTAGAAAGAAGCTCTACAACAATATCCTATCTTCTCAACCTGTACTTAAACTTAAACCCACGAAAACTATCCCTGAAGTTTCTGACCTAAAATGACTCTTTCAAAATCATATCAAAACATCTTTTCGACCCATTTCAATCATTCATATACCCCTAATAACATCTAATAAACTTCCTAATCAAATCACAATACCCTAAATCACTTGTATGTTCATTCTCATCCAAAACCCAAATCAAAAATCACATATGAAATACAAAGAAATATAATTAAAATATTATTAACACAAATATAGGACCATACCATGAACAAAATAGATCAAAGCTTCAAGAACACCAAAACCCCCATGTGAGCCGTGGGGTTTGGGGCTGAAATCACCAAGGGAAAACATCTCCCATGCTCCAATATTTTAGTAGTGTGTTCCTAAACACAATTAAACACAAACCCAATAACTTAATTAGATCAAAACACCATATTTTTCAAAATCTATCAAAAATTAAATCTTAAAAAAAATATTGTTTCATGTTGGATTTTTGTGGTGGGATTTACTTAACTTGATGATATAAACAATGGGTATTGATTAGATTTTCCAAAAACAAATTTTTGGTGGTGGATTGGTGGTGAGTGGTGGTGGCCGTGGGTTTTGAGAGAGAACAAGGGAGGAGAAGAAAAATTTTTGAAGTGTAAAATGAGGTGTGTGTTTTATTTTAGGCTTATATATAGTGGTGGAGGGGTTGAAAGTGTAATATTGGTTTTCTTTTGGCCTTACTAGTAAAACTAGTTATAGAGAGCGGGATTATGACTAGTAGTCGGTTTTAAAAATTTACGGGAGTCGGGTTTCGCCCCGAACACTCGAAAATACTTTTTAATGGTTCAAACGCACACAAAACGAATATTCATATGGTTCCGACTCGACTTAAAACTTAATAAAAATAAAAACTTCGAAAAACTCAAATATTGATCAATCGATAATAAAAGATAAATTTTGGGCATCCGTCGGTATCGTTGTCGTTATCGGCTCTTCTCAAATCATCAAACGCTAAAATTATGACCTCATTTATTGGTTTTATTTTAAACCGTCAAATAAATCCACGATAAAAATTCTTAAAAATTTCAAAAATATTTGTAAATTAGGGTAAAATGATTGGCGTCAGGTTCGGGGGATCACATCCTCCCCTCCTTAAGGGAGCGACGTCCCGGCGCTCTCTGGTTCTTATACTCGCAGTTCGTACTACTAGAAAGATGAGGGTACTTCTTCCTAAAGAGGTCTTCACGTTCCGACGTGGACTTTGGTTCACGTCTCGGGTTCCATCACACCTTCACAATGAGTATTCTACCTTGCTTCAATTTCTTAACATCTTGATCCATGATCTCTACTTCAGTTTTCCCAAATTCTTCCTACGGTTATCAACACATATCTTCTCACAGCTTCTCGCGGTTAACAAGTGATTCTTAATCTACACCATCTCTTCCGTAATCTCTCGAATCATTTCAAGTCCATTCAACTGACTCTTTCCTACTTCATTCTATCCAACTGGCGATCTACAAATTCATCAACCTAATTCTTCAAATGCTGTAGCTTCAATGCGAACATGGTAAATGTCGTGGTACAAAGATACTACCAACGGCAAGCGTCGATCTCAACAACTACCAAAATCAATCACACACGCTCGGAGCATGTCTTCCAACGTTCAAATCGCCCTTTCACTTGGTCCATCAATCTCATAAAGATAATTATTCACAAAGAGAAAAAAAATCACACGGGCCACACATAACCCCATCGAAAATGTTCAGAATGTACGATACGAAGAAATTAATACTAGTCGTACAAAATCACCTTATTGCAATATTACTTACATACAACCCTAGTTCGTCAAAAACGAATTCATCTATACGGAAATCATTTGATGTATACATAAATCTCTCGAAGACATCACAATTCAATCAAACACAAAACCATAATGAAGCACATACAACCGCATCACGACATGTTTGCAAAATAGCCAAACCATTCCAAGTCAATCAGTTCAATCAAGTTAACTCATGCTTGCAAATCAGCTAAGCCATGATAAAATAAGAATATTTGACATGATACCGGATGAGTCCAGTCAAAAGAAAATTGCAAGTTAAAGAAGGTTTACGAGCTTGCCAGCTATGGATGCATATCCAAAAAGAAATAAAATACATACATATGTCATCGCAGGGTTTTCACACACGGATCCATACCCAAAAGATATTACAAGAAAACCATCTCACTTTCGTCCCAACCGTGGTCAAAATCTCAATAATCATCGCCGTTCACAGTTATAAATATATTACATGGCACGTGTTCTTCATGATCGGACTTCATTGGACAATGTCGTCTCAAGTTCTCACAACTTACGATCACTCGACCAGATCACTTACCACATAAATACATAAAAGGCAAGGGTTTACCATAAAAAATCAACTATGGCTATCTATCGTTTAACCATCGATAATCAAGGATGGTTGAGTCAAGCAAAGAGGATTCCTCACTTAAATAAACGAAGACGACAATGGAATTGTCTTCCAACTACCGATGCACAGTTGGTAAACTTCAACAGTTTATCGCGTGTCGTTGACATATCAAAAGAACAAGAAAAGAAAATATATAAAGTACGATACATTTTATGTAGGAGAAGTCTTCGTCATTTCCCTCAGAGTTATTCGAACTCGACTCTCCTCCACTTTGGTAGTCTCCTATTTTTGTTAAAAACTCTTCTCAGTGTCGATACGAGCCCCTTTGGTATATCATCAACACCCTCGTGATTTCGATAAATTTCACACGTTACACACAACACATAAAAACATTTTCCAAAATTACTCGGTCACGGTGACTTACTAAGTCAATGCCAACAAAAAGAAAAGATTTCAAGGAACACAAGAAATTTCAAAAAATTTCTTTAGGAATTAAGCAGAATACGATTACTTGCATAAGGATCCACCGTTTTAAAAGTGTTCACATCCAAACATTTATTAAAACACTACTAGTTTAAAGATGACCAATTGATTTGACACGGTAGTGCTCTTCCTAAACTATGCATAATTAGCTAGATCATGCATACTTAAGGACCAAGCAACGACAACCAACAAAATAGGACTCTTCCTGAATTATGCATAGTTAGCTAAGCTGTGCATAATTGAGGATCGAGTGACAACACAAACATTAATATGACACACCGAATATGACTATGAAAATTTTCGACCTAAACTTCAAAATAATTAAATCGTTGGTCATGAAATTTGAAATGGGAAAATATTGCTACTATCGTTTTAAGAAACACATCAAACATTTTTCGTCCACTTTGGAAACATACTTTTACTTTGCCTTTTTATGGGAAAATAAATAAATAAATAAATAAATAAATCGACACCATTCGCATTTGGTTGAACGAACCATTTAACACACTCATACATATTTTTAAAATATACTATTCACAAAATAACGGTAAGGTGATTAAAGATCATTGCAAGCACAACAAGAAATAAATCAAAAATCAATGAGATCAAAAAAGGTAAACGAGCAATATAATCGCCAACTAAAATTAACTATATTAGAAATGAAAATACTTTAAATATATGACTAAAGTCTCGGGATAACAACAACGATCTATGACTATATGGAGTGAACATCGAACATCATCATAAGCGCCAAAAATAAAACAACGATCATAATTCCCATCGTCTCGAGTTCCACACACATTCCACCAAGGGTATACGGGGAGAGGAGAAGAATCACCATGTCGAATAGAAACAATTTCACCAGGAAGATCGAGTTCTTTCACCTCTACAATTCGGTAAAGCGGATTCACCTCCTCGCTTTTGTTCAATTATAAATAAATAACCATTTTAATGAAGATTTATAGCATCATTCAAGTTAATACAAAAAATTTAGGTTCCATTAACCGAAAGAAGAAAAATTACGGCGTCCATGAACATGACAAAAATACACCGGGTGACATACCCTTATTATCATGTATTCGTGAAGTAGCAATTCAAAATAAATAATGGTCTCATGCCATTGACAATATTAAAACGAGAAATCACATGACTATTCAAGTTTAGATACAGACCCACAAAATCAAGAAGGGATGTTGTACGATCGAACCATTGTGACTCCAAATATTACGTCTTAAGAAAATAATACAAGTATGCGTGTGTTGGGTGCTAAATTTTCATTTTCTAATTAATGTTACCATGTACCTTGTAAAAGCGAGCATTTACACATTTTTAATTTGTGTTACACCATTAAAGAATTTTATACCTTTCATTTTTCAATCTTTACGAAGTTTTCATTTCTAGAAAAATTTCAATCTCTCGGAAATTATTAACATTAGTAGATGTGGTGACTCGGTTTGCTACATTGACCTGAAAATTAATTCATACTAAATCCAAAGTTACATATACTCAACAGTCATATCATAAATTTTATTATAAACTCCTTTTTCAAATTATATTAAACAAATTCTTGATAAATCCATCACAAGCTTCTAGTATCAAATTATTAATATATGAAAAAAAGGATTTTACGAGTAATATAAATTACTTATTATGATTTACTAACCAAGGTTGAAAGAAAAATAATTTCATTTTATTCATTTATTCTCTACACATATTCTACTGGTTACAAGACACATCATAGGTCGATTTTTAGCCAAACATTTCATTCACCATATATTTATTATGTAAGACGCTTTATGTTTAAATCATTTAATTAACAAAATTTAATTCTTATTTAACTAGCACAATTGCCGGACCTCGTCACGTATAACATCGAATTCAAAATAATGAAACAACAAAAACAAAATGAAATAAACGAAGCGAGAATACGTATGTCAACTAAGTGTTGTTATCGGCCTCGGATGAGTCTCGAAATCGTACACCACAAAATTAATACAAACCAACCAAACTTCAAGTTATCGCGATTGATCACAACGCTAGTCTATTTTTATTTTTATATTTTTAAAACGCTTGTTTAAATTCAAGTAGGATGATAAAAACGATTAAATGGCGACGCGCCTCAACCACGCTTCATAATATACACACGTAATTGCCGCTATGACGTACGCATCATTGATTGAACTTCGGCTATTTTATAGTTACGCGAACAAATATATCAAACCCATAAGGGATAAAGGAAATAAAATAATATATATATAGGTAAATTACATTCCAAAAGAAGATGTCCCAAAAATGACACATCACGGTGCGATAACGACAATCGAGATCGATCTAGTCAATATACAATATGTTACGAAGAATTATTTACGTATCTAGAGTATCAAACGAGGTTCACACTCGGTTATTTGATCAATAAATTAATTATCAAGATTGATAATTAGCGGTGAGGCTGAATTTTCAACAAAACCGCATTGTAAAATGTACTATAATCACACGAGGACCATTGTTTCACGTGAAATGCCTTTAAATACCATAGTATATACAAACCTATACATACAATCATTCCTACATACACGTAGGATTACAACGCGGTGTTGCCATGTAATGCAATGTAGCCCGTATGCCAAATACATGCAACATATAAGATAATCTTACAAGAATTTGCAAATTACGATGATAAATTCTCACGTACACAACAATATATCTCAATATATATCATAGTATTTACTTGCTAAATACTAGGGAATTCATGTCTGTTTGAGGGATACATCTAAAATATAAAGCAATGCTATAGAAATCTTACCGGAGCCATGCAGGATAGTTGTGTGCTTGGACAATTTCTTACGACACCAAAAGTTATAGTTTAGGATTTTTCAAAATGACCTAGTTCTCTATAACTCATGGCTCTGATTACCAATCTATAACACCCCCAACAAATGCTATGCGCAACGGAACTACAACATTTGGGTGCTACGTAGTTATCATCACACATAAGCTATATTAAACGACTCAAAGAGACGTAAAAGTTTAACATAAATATAACATTATTAAAATCATACAATTCTACAGTTTTCCAAATCCCAAGATAATACAAAACAGAGTTTGCGTTAGGTCCCCACTGAATCTCAACCCCAAAAGATACATTTTGTTCACATGACAGAAAAATAAAAGAGTTTTAAGTTAAAGAAGGGTGGAAAAACAAGTAGACCGCCAAGCCACACAACTCCCATCCTTAGCATGCTCCTTGCTACACATCATCGATTACCTGAAACACATGCTTAAAATCGTCAATACAAAGGTTGAGCGAATCTATAGGTTTAACAAATCATCAGTTGAACATAAGTATTAAAACCAATAATGATCATTCAATAGCATTGTCGTATACACAATCTATTATTCAAGGATACTATAATTAGCAATAGCTAATAATTGTGTTTAAGCTCGTGACACTAATTCGTTAACTTAATCACCCGCGTACATTTACCGGCATGATAAGTGAAACCAGTGCCCCTTCTAAAGGCATTAGTTGTAATTATACCTTATTTCTTATCACAAGTTATCCGTCCGTAGAGGGTACTCAACGTACTAGCTCTCGTCTCGGATAGGGTCGTCAACCCCATAGTACTATCAATTGTATAAGTGGCTATCTCCAACCCAGACAAGGGCAAGACAATAGTTAATAGTTCACGAATTTAGGGACTTTTACAACTAGGTACTTAACACAATTCAAGGCAACATTCGGGTCCAACAATCATTCATGACTTATGTTCATTTTCATTTAAATAGCATGTATCCCCCTCGCGGGTAAAAACGTTTGAAATAAGTAAAGAGCGAGGCTATAGACTCACCTTAGGTAGTAGTGGTAGTATTAGTAACTACGGCGTAAACGAAGTCGATCACTGACGATGAGGATGCCCCGGGAAATCAAATACAACACCTAACGAATAAACACGTAATGAATCAACACATTCAACTACCTTCAAGTACTGTATGTACATAATTAAGAACACTCAAGGTTCATATAAACTCACGCCAAAAATCCCAACAAGTGATATTTACTAGACACGACCACTTTTATACTTTATTAAAACTATTGCTCATTTTACAATTCTACCGGTACATACCAAATGTACGGACTGTTTTCCTATACTTAGACATCACCAAAAATTATGAGAAAATTTGTAAAATTCATTTATAGTCTGTATAAAGTCCATATTAAATTTCATAAAATGATTTCACTTCTAAGACCCACTGCTCGTCACATTACTAAACTCAAAATTTCGGACAGTTTTGTACCTTCGCGTTGTAAAACCATTTTGACCATCTTAAGCATTCACGTTTACAAATTCGACTCTTGATTATAAAAATAGACTCAAAATGCTAAGTTTATACCCTGAGAACAAACTATAATCATTTTTAAAACTCAACTTATAGTCCCCGAGATTTGACAAAAAATCGAACATAATTTCGGATTACGTCGACTTTCATCTCCCGGTACACGAAAATTCAAACTAGCGTAACTTTTGACTCGTTTGGAGTCAAAAGCTCTACCTTATACCAAAACGAAGCTAGAAAGAAGCTCTACAACAATATCCTATCTTCTCAACCCGTACTTAAACTTAAACCCACGAAAATTAGCCCTAAAGTTTCTGACCTAAAATGACTCTTTCAAAATCATATCAAAACATCTTTTCGACCCATTTCAATCATTAATATACCCCTAATAACATCTAATAAACATCCTAATCAAATCACAATACCCTAAATCACTTGTATGTTCATTCTCATCCAAAACCCAAATCAAAAATCACATATACAATACAAAGAAATATTATTAAAATATTATTAACACAATATAGCACCATACCATGAACAAAATAGATCAAAGCTTCAAGAACACCAAAACCCCCATGTGAGTCGTGGGGTTTGGGGCTGAAATCACCAAGGGAAAACATCTCCCATGCTCCAATATTTTAGTAGTGTGTTCCTAAACACAATTAAACACAAACCCAATAACTTAATTAGATCAAAACACCATATTAATTCATACTAAATCCAAAGTTACATATACTCAACAGTCATATCATAAATTTTATTATAAACTCCTTTTTCAAATTATATTAAACAAATTCTTGATAAATCCATCACAAGCTTCTAGTATCAAATTATTAATATATGAAAAAAAGGATTTTACGAGTAATATAAATTACTTATTATGATTTACTAACCAAGGTTGAAAGAAAAATAATTTCATTTTATTCATTTATTCTCTACACATATTCAACTGGTTACAAGACACATCATAGGTCGATTTTTAGCCAAACATTTCATTCACCATATATTTATTATGTAAGACGCTTTATGTTTAAATCATTTAATTAACAAAATTTAATTCTTATTTAACTAGCACAATTGCCGGACCTCGTCACGTATAACATCGAATTCAAAATAATGAAACAACAAAAACAAAATGAAATAAACGAAGCGAGAATACGTATGTCAACTAAGTGTTGTTATCGGCCTCGGATGAGTCTCGAAATCGTACACCACAAAATTAATACAAACCAACCAAACTTCAAGTTATCGCGATTGATCACAACGCTAGTCTATTTTTATTTTTATATTTTTAAAACGCTTGTTTAAATTCAAGTAGGATGATAAAAACGATTAAATGGCGACGCGCCTCAACCACGCTTCATAATATACACACGTAATTGCCGCTATGACGTACGCATCATTGATTGAACTTCGGCTATGTTATAGTTACGCGAACAAATATATCAAACCCATAAGGGATAAAGGAAATAAAATAATATATATATAGGTAAATTACATTCCAAAAGAAGATGTCCCAAAAATGACACATCACGGTGCGATAACGACAATCGAGATCGATCTAGTCAATATACAATATGTTACGAAGAATTATTTACGTATCTAGAGTATCAAACGAGGTTCACACTCGGTTATTTGATCAATAAATTAATTATCAAGATTGATAATTAGCGGTGAGGCTGAATTTTCAACAAAACCGCATTGTAAAATGTACGATAATCACACGAGGACCATTGTTTCACGTGAAATGCCTTTAAATACCATAGTATATACATACCTATACATACAATCATTCCTACATACACGTAGGATTACAACGCGGTGTTGCCATGTAATGCAATGTAGCCCGTATGCCAAATACATGCAACATATAAGATAATCTTACAAGAATTTGCAAATTACGATGATAAATTCTCACGTACACAACAATATGTCTCAATATATATCATAGTATTTACTTGATAAATACTAGGGAATTCATGTCTGTTTGAGGGATACATCTAAAATATAAAGCAATGCTATAGAAATCTTACCGGAGCCATGCAGGATAGTTGTGTGCTTGGACAATTTCTTACGACACCAAAAGTTATTGTTTAGGATTTTTCAAAATGACCTAGTTCTCTATAACTCATGGCTCTGATTACCAATCTATAACACCCCCAACAAATGCTATGCGCAACGGAACTACAACATTTGGGTGCTACGTAGTTATCATCACACATAAGCTATATTAAACGACTCAAAGAGACGTAAAAGTTTAACATAAATATAACATTATTAAAATCATACAATTCTACAGTTTTCCAAATCCCAAGATAATACAAAACAGAGTTTGCGTTAGGTCCCCACTGAATCTCAACCCCAAAAGATACATTTTGTTCACATGACAGAAAAATAAAAGAGTTTTAAGTTAAAGAAGGGTGGAAAAACAAGTAGACCGCCAAGCCACACAACTCCCATCCTTAGCATGCTCCTTGCTACACATCATCGATTACCTGAAACACATGCTTAAAATCGTCAATACAAAGGTTGAGCGAATCTATAGGTTTAACAAATCATCAGTTGAACATAAGTATTAAAACCAATAATGATCATTCAATAGCATTGTCGTATACACAATCTATTATTCAAGGATACTATAATTAGCAATAGCTAATAATTGTGTTTAAGCTCGTGACACTAATTCGTTAACTTAATCACCCGCGTACATTTACCGGCATGATTTAAGTGAAACCAGTGCCCCTTCTAAAGGCATTAGTTGTAATTATACCTTATTTCTTATCACAAGTTATCCGTCCGCAGAGGGTACTCAACGTACTAGCTCTCGTCTCGGATAGGGTCGTCAACCCCATAGTACTATCAATTGTATAAGTGGCTATCTCCAACCCAGACAAGGGCAAGACAATAGTTAATAGTTCACGAATTTAGGGACTTTTACAACTAGGTACTTAACACAATTCAAGGCAACATTCGGGTCCAACAATCATTCATGACTTATGTTCATTTTCATTTAAATAGCATGTATCCCCCTCGCGGGTAAAAACGTTTGAAATAAGTAAAGAGCGAGGCTATAGACTCACCTTAGGTAGTAGTGGTAGTATTAGTAACTACGGCGTAAACGAAGTCGATCACTGACGATGAGGATGCCCCGGGAAATCAAATACAACACCTAACGAATAAACACGTAATGAATCAACACATTCAACTACCTTCAAGTACTGTATGTACATAATTAAGAACACTCAAGGTTCATATAAACTCACGCCAAAAATCCCAACAAGTGATATTTACTAGACACGACCACTTTTATACTTTATTAAAACTATTGCTCATTTTACAATTCTACCGGTACATACCAAATGTACGGATTGTTTTCCTATACTTAGACATCACCAAAAATTATGAGAAAATTTGTAAAATTCATTTATAGTCTGTATAAAGTCCATATTAAATTTCATAAAATGATTTCACTTCTAAGACCCACTGCTCGTCACATTACTAAACTCAAAATTTCGGACAGTTTTGTACCTTCGCGTTGTAAAACCATTTTGACCATCTTAAGCATTCACGTTTACAAATTCGACTCTTGATTATAAAAATAGACTCAAAATGCTAAGTTTATACCCTGAGAACAAACTATAATCATTTTTAAAACTCAACTTATAGTCCCCGAGATTTGACAAAAAATCGAACATAATTTCGGATTACGTCGACTTTCATCTCCCGGTACACGAAAATTCAAACTAGCGTAACTTTTGACTCGTTTGGAGTCAAAAGCTCTACCTTATACCAAAACGAAGCTAGAAAGAAGCTCTACAACAATATCCTATCTTCTCAACCTGGACTTAAACTTAAACCCACGAAAATTAGACCTAAAGTTTCTGACCTAAAATGACTCTTTCAAAATCATATCAAAACATCTTTTCGACCCATTTCAATCATTAATATACCCCTAATAACATCTAATAAACATCCTAATCAAATCACAATACCCTAAATCACTTGTATGTTCATTCTCATCCAAAACCCAAATCAAAAATCACATATACAATACAAAGAAATATTATTAAAATATTATTAACACAAATATAGCACCATACCATGAACAAAATAGATCAAAGCTTCAAGAACACCAAAACCCCCATGTGAGCCGTGGGGTTTGGGGCTGAAATCACCAAGGGAAAACATCTCCCATGCTCCAATATTTTAGTAGTGTGTTCCTAAACACAATTAAACAAAAACCCAATAACTTAATTAGATCAAAACACCATATTTTTCAAAATCTATCAAAAATTAAATCTTAAAACAAATGTTGTTGCATGTTGGGTTTTTGTGGTGGGATTTAGTTAACTTGATGATATAAACAATGGGTATTGATTAGATTTTCCAAAAACAAATTTTTCGTGGTGGATTGGTGGTGAGTGGTGGTGGCCGTGGGTTTTGAGAGAGAACAAGGGAGGAGAAGAAAAATTTTGAAGTGTAAAATGAGGTGTGTGTTTTATTTTAGGCTTATATATAGTGGTGGAGGGGTTGAAAGTGTAATATTGGTTTTCTTTTGCCCTTACTAGTAAAACTAGTTATAAAGAGCGGGATTATGACTAGTAGTCGGTTTTAAAAATTTACGGGAGTCGGGTTTCGCCCTGAACACTCGAAAATACTTTTTAATGGTTCAAACGCACACAAAACGAATATTCATATGGTTCCGACTCGACTTAAAACGTAATAAAAATAAAAACTTCGAAAAACTCAATTATCGATCAATCGATAATAAAAGATAAATTTTGGGCATCTGTCGGTATCGTAGTCGTTATCGGCTCTTCTCAAATCACCGAACGCTAAAATTATGACCTCATTTATTGGTTTCCTTTTAAACCGTCTAATAAATCCACGATAAAAATTCTTAAAAATTTCAAAAATATTCGTAAATTAGGGTAAAATAAATGGCGTTAGGTTCGGGGGATTACAAAGAGAGATAGTTAGGTGTAGTTAACCAAGCTGTGAAAAAACATACTACATATACCTTAATGACCAAAAAAGTTGCTAACGATTGTACTTTACCGAGTCTGATGAAGAATTAATTTAAACATATGAAGTTTTTTAATCAGATTAGTCAAACAAATGAAAATTATCATACAAATATTAAGGTGGTGTTTATAATAGTTTTTCCATGTTTTGCACTGAATATATGATCCGTTATATGTATCCTGGATAAATAATTTTGACATGTATGTGCTTTTCTGTAAGTTAAACTACCATTATAACTTTTATTATCTATATCTCTTATCTTTCCCCCTTTTGTTTGTATGTAGTTGGGCAAACGTTGTTGCTTCAAGGTATAGATGTGACGCGGGAGGCAGAACAATTTGAGGTATGTAAATTCCTTCTCATCCTAAATGATAGATAGTATCGTTATATCTCAGGTATAGGAATCGGATCTGGCCAACTGAGGATGGATACATGTTGAAGAATAGTTGTGGATGCCAACACATCGACTGTATTTGTGAACATCTATTAGTACATTGTGATAATAACCATGCTCCATGACCAAGTTATGAAGAGAGGACACTGTGAAGTACTAACCTAAGGCTGTTCACAAGCAAAAAAAGGCGTGGTTCATATCACATCGCCTGTAATTTTTGATTTAAAGGTATGATCTCCATCTTCTCATTGCACAAAAAGTAACGTATTTCGTTGGTGGCGACTCTATCTTCTCATTGTAGGAAATAGGTGGTACAATCCAAGCTGACAAATCAGCACCGATGATTAAATGGGTATTAGACCACGGAAGTTAATTGAAGGAATTAGGCAAGATGATATGTTAGATTTCACAATTCTACAAATTTATCCTTCTGGTAAAGGGCCAAATGAGCCGCCTTCGTGCAATTGGAGTTGGTGCTCCATAGGTAGTTTGTTTCTTTCCATCCCTGTTTTTTCCCTCCCAATGTATAGAATACTATGTATGATCTCTTCAATAAATGAAACTTTTGTGTTGGTGATGGATCATATTTTGTTGTCTGCTTATAAAGGTCTCCATCTGCTTAACTATAACTTACATAACAAATACTCAATGTATTATCCCAAACACATTGACTTGAATGAACAAATTGCAGCAGGCGCAACGACCATATGAGTACTACAGACATATGCATAACACCCAATTGCAACCCTTAAACTGAAACACTTTTGAAATCACAGAAAACGTAGCATACACTGAACCCGATCCCATAAAAAACAAACAACTGTCCTAAACTGCCCTGAATCATTGTTGAATGCGGGGAGATATAAGCATGTAACCTCTGTGTGTCATGCCTAAACTTAAAGATCTCTTTGAAAAGCTTGTCTTTTCTGAAACATACCACAGTGGTCATGCTTATCAAATTCTAAAAGTTCCTAAAAAAACATTTGAGGACGGGCAAATGGAAAACAGGATGGATCTTACGTAGGATCCTAAAGCCTTTACACAGTAGGAAATTATATGGGCGGCATACCGGAACTCAAACCAGGAGTGTAGGCATCTCTACAGGAGATGACACGGACGAGGTATGTCCATCTTATTGAAAACAAATTGGTTTTACTATCTTTGTAGTAGCAAATGTAATCTCACCTTTTTCAGCTGCTACTTCACTATTAGATACCAAGGGGATTAATTCTTTGTCTCTACGTACTATTCATCTCTACAACTGCAAAGATGGTAGACTTTTTTGCGCAACCTTGACAAACCTAAAAACCCAATAAGCACCCTCTATCGCAGGAACCAAAAGAATTATTTGAATGCAAAACCTTAGATATCATTGTTAGATTACTTATATTTATTATTTTTAACCTCAATAGTTGTGTAGTTAATGAATCTTGCAGCAAAACATGTCATTGGCTTCATTTACTTTTTATCTCCTGATTTCATGAAGATCCTTCAATTTCCGTGTAGAAAATTTTGACTAAATAATTGAAGTTTATATGTTAGTCACTCAACTAGATTGGTTTTAAAAGCTTATCTGCACCAGGTTGTAAGTACGCTAACTAAATAGAAGAAGATCCCAAGGATCTGATCAACACTACAAACGTTGACAAAAACAATGCTATCTCGAGATAAATTCATTGAGCTTTATTGTATATTTATAGTTACTAAGCTTTAAGCGTATGTTGTTGTAGTTGATATTTGGTTGAATAATTTATCAAAATTTGCAACTATTTGTGTGTTTAGCCGTTTGTCGGGTGTTTGTTTGTTGATTTTTGCCATACATATAAGTGTTTTTGTTGTCGTTTTCATAGTTTTGGAATTGTGTGAAAACTATGCCCAGACCATTGATGTCGGAAAGCTGATCTGAAATCAAACCCGATAGGACCAGCTTCTGTCTGTATGTACAGTCCTTTGATAGTCCAAAAAAGTGATTTTTTACTCGAAGTATGAAACTATGAAGGGTAAGAAACTATTTCTCTTCCGTTTCATCTATAATCAAGGGGTAAATTTCTCATAAGTCTGTGATTCTTAATAGGAAATCACTCCTTTTTGTTGGCATTCTTCTGTATACTGATGTGACAGCACATGGACATGACATTCGTGGTGTAGATTGCATACTTTAGGTAGTATAGTGGCAAACATAGAAGATGAAGGAGCTAATTTGTTAATAGGCATTACCTGGTAGATTACATGAACCTTCTTGAGTCACTGGAAGAACTATCACTCGAACCATGAGTGCAACTAACCGATGAATTATCCTTGTTGTTCATGTGTCTGCCATGTGACTAAGAACGATCCCTTAAGTGCCTACCAGGTGACGAAGAACGTTTATTTTTTGTTTCTTTACATTCTTTTCATCTTTTTTTCTTGATTCCGGTCATCTTCTTTAGCAACATATCACCCATATCA